>CM042155.1:69711093-69723593 GCA_023376005.1 Doryteuthis pealeii
CCTCCAAGGACCTACATTGAGCAACTATGCGAGGATGCTGGTTGCTGCACTAAGACCTTCTAGGGGCAATGAATGATAGGGAAGGTTGGCGAGAGATTGTCATGGAAATCCGTGCTGCTTGCGTGACATGATGATGATGATGCTGATGATGATGGGCATGGGTGGTTGCATGTCCAACAATGTCATGGGAAATTCAAACTACACACCCTGCTGAACATACTCCAAACCAGTGATGCTGCTTTGATCTACAACTCTCACCTCAAGTATCACCACCGCTACATTTGGGATAAAGAACTCCTCGGTAATTATGAACTTTTGTTTTGTAAATTAGAGTGTCCCAGAAAAAACAGAACCCACACATTTTGTAATAAAACTGTTAATTTTAACTAGAAGGGTTTAGGGTTAGGGTTAGGGTTGGGGTTGGGGTTAGGGTTAGGGTTAGGGTTGGGGTTGGGTTAGGGTTGGGGTTGGGGTTAGGATTAGAGTTAGGGTTAGGGTTATGTTTTTTCTGGGTCACCCTATATAAGGTGACCCAGAAAAAACATATGCCCTTCAGCCTTCTTCGGGTATTTATTGTCGGACTCGGGAACCTTTTTTTCGTACTTGGGAACTTTCTTGTCGTAGTCGGGAATCTTCTTGTCGTAATCGGGAGACACCACGGAACTTTGAACTTTTTAAATGAATTGTTTGTGACAACAGTCTCATTATTCAGACACTCCTCGTATGCTCTGTATTCCCCATCCTTTCTCCTTCTCCTGTACCTTTCCTTTGTCTTCCTTCGTTCTTTCCTTCTCTTCTCTTTGCTTATTTCTTCACTCACTGACGCCTGTTCACTGAATGACCGTCGTCAGTTCGGGTAAGCGGGTATCCTTGATCCCCAACCACTTATCCACAATGCATTGAATATAAGAAGATACCTTTCTCCCCTTCTGGTTCATTCATTTATCACAGCATGCCAGCAAACACTCCTCAACTACACGCCCAGCTTCCAGCATGTTAGTAATTTCTTTTTTACAGTGTCATATCCAGGACGACCCATTTTGGGGGTGGTCTTATATCACCCCAGGGAATGCAGTCGGTATATTCTTACCCCCACCAACAGGGTGAGGGGGTCATTTGAAGTGTTCACACAAGTTACGGATTTCTTCTTTTTTTCTTTTCTTATTTAGATTTCATTAAGAATTCTTAATATAGATATTCACTTCCCCATGAGTAGGATTCGACACAAGGTAAATTGAAACACTCACATTTTCCTAATCATTTTTTTTTTATCTGAGGTTAGTTATGAAAGACAATCTCTTATACCCTTTTCTTGTTGTTATTTCTTAACTCTTAAAATCCTGTTAAGAATTTTCTAAGTCCAGATCCCCATTCTTATAAGGATTTATCAAAAAATGGCTAAAAATGTGACCTTTTCATTTAAAGTTACCTGTTATTTCCCTTAAATCAAAGATCTCTAAATATGTTTAATATCAAATTTAAACAAAGGCTATCATTTGGGGCAGACTAGAAAATAGCTTCTGGCCGGGTGAAATGAGGTGGTATATGACGCTAAGAGTTAAATGTACATATTTGTGTACAATACATAACTGGTTATTTCCTAGACTCCAACCTAAAAAAGGGGAACCACTCTGAATTAATTTATCTGTTAATTAATCTACCCATTATTTTCCCATTGAACTAATCCCAAACCCTAACCCTAACTTCTTTTTTCCTAGTAGATCAATAAATAAATAAATAAATAAATAATTTATCAAGATGAACATTTATGAATTCAGTTTTCCTTCTCTTACGCTGGTTACCTTGCCAGGGTTAAAGTGTCCAACATATTCTCATATTTACACATAATTGGAGAGAGAGAGAGAGAGAGAGAAGAGGAGAGAGAGGAGAAGAGAGAGAGAGAGAGAGAGAGCAGTTTTCCCAATGTTATTAGCACTATGAGAAATGAAAACAGTCTCGTTCAACATTTTAATATATCTGAGGCTGTTTGTTTAAATAAGATTCTTCCAAAATCAATTAAATTTAAAAATAAAAAATGAAGTTCTTTTGAAATTTAAAACAAATAAAAATAAAAATTTAAAAAAAAAACCCAGAAGAGACACGCATTAAAGAATTGCTAAGAATGTATTTCACGTGGGATTTAATTCGTCAAATAATGTCGGACAGCTGACTTCTTTTCAAGTCCCTTTTTCCTCCCTCGAGATCTTCTCGTTTTATCTCGCGCAAGTCCACGTTGAGCGAACACTAAGACAACGTCCATTGTTGTAATGTCAGAAAGCAGCTGTTTTTTTTTTTTGTTTTTTTTTCTTGTTTTTGCTTTTTTGTTTTCGGCTTTTATTTATTTATTTATTTATTTTTGTTCTGAAAGAAGGTCTGTCGGTGATTGACATCCGAAAAGGATTTGTGTCTTGCACTTTTATCAAGTTCGGTGAATAATTGAAAGAAGAAGAAGGAAAATTGAATGAAAAAGGAAAAAGAAAGAAAAACAGAAATGGGCTAATCTAGGGGAAAAAAGGAGAAGTAAAAAAAGAAAAAAAAAAGAAAGAAGGAAAAAAAGAAGAAAAAAGAAAGAAGGAAAAAATAAAGAAAAATTTTATGAATGAATGAATAAAAGAAAAATAAGAAGAATAGAAATTGGCTAATATAAGAAGAAAGAAAGAAAAAAAGAAAGAAAAAACAAGAAGAATGAAAAAGAAAGAAGAATGTAAAAGGAAAGCGAGCAAAAAGAAAGAAAGAAATAGAGTGAGCAAGAAAGAAAGAAAGAAAGAAAGAAAGAAAGGCGAAGAAAAAAAAGAAAGAAAAAGTGTGATAAAATGAAAGAAAAAAAGTGAGCAATAAATAAATAAAGACAGTGAGAAGAAAAAAAGAAGGAAGTGAGCAAGAAAGAAAGAAAGAAAGAAAGAAAGAAGAAAGAAAGAGAGCAATTATAAATAAATGAATTAATGAATACACTGAGAAAGAAGAAAGAATGAAAAAAAAGAAAAAACTAAAGACAGAAAGAAGAAAAAAAGAAAGAAGAATGCATAAAGAAAAGAACGACAATAGTAATTGGCTAAAAAGAAAGAAAGAAAAAAAAAGAAAGAAAGAAAGAAAAAAGAAGAAAAAGAAAGGAAAAAAAAGAATGTGAGCAAGAAAGGAGCCAAAGAAAAGAGAAAAGTAAAACAAAATGTCAATATAGAATCTCGGCCGCCCTGTCGCTGGGGCGTTAGAATGCACCGACTGCATCTCTGCAGAGGGGTAAGACTCCCCCAATGGGTCCAACTGTTGGCCGTGGGTGGCGACCGTGATGCTTACGGATAGAGCCAGGTGGATGAGCAGTTCATGACATGCAATATCCACTTTGGCCCTCTTGTAGCTAGACTGGCGTCAATTGGCTGGTCACGTCAAGCCTAGCACCTATATGAATTTTCCCAACCCTATTGCCTTATGGCAAGCCCCCAACCCCTTTTTTATCATATGGGTGCTAGAAGGGGCGGTGACTGCGGGTCTACATGTCCTGGGAATTACGTTAAACTCTATCTGATGGTGAGCTTCCAGTTTTGGAGGTGTGGGGAATGTGGAGCACCCCTTCATCATCATTGCTCCCTGGTCCACTCTGACCCGGAGTGGTAGTACCTGTTAGGGTCCCATCTATGTGTTAAATAGAAAAATGTATTTATAAAAAAAATTGTATTATCCATTAAGAATGGATTTATTTCAAAACGTTATCGGCATTAAATGACCCACTGAGGTTGATATGCCGTAAAACAAAACCAAAACCAAAAAAACAAAAAAACAAAAAATAGAATCTCGGATTTCGAGAAAATAAAACGGGGCACAAATGACATTTTACGACAGAAAAAAATTAAGAAACAATCCTTAAAGAAAAAAAAACAACACACGCAGAGGAAAAATATATTAGGATTGTGGATTTTACTGTTATAATAATATTGAAAACAACGAAGAAGAAGAAAAAAGAAGGAAAACTCTTAAATTGAACAAAGAGAAAAGGAAGAGGACAATTATACAAACAGAAGAGACAAAATGAAGGCAGTTGCAGACGATAAGTGCTTTCATCGAGTTCACATTTTTCTTTTTCTTTTTTTGTCTTAAATTCTATTTTGTTGTATTGATTTTCATCTTCTCCTTTTTTCCTGCTGCCTTGCCTGCACCATTTTGATATTGCTTGAGTTGATCGTGGATAGAAAAAGAAGATGGCGAACCGGAAACGCGAAAAAGACAACAAGAGCAAAAAGGAAAAAAAAGAAGAAGAAAAAGAAAATGGCGGATATCAAATGACAAATGGGATGTAATTTCATTTTATGCCGAGCAGAAAATATTGTCAGAAGAGCAGAATTGTTGCATTGTCGAAACGACTTCATCATCTCAACTCAAGACACAAAAAGAGAAATGGAAAACAGGAAACTGAATTATTTGTTTTTCATTTTTTAAAAAAATCCATTCTTTTGTTATTTAATAATTATTTTCTAGCAGAACCTGTGGATATACCACAATATGATAATTTAATGATTACAACATTTGATATGTTTACTTAAGAGCTATTAATAAAATAGTTCAATATGTAAAAATTAAAATAATCTTGATTACTAGCAGGACCTGTGGATATACCACAGTATGATAATTTAATTATTACAACATTTGATATGTTTACTTAAGAGCTATTACTAAAATAGTTCAATATGTAAAAATTAAAATAATCTTGATTACTAGCAGGACCTGTGGATATACCACAGTATGATAATTTAATTATTACAACATTTGATATGTTTACTTAAGAGCTATTGCTAAATAGTTCAATATATATAAGGTATAATAACTTAAATAGCAGGACCTGTGGATATACCACAGTATGATAATTTAATTATTACAACATTTGATATGTTTACTTAAGAGCTATTAATAAAATAGTTCAATATGTAAAAATTAAAATAATCTTGATTACTAGCAGGACCTGTGGATATAGCACAGTATGATAATTTAATTATTACAACATTTGATATGTTTACTTAAGAGCTATTAATAAAATAGTTCAATATGTAAAAATTAAAATAATCTTGATTACTAGCAGGACCTGTGGATATACCACAGTATGATAATTTAATTATTACAACATTTGATATGTTTAATTTAGAGCTAAATAGTTCAATATGTAAAAAGAATCTTGATTTAACAATCTCTCACTCTTTTCTTTCTTTCCTTCTTTTCATATTACAATATGTTTGATTGAAACAGATTATCATTATCGCTTCAACGCACTCACACCCTCTCTATAGCTCTCCCCTACTCTATTTCTTTCTTTCTTATCATATTTTTTTGTGTAGCATGTCCTTTTTCTTCCCTTTCTTTCTTTATGATAAAAACGAAATGGCCCATTAATGAGATGACGACACACATGAGAAATAAGAATTCGGGTAATAAGCAACACCAGTAAGTAAAGTCGTCGAGGTGAACCCAAAGACGGTATCAGCCATAGAGCGAGGGAGTCTATCTCCTTTTTACTAGCGCTAGACCAAGGAGATTGTTATTGCGACTGAGGTGGAGCGCCACACCTACCATCAGCTCCTTACTTAACCGTACAGATCCCTGTGCTACTGATACGCTGAGTTGGCGAGGGCAGGTATCGAACTAGGAACCTTGCGGTTTGCTAGCCGAACGCTCTACCGACTGAGCTAACCCGGCCATTACATTTTTCATTGCATTTTAGCCGATTTGGATGGTCTGACATTTAACTAGAGGGAGTAGTGAGATGATAACGGTCGTAAAATTGAGGAACATGAGTATTAATAAATAGATTTGAGACAACATATTTCTGATTTTCTCTGTTGTTCCACTGCAAAACGAACCGAAACATGTTTTTATTTTTCATTGCGACTAATTTTTTTAAAGATACCAAAAGCACATGGGAATTTAATGTATATCTTTTTCTTTTTATTCTGAAAAGTTTTAAAATTTTTTTTCAAAACTGGAAGTTACATATCTTAGACTAACAAATAGTTTCTTTGATAATTTTTTTGTTTACATTTACTTAAAATGAAACATTGGATAGATTTTAATATAGACAAAATATACTTTTTATAGCTATATTTAAATTTACACAACACACACACACACACACACACACACACACACACACACACACATATATATATATATATATATATATATATATATAATATATATGTCGCGTCTGTTTTACTATGTATGTGTCAACATATGATTCAGAGAATTGAGCATTGAAATCGCGCATATACTTTAATGGTTATAAATAAGTAAAAGTACAAAATTTACATTTACTAATAGTGAATAGATTTGAATATAGACAAAATATACTTTTAATAGCTATTATAATATATATATATATATATATATATATATATATATATATATATATATATATATATATATAGTGCAATGGAAAAACGATTGGTGATGAAATTGATGTTTATTTACCTGTTTTCCTAAAATTTCGGGATAAAATCCCATCTTCAGAGGTTTCGAAGTTACGTGTGTTTTTTAATATATATATATATTACGTAAACATATCTGGGAGCCCATTTTAGCACGTTTCTCCGAATTTTTTATAAGTTCTTTAACTTTGGCAAACTCAGCCTCGCTAAGGCGTAGTGAAATAAGGGTTGCATTATGTATACATGTGTACGTACACACACACACACACACACACACACACACACACATATATATATATATATATATATATATATATATATATATACGCACTCGTATATATAAATTATATATATGTTGAAAAGAGAAATAAAGGAAAAAAGTATTGAATGGATGAAATAGGATTATTTCAATTAATTTAACTTACACGTGTTTCGGTCAGGAGTTTATCCATGTGTTCTTTATTCTATCTATTATTATTTTTAAATAACAAATTGAAATGAAATAATAATAATAGAAAAATGTAGACATGTTCAGCACACAAAGAAATATCGACCTTCCTCAGAGTAAATCCTTATTTTTAAATAGAATTCGTTGGAATGCGAAGAATTTTTGAAATGTTGGAAAAAAATAATAATAGATAGAATAATGTACACATGGATGAACTCCTGACCGAAACACGTGTAAGTTAAATTAATTAAAATAATCCTATTTTATCCATTCAATACTTTCTTTCCTTTCTTTCTCTTTTCAACATACTGTCGGATTCACTTCCACTTTCAATTTACATTATATATATATATATATATATATATATATATATATATATATATATATATTATATATATATATATATATATGTATATAATATATATATATAATATACAAAACTTGTTGGTAAATCCTCGCGGTGAGAAAAAAAAAACAGTAAATGTTTGATTGTAAAAATATACTACCAAACCTCACCCGGGGCGAAAAAAAATTGGAAAAAAAGAAAAGACCAAGATAATCGTACCAACCAAAAATATCTATTGGTACAATATTTGGCCAAAAGAAAAACAATTTATATATATATATATATATATATATATTATATATATATATATATGTGTGTGTGTGTGTATATATATAAGATTATATATTCATACAAAACCGCCAGGAAACTAAAGCTAATAAGTAAAAAAGTGCTCAATACCTAAGTAGAGCAAATAATAAACCTAATGAGCATTAAGCGAAACTTTTAGTAGGTTATTTGACTCATTAGGTTTATATATATATATATATATAATATATATATATATATATATATATATATATATATGGGGGGGTCTGTTATTTGTATCTTGACATCTATCTGTCTATTTATTTATTTATTTATTCATTTATTATATTATGTCTATCTGCCGATTTTCATTATATATCTATTTATGTATGTATCTGTATATTTATCTATCTAGGTTTCATGTCTATCTGACTGTTTTCATTATCTATCTATCTATCTATCTATCTATCTATCTATTTGTCTCTCTGTTTGTCTGTCTATCTGTTTAACAACCTATCAAATTCTCGTGACTTGTACACACACACACTGAAATATAACTTCACACATTCATCATTTGTATCATTATTCATCCTTATTATCCCTACCCTTCCTCATCCCCCTACTCCTTCTGCTCACCATTCTCCCCCTCCTCCTCCCCCTCACCGATCTTTATTCTATTGTCCCCCTATTTCTTTATTTTTTCCTTCTCCCCTTTTGTCCCCAACCCGGTAACCTCTTCAATAAAAGATCCCTTTAACTGGATCGATAATCGATATCACATGAAAGAAGTTGCCGTTTAGGCGAGTCGAAAAAACTAACAGAAAATCAATAATGGGATCTTTTCTATGAAGAAACAAAAAAATGATGATGGGGAAGAATAGAAGGAATTGAAACCTCTGACACCGAGGAACCTCAAGTTCAATTGGGCGACAAATGTTCAGTCGATTAGAGAGAGTGATGTGGGGGGGGGGTGAGAGAAACAGAAAAAAGAGGAAGAGAGAAAGAGAGAGAGAGAGAGAGAGAGAGAGAGTAGAGAGAGAAAGAGAAAGAGAGAGAGAGAGACAATGCAACAGAGAAAGAGAGAGAGAGAAAGGATAGAGTGAGAGAGACAATGCAGTAGAGAGAGATGGGGGATAGTAAATGAGACAATGCGAGAGAAAGAGAGAGAGAGAGAGAGAGAGAGAGAGAGAGAGAGAGAGAGAGAGAAAGGGAGAGGGGGAAAGTGAGCGAGACAATGCGAGAGAGAAAGAGAGATAGAGGGGGAAGATAATGAGTGAGATAATGCGAAAGAAAAAGAAATAGATATAGATAGATAGATAGTGAGAGAGAGAGAGAGAGAGAGAGAGAGAGAGAAAGATAGAGAGAGACAGAGAGAGAGAGAGAGAGAGAGAGACAGGCAGACAGATAGACAGAGGAAGAGAAAAGGGTATAGAGAGGGACACAATATGAGAGAGAAAGAGTGAGAGAGAGAGAGAGAGAGAGAAAAAGGAACAAAGTGGGAAAGAGAGAAAGGGGTGAGAGAAGTAGTGAGACAATGTAAGAGAGAGAGAGAGTGACTGAGAGAGTGAGAGAAAGAAAAAGAGAGAGGAATACAGAAATAGAGAGAGAGAGAGAGTGAGACAATGTGGGAGAGTAAGAGTGTGATTGAGTAAAAGAGAGAAAGAGTAGGAGAAAGAGAGAGAGAGAGGAAAAAAGAATGAGGAAGAAAAACAAAGAAAGAAAGAGTTGCATAAAGAGAATATGAAAGAGAGAAAGAGAAGAGAGAGAGAGAGAGGGGGGGAGAGAGAGAGAGAGGGTGAGAAAGAAATAGAGTGCGTGATAAACAAAGGGAAGGAGAAAAAGAGTGCGAGAGTGAGGGAGAGAGAGAAGAAGAGAAATAGAATGAGAGAAAGAGGGAGAGAATGAGAAAGAGAGGGAGAGAGTGGGTTAGAGGGGAAAGGGGGAGGGGGAGAAGAATGTATTTATTAATCCAGAATAAACCTCTTTTGCTCGTTATATTTCCACAAGAAAAGAAAATTGCTTTTCATCATTGACCCCAGCCTCAACATTTAACCGAGGAATTGGAATGGGGTAGAGGTTGGGAGTGTATTTTTCAGGTTTTTCAGAATTTTTGAAACATTCCTATTCCGTTTCTCAATTTCTTTATTTTCAAAATTTCCTCCTTGCTTTTCAAAAGACATTCCCATTTTTCTTTCTCTTTTGTCTGTCTGTGTGTCTTACCCGTTTTCAGCATCCATTTTCCTTTCATTTCAACATCTCTTGTTGAACGCGTGTAGCGCAATGGTTATCCTCCAGAGAAATGCACTCGTCAAGTAAAGTTAAAATCTTAGACAAGTCTCTCTGTGTTAGATTATTTACAGGTATAAGATGTGCGAGAAATTGCCACTTATATTTATGGACTTTACCAAAATCAGGAGCAGGCATTGATCAATGAAAAACGACATCGAATGCATTTAAAGTCTTTGGTAATTATCTTGAAATCAGTCGCTAACTTGACTTAGAACCAGAAAGACTACAACTGGATTATCTGCTACAAAGAGTACACTCTGGTTCTACCTAGGATTTCAAGGACTACAAGTGGATTCCCTGCAACAAGTACACTGTTGTTCTACCCGGGATTTCAAGAATTACAACTAAATTTTCTGCTACAAGTACACTATCGTAATACCTTGAATTTCAAGGACTACATCTAGATTGGTACAAGTACACACTTGTTCTACCCAGGATTTCACGAACTATGACTGGATTCTCTGCTATAAGTATACTCTTGTCCTACTTAGGATTTCAGAGACTACGACTGGATTCTCTGCTATTACACTCTTCTTCTAACCAGGATTTCACGGACTATGACTGGATTCTCCGTCAGAAATACACTTTTATTCTACCTAGAATTTCAAAGACTACGACTGGATTCTCTGCTATAAGCATACTCTTGTTCTAACCAGGATTTCACGGACTATGACTGGATTCTCTGTCACAAATACACTTTTATTCTACCTAGGATTTCAAAGACTACGACTGGATTCTCGGCTATAAGTACACTCTTGTCCTATCTAGGATTTCAAAGACTGCGACGAGATTCTCTGCTATAAGTATACTCTTGTTCTACCTAGGATTTCAAGGACTACGACTGCATTCCCTGCTCCAAGTACACTCTTGGTCTACCCATGATTTCAAGGATTACGACTAGATTCTCTGCTACAAGTACACTCTTGTTCTATGTAGAATTATTTCGACGACTGCAATTGAGACTGCACACTTTTCAACCATTGGATCTACCAATAGGAGAACTAAACGCCTAAATTGGCGACCGGAAAGGTAACAGCTTGTGTTTCCCTTTTTTACTTGGGAAAGACATTGAGGTAAAATAAAGAAAATTGAATATTAGTGACGTTCTGGAGGTGAAAAGAGACTAAGAAGCATGAAATAGACTTTTACAGGAAAGTGCTCTTCATTATGGGTTAGTGGAGAGAGAATAAAAATAAATGTTATTCTGGAAAAGGAATATCTGTTGGTTGCCTTGGTGTGTCAAAGTGAGCGGAGGGAAAGCAAATAAAAGTAGGTATTTACCCAACCTATCCACCACTGGTAGGATGTGACACGAGGTCACAGTTATGAGGCATCCAGTAATTATTAAGCATTAGCACTAAACATAGATACATTGTAGATTGAAATACAGACCTCCAATTACGATTCCCAGCCATTTGCACAAACACAGACACAGACACCACACACACACACACACACACACACACATATATATATATATTAACCCCTCCGTACGAGCAGAATGTGACACAAGGGCAATTTTTAAGCAGAGTTTAACAGGTTTAAATTCAGAGTTTTCCTTCTCCTAGACTGGTTACCTAGCCATGGTTAAAGAGCCCAGTCTACCCTGCTATTTACCTATATATATATATATATATATATATATATATGTGTGTGTGTGTGTGTGTGTCTGTGTCTGTGTCTGTGTGTGTGTGTCTGTATGTTTGTGTGCGTGTGAAATATATGTGTGTGTGCGTGTTATTTGACACACACAGACATATATATGTATATATATATATATATATATGCATATATATATATATATATATATATATGTGTGTGTATATGTATGTGTGTACGTGTGAGTGTGCTCATGACTGGAAATATATATACATACATATATATATATATATATATATATATATTTATATATAACCAGTAATATGTACACTCATACATACATGTACATATATATGTGTGTGTGTACATGTATATATACATAATTTTCCAGTAATTATATATACAAATATATGATTATATATAATATATAATTATATATATATATAATATATATATATATATATATATATGTGTGGTGTGTGTGTGTGTGCGTGTGTATGTGCAAATGACACATACAAATATATGCACACACACACACACACACACACACACACACACACATATATATATATATATATATATATATATATATATATATATCGAGAGAGAGAGATAGAGAATCAGATAAAGAGAGGTGTGACAAGGCGAGAAAATGGTTGATAAATTATGCGAAAGAACTAATGGAATTCTTGAGAAGGTCATTAAATTGAATGTGAAAGGAAACTGACTCTCTCAATTACAATAGAAAATTTTACCGTTAGCAAACTCGCATCTCATTCCTCTTCTATGAACACCAACTAACAGAAAACTCTAAAAGCCATTCCCGCCCTGTCGGCTAAGGCGTTAGAATGCACCGACTGCACCTCTGCAGAGGGGTAACCCCCCCCCCCAATGTGGCCACCTGCTGGCCGTGGGTGGTGACCCGTGATGCTTAAGGATAGAACCCAGGTGGTTGCGCAGTCCGCGACTTGCAAAACTCCACTTTGGCCCTTTCTTAGGCTAGACGGGCGGTCAGAGAGGCCCCCTCCGATTAATCGGCTGGTCACGTCAAGCCCTAGCAACTATATGATTGCCCCAACCCTATTGCTCTAATGGCAACCCCCAACCCCTTTTATCACATGGGCGCTAGACGGCGGTGGCTGTGGGTCTACATGTCCTGGGAATG
>CM042155.1:69728593-69743593 GCA_023376005.1 Doryteuthis pealeii
ATATACAGGTATGCCCGCTAATTAATTAATTATTGATTAATTAATTTTCAAAATTAGGTACGACTTCAATTAAGCACATATTCTCCCAAAAATTGTCGGCTAAAAAAGGCCATATCAAAAACACATCGTTTGTTTATTTACTTATCATATATATATATATATATATATATATATATGTGTGTGTGTGTGTGTGTGTGTGTGTGTATCTGTTACCAATTATTAAACAGGCCTGATACAATCTGAGACACGGGCATATGTGCGTGTGTACGTGTGTGCGTAAAGGTGGTTTCTTCGTTCCCTGAAATTCTATTGTTTTTATTACGATCATCATTCAATACTGTTCAATATATCGATCTCTACAACAATTTTTCCATCGATTCCAGTCTCTGTCCTTTCGCTATTTTTATCGCAGGACATCAACGAATTTCTCTCTCTCTCTCTCTCTCTCTCTCTCTCTCTCTCTCTCTCTCTCTCTATCTATCTATCTATCTATCTCATAATATATATATATATATATATATATATATATATATAACATACGCTCCTACATTTGGGGAGCTGGCAGGTGTCGTCAGTGATGTAGTATGGCACGGGTCAGTGGGAAGTTTCGGTTCTTTCAACATCAGACTACGCTCGCCATGCTGACCCTATTAGAGATGATCAAAACTCTGATCCACCCAACAACTTGAGACGCTAACAGTCGTTTGACTTTTTATTGTTTTTGGACGATTGTAAAATTCTCTTTCGTTTATCCGATTGGCTGGCGCTAACAACCAATCAAATGCACGGCACAATCTATTCAAACGTATAAAGCTGTAGTTTATGTATGAAATTTAAACCCGAGTTAACTGACAAAATATGGTGCCTATTCACAAAACTTCAATATTATTAAAACGCCCTAACAGAGGTTAAACCACCCTGAAGCGGAATTTTAAAAAAAAATTCTTTCGCGTATTAAAGTCATCACTCGTTGTAAGCGACGTCGCTTAGACAGACACGGACAATCGATTCACCCAGCTAAAAATAGTAATGGTATCTACCAGGTCAGGATGCGACACGAGGTATTCACAAACCGAAACGGTCCGGACCGGCTGAAAACAGTAATTGTTATTTGCCACAATCTCCCACCAGGTTAGGATGTGACACAAGGTCTTTTTAATGTGGGAAGCTGTTGGCGTTTCCTGGATATAAGGTGTGTGCCAGATGCCCACTTGTACTTATAGACTCGCCGACAACTATGTGACCAACTTCTTGGCCAATCACTGGCAGTACTCTGCTGCTGTCATAATATTTATACAGGCGGTTCGGATCTTAACTACACCCAATTGCTTTCAACCTACCTGGACGACGGTGTTGAGTATCTGGCCGCCATCCTTGGCCAATTGTAAAAGAAATTAAAGTAAATAAGTAAGTAAGTCAATAAGTCAATAGTATCCGGTAGTAAGTCCTATAGGATCCAGTGAGATAATCACATGAGGTCCGTACTCCACGAGTGTCCAAGGTCTTAATGCCTAGGTGTTCTCAGACCTTCAGTATAAATAATTATAGCAGCAGCAGAGCGCTGTCAGTGACTGGTTGATAGGTTGGTCACGTGACACTCGGCGAGTCTATAAATAGAAGTGACCCTTTGACGTACGCCTTATATCCACAAAAATTCCAACAGACGGAACATAGGATTATATCACTGGACCTTTGACACTGCGTAGGATTCCATAACTCAGGACTTATTAACTTACCAAAGGATTCTATAGCTCATGACTTACTTACTTTAAGTCCTTTTTAACTGGCCAAGGATGGCGGTCAGAAACTTAACAGAAGCCACGAACAAACGATGCGTGGCTGGTCAAAAAATGTGTATCCCATCGGTATTACCTGGGGAATGACCAACGGGATCACGCTGTTAACTGGCCAGTCATCCTTGATATTTACCATAACCTCCCACCAGATAAGGATGTGACACAGGGTATTTTTAATGTGGGAAGCCACGCATAAACCGGAGTTCATTCAATGGCTAGTCAAAAAATGCGTGAAATCCCATTGGCATTCCACTTTGGGGCGCCTCAGGCACTCTGGCAATAGACCCAGCCATGCCCGTTTAAATGAGGGGGCAGCTGTTGCCTGAGGGAACGGTCCCTTGGAATCACGCTGTCAACTTGGCCGAAGCCAGCTGAATACTGCTGACAACAGTAATTTCTCCCAACAGCAACTGATTCAACATTTATGCCTTCTCACCGACCGAATCACTCAAACCAACAGGGATGACAGGAGGCCAACCAAGAGTCACTACTCACAACCTGGAGGTTGTGAGTTCAATCTCTGTAGCCTCACAAGGTAATTCATTTTACCTAATACTCCACTTTGGTCCTATCTTGGGCTAGACGGGCCATCGGAGAGGCCCCCTCCGATCAATCGGCTGGTCACGTCAAGCCCTAGCACCTATATGATTTTCCCAACCCTATTGCCCTTATAGCAAGCCCCAACCCCTTTTTATCATATGGGTGCTAGAAGGCGTTGGCTGCGGGTCTACATGTCCTGGGAATGACGTTAAACTCTATCTGATGGTGAGGTTCCAGTTTTGGTGGTTTGGGGAATGTGGAGCACCCCTTCATCACCATTGCTCCCTGGTCCACTCTGACCCGGAATGGTAGTACCTGTTAGGGTCCCATCTATGGGTTAAATAGAAAAATGTATTTATAAAAAAAATTGTATTATCCATTAAGAATTGATTTGTTTCCAAACTTTATCGGCATTAAATGAACCACGGAGGTTGATATGCCGTAAAACAAAACAAACAAACAAAATCATTTTACCTATCACCTCAACCCTCAAGTGAAAATTTTGAAATACCAAACTCGAATATTGGAACCTCAGTTATCATGTTTTTTTCTATTAATTACACGTAAATCAACAAAAATATATTTTTGTAGTAACATTTAGCTAATTCATAAATGTTATATATAATAAAAAACGACAAAAAATATGGCAGCAAAAATTATTAGTTAACTATCTTAACCTAGTAGCTGTTAAAGTGTTGCCACACTGATGAGAGGTAAACCACGAAATACGTGTCTGTGGATAAGTTATTTATTAATATATACTCCCACTTTGGTTGAGTTCTCTAAATAGGGATTTAATTGTAAAATTCACCGTTCTGGCGTGTAGCTAACCCTCACTTTGTTTACAAAGTTCGAGGACTCTAGTGAATTTATTTCCGCTTAGAAATATATCAATTAAAGATTCTCCTATATTTGACAGCCGCTACTGGCCGCATGGGTAAGAGAATTGGGGAACGAAAATTCATTCAGGTCTCAAACCCGGCCAGGGGTAGCTGTTAAAGTGTAGCCATCCTGATGGGAGGTAAACCTCGAAACACGTGTCTGTGGAGAACTTATTATATATATATATATATATATATATATATATATATGATGAGAGGTATCCAAAACTTGGTAGTAAGGGATGATTCTATATGTGATTTCTAACACACACTGTATTATTATTGTATGATCCAGTATGTATAAATACAGTGAATCTTTAAATCACTAAAGAGAGCTCAATGTATAATAAACTTTTTAGATTATGGTCAAAATAAATTTATTATGGAATTACGGTGATGAGTTTTTCCTTCCTTTCTAAGATATATATATATATATATATATATATATATATATATATATATATATATGAGAAGAAAATATTTTAAAAATATAACAAACACAGGATGTTATGACCAGGAAACAATTTTTAATGTCAATACTTAAACATTTCGGTATATTGTACCATCTTCAGGACACTGTTAAGTAATATTTATGCGAGGGACAAAAAAATCACAGAATCACTATACACTTAACATCTTTCATTTTGTCCCTCACATAAACATTACTTAACAGTGTCCTGAAGATGGTACAATATACCGAAATGCTTAAGTATTGACACTAAAAATTGTTTCCTGATCATAACATCCTGTGTTTGTTATATTTTTTAAATATTTTCTTCTCATATTGTCGGATTAATTTCCTCACCGTATTTCCACATATATATATATATATATATATATATATATATATATATATATATATATATATATATATTAGCAATGTGGCAAGAGATACAGGGCACCCAATGAGAATGAAACTCATTTACACTGGCCAATAACGCACAACATTATACTTGGCTAAATGCTCCGATACAAAAATAATAGATTCAGCATTCTTCTTCATCCAGTTACAATAGGCACCATACTCCAATGGATTTTACCCAATTCTTCACACTTCAATGCGACCTCTTCTACTTCTTAAGAATGGTAAATCAATTTTGTTCTTTCGTCTACTCTCTTTCTTTTCATTGGTAAAATGTAAGAAGTGGTAGGATTTTATTTTCCCCTGCAATTCTCTGTGTCTCTTTAATGAAACAAAACCGCCATAAATATTCATTGTCATGAAAACGCCAGTCTTTTAATCAGTGTTGTAGCCGATTCCATTGTTGAGATAATTCACATTGGTAAAGTTTGGAATCGACTTTTGTGAGCTGAGTGACGCATTATTGAAATTAAATGAAGAAGAAGAACACGAATGAAAGGCGGATATGTATTTATAAAGCCAAAATAGATTCAATTTACAATTTCGAGACAATAATCTGTGAGAGATAATTCAAGTTGAAGTTTATAATATACAACATTTATATCACTTCGCGCTAATGAATGCGTTTCTTCACCGTCCAGTTTTGGGTAAATAACAGGGTAGACGGGATTGTTTAGCGTTAGTACCACAACAGTCCGAAACTAACTTTGTGTCTATCAGTATTATCTGCGTTATTTCAACTATTGTCCTCATCTTTATTGTTATCTGTACAACGTTTCGGCAGATAACAATAAAGATGAGGACAATAGTCCGAATAACGCTGATAATACTAATCATCAAGCCCCATCTCAAACATTCAGAGAAATAACTTTGTGTCGTATTCTCCTCATCGTAGAGGGATTGTGTATTCATATATATATATATATATATATATGAGAGTAAGTAAACAAACAATGTGTTTATTTGATATGGCCCCTTTAGCCGACAATTTTTGGAGGATATGTGCTTAATTGAAGTCATACCTAATTTTGAAAATTAATTAGTTAATAATTAATGAATTTAGGCGGGCATATATGTTCAAATGTAAGGCTAAACAAATCGAGAAAATGTCAATCCCTGAATGTACATTTCGACCTATGAGGTCTCATCAGCAAGGTTATAGACATGGGAGACTGCTCCGTGTGTGACTCGAAACCTCGACTGCCAAGCTGACAGGCGGAGACTCTAACCATTACACTAGCTGGCCATTACCAGATGTTCGTTATACATATATATATATATATATATATATATATATATATATGTATTTTCGTTATACATACATATATATATATATGTATATTCAACAATTTTCATTCAACAATTTTTGAATAGACTGACCGACAAAGCAAAAGAGTCTCGCAGATTTCTTATTTTCTGTGATACATTATTTTTTCTCATATTAAAGAAAGCCCGGATGAAGATCTATAGAATGAAACAGATCGAAACACTGCAGCGTAAGCGAAATAAACATTACTCGTTTATTAACTTGTGTTTTTTTTAAATTTTTCATATCATATTTATGTATATATAGATCTACCTGCAAATTAAAACCTAGCGTGTCCAGCATGCCTTGTTCGTCTCTGGTTTAGCGCTAATACCCTTAGGAAAGGCATGAATGCATATATTCTCCTTCCAGCTACGGGTAAAATAATAGGGGAGACTGGGTTCTTTAACCTTGGGTAGTTAACCAGTCTAGGAGAGGGAAAACTCTGAATTCAAAATTCCTGAGATCAGTCGTTGATTGGGTTTGTGGTATTCGTGCACCAATTCTTTCCTATCGACTGTGCCAAAATGTGCGGATGGTCCAACACAAGCCTTCACCACAATAAACAAATCACTGTGTTGGGTGTTCACTGTATGAACCCTCATGCGTCGAAATCGACGAGAGTGTCCATAATATATATATATATATATATATATATATATATATATATATATATATATTTATGGACACTCTCGTCCATATATATATATATATATATATATATTATATATATATATGAAGTGGTCAAACAATGTGTTTGAAATGGCGAAGGCCGACAATTTTTTTGGGAGATTATGTGCTTAATTAAAGTAATACCTAATTTTGTTAATTGATTAATTATAATTAAATGAATTAGGCGTGCATATCATTTTAAATGTAAAGCGTAAACAAATCGAGAAAAAGTCGATCTCTGTATGTACATTTCAGCCTATTAGGCCTCATCAGCAGAGCTATAGACAGGTGTACTAGTTATAATGTCTGCCTGTCAGCCTGACAGGTATGGTTCGAATCGCGCACAAAGCACTGCCCTGTCTATAGTTCTGCTGATGAGGCCTAATAGGCTGAAATGTACATACAGATATCGACTTTTTCTCGATTTGTTTACACTTTACATTTAAACTGATATGCACGCCTAATTCATTTTAATTATAATTAATTAATTAACAAATTAGGTATGACTTTAATTAAGCACATAATCTCCCAATATATATATATATATATTATATATATATATATATATTATATATATTAATGAACAGCAGCTTAGAAACTAAAAGTGCTCAACATGAATGTTATAAAGTAATTTGATTATTTGATACAAACTATAAAATTACTATTCATAGTTTCACGGCCTTCTGAGTTTATTAGATAATTCAAAATGCCACGGACCATTCTCAATTTTCTGAAGGTCACCAACAAGTGTGAAATTCTGACTAACAATTATAATTCTATCAAATATTGATTATGCATATATATATATATATATATATATAATATATATATATATATATAATATGTGTGTGTGTGTGTGTGTGTGTGTGTGTGTGTGTGAGTGTCCGTGTGTGTGTGTGTCCATGTGTGTGGTCAACACTGGCATACACTACCAGTGTGGGGGCGTGTTAGCGTAACAGTTATGGTTGTCGAAATTCGAATTGGTTACCCGAATCTATCTCATGGTCCCCAACTCAGAGCTTTGCCTAATCAGTAAGCAAACTAGGTAGTTCAGACTTTATACAGGCAACTAGTCTATGTGAAGGAACACTCTTTTATCGTTAAGCTGACGGGCTAAATAACGTTTAGATATATTAAAAGAATAAAACACCAGCGTTATCTAGCGTCAGATTAGTGACAAAACAAAACAAGAGTTTAGATTAGATATGAACAAATAATAAACTGCTTTGATAATGGTTCAGAAAAGAACCGAAAGTACTTGGTCTACTAATAATAACTCTTTCTGACAACTCATTAACCGCCGTTTCAAGATGATAACATTTAGAAAATTGTTAGAAAACTGAAAGAAAAAAAGGAAAAGGTTCAAAACAATAAGGACTCCATGATTTTTAACCAATGTTTGAAATATATATATATATATATATATATATATATATATATATATATATATATTACTTGGCCCTTTGCATCCTCGTTACAGGGTATTGTAAAAAAAAACCACGCCACCATACAATTATACAAACACACACAACACACACACACAATATATATTACATATATATATGCATGTATTATATATATATACATATATATATATGTGTGTGTGTGTGTGTGTGTGTGTGTGTGTTGTATATTGTATGGTGGCGTTGGTTTTTTTGACAATACCTGTAACGAGGATACAAAGGGCTCAAGTGGAACAATACCAGACCGTTTGGGAACCTTGACCCCCAAAGGCGGGAATCTCGCACGTCATGTGTTTTATTTTGTTAGGAAGTCAGTTTTCAACCAGAGATAAGGCAGGACAGACGTGTACTGCTAAAGTTGTAAATCAGAGCGCGCTGTGAATCAGGTTAATACAGTAATAAAATCTTTGATCAATGAAAACCAAAGTCTTATAGCTAATTAATCACATGCCCTTAAAAAGAAGCATGTAGTTAGAGACAAGAACTTAGTAAGGAGATAGTAGAGACGACAAGATGACAACCGGCCAAAGAAGTAAAGATGAAACATGGCGACGAGACGATCATAGCCGAAAGGAAGAAGATAGAAAGAAGAAACGGAAGCAAGTAAGTCTCTCTTCTCTCTCTCTCTCTCTCTCTCTCTCTCTCTCTCTCTCTCTCTAATGTCTCTGCTCACTATCACCCGAAGACTCTCTCTGTCACTCTCAATTATATACCCTACAATGGGGTAATATATATATATATATATATATATATATATATATAGTTTGTTTTTTTTAAATTATATTAATGTGGAGGCTGGAAGGAGAAGAATTGATGAGAAAGGTGTTATAGGCATTTTAAAATGTGTGTACTGTATTGGAAATTAATTTTGTTTAAGGATGGTTTGTATTGTTTTATGTATCGAGCTTCTAGTATTTGGAGTTTTTGTTTATTTTTTTCTTTGCGCAGAATGTGTGTATTTTCCGTTAGAATATTTCGGTAATTAGAGTGGGGGCATGAATGTAATTTTAGTTGTTGTGAAATAGAGCTATTATGTGTTAAATGGAGGGTTAGACGACGTGACAATGTTATTGAGGTGAATCCAATGTATGTATTTACATTTTCTGGAAGACTGCAATCTCCTAGGAGACATTTAAATCTGTATTCTACATTGGTCTCATTAAGCCGACTTGTCTGGGGAGAGAAATTGTTACGAATGACGAGGTTGGTTGTTTTGAATTTTGTATAATAAATAATCAATTTTACCTTATTATCAGGCGTGGTTGCAGTAACATATATATATATATATATATATATATATATATATATATATAGTTAAGAGGTTTTTAACAATAGCTCATCTTAGGATCGTAAGTGTAAAATATTGAGTCGTTAGTTTTCTCCCGTTTTATGTATTATGTTTACACATAATATTATTGATATTGCTCCGGATTATACGAATTAAAAAGGCTTTTAGCATTAAATCTCAATCAGAATTGCACACACACACACACACATACATGCACACACACACACACACACACACACACACACATATATATACCAACTCCTCCGCACGAGCAGGATACAACACAAGGTAAATTTCTTAAGTTGAGTTTAACAGGTTTTAAATTCAGAGTTTTCCTTCTCCTAAACTGGTTGACCTAGCCATGGTTAAAGAACCCAGTCTGCCCTGCTATTTACCCATAGCTGGAGGGAGAGTATGATTCATACCTTTCCCAAGGATCTTAGCGCTAAGTGAAATGCAATTACCACGTCCAGGATTTGAACTCGGGGCGACGAGTCCATTTCCCATGACTTTAACCATTATACCACGCGCTTCCTAAAACGTGTATGTGTGTGTCTGTGCGAGCGTATGGTTTTTTGTGTACGCAAACGTGTATATACGTTTACATGTGTGTTGTTTTGTTGTGGTTGTTGATATGTGTGTCTTTATTTAATATAATTTTCGCTTTTGTAACCAGACTTTGATCTTCGTCCTCCTGGAATGTCATAAACTAATACAAAATACAACAATATGTCAGATGTGGCGCCAATCGTTGCGGGTTTAGCGATGCAAAAAGAACCGTCTAAGTGAAGTCAGTGTTAGTTTCTTCAAAGAAAGGAAAGAAAAGTTTCAAATCGGCTTCATTTAAACAGAGGTAACTCCATCACGTACAATCAATGGGTGTGATCAACTGACTGGGTGTATTTGTCAGACACACCCTCAACATACACTCATACTGTAATTCTCTCTCTCTCTCTCTCTCTCTCTCTGTCTATCTATCTGTCTATCTATCTATCTCTCTATCTATCTATCTATCTATCTTTCTCCGACACAAAATCTCTCTCTGTGACCTTACACTCTCTCTCACATACACTCTCTATCATACTTTCTCTTTATCTCTCCCTTTATCTCTCTCATACACACACTTTGTCACCCTCTCACTCCCCCTTTTCATATACACTATCTAATCATACTCACTCTCTCTCTCTCTCTCACTCTTCTTCTGCTCTATAAAACACATTCTGTCACCCTCTCTTTTACTCCCTCTCTTTCATAATACACAATATATCATACTCAGTCTTTCTATACCCCTCTATCTTATAATATACAGCCACACACACACACATCTCCGTCTCTTATCTCTACTCTCTTTCTGCTCGCACATACCCTTTCTCTTACACGCCCCATCTTCTCTCTCTCTCTCACTCTCACTCACTCTATCCACCACACACACACAGCACAACACTCTTACACTGTCAATCTCAGCCACACACACTCTCTCTCTCTCTTCTCTTCTCTCACAGACACACACACACACACTCAGACATATACACACTCTCTCCTCTCTCTTTCTCTGCTCTCTTTCTCTCGCACATACCCTTTCTCTTCACACGCCCTCTCTCTCTCTCTCTCATCTCTCACGCAAGATACCTTTTTCTTTACACGCTCTCTCTTTCCTCTTTCACTCTCACTCACTCTATCACACACACATACACACACTCTACACTGTCAATCTCAGCCCACACACACTCTCCTCCTCTCTCTCTCTCATACACACACACATACACAATACACTCAGACACACACACACAACACACATACACACACACACTCTCTTCTCTCTCTCTCTCTTTCGCACATACCGCTTTCTACACGCTCTGCGTCTTTCTCTCTCCTCTCTCACTCTCTATCAATCGCAAGCACATCTTACACTGTCATCTCCCCCAACACACTCACTCTGGCTCTCTCTCTTCTGCTCACACACACACACTCAGACACGCCACACAGACACTCTCTCTGCTCTCTCGTTCTCTCTCCTCTCCTCTCTCTTTCTGCTGCACATACGGCCTTTCTTACACGCTCTCTATCTCTCTCTCTCTCTCTCTCTTTCACACACACACCAGGAACACAAAAGCACACACACAGCATACCACACACAGTCATACACAACACACTCCAAAAGCAAAATAGAGGGATAAGATCTTTGTTCCTTTGTCTGAGCAGAAACATATTGTGAAAGAATTAAATCTGTCATGGCAACGTTATTAGGAATGGCGCAACATGATTAACTTTAAAAAGTAGGAACAAAAACAAAAGACATAAGAAAATAAAAACCTCTTGAAATTGCCCTCATCATCCAAATATTTTGCAAATGCCTTTAATTTAAGCAGAAATAATCACCAGACCGAGATGATAATGACGTTCAAATCGATCATTCAAACGACGTACAGCGCAATTTGTTTACCAACCATTTTTTAAGTTCATTTAGTCGAAAAGCATTTTTCTCCGCAAGACTTTGTTGTTTAGATAACGTGAAAAGCACCCTTTAGCCAAAAATGTTTGAGTGTGCATATATTTAAATGGATTTTTAACGGCGGAAAATGTTGTTGGTTTTTAACGTAAGAACAATACAATGAGACCACGGAGACGAGACGTAAAAGTAATTCAACGTTAATAAACAAACTAAGAGGAACCCACACAATAAATGATAGATAGATAGATGATAGATAGATAGATAGATTAGATAGAGAGAGAGAGAGAGAGAGAGAGAAAGAGGTAGAGAGGGTATAGGGAAGATGATAGTTTGACAGATAAATTAGAGAGAGAGATAGCGAGAGAGGAGAGAATAAAAATGAAGAATAGGATAGATTAGAGAGAGGAGAGGAGAGAGAGAGAGAGAGAGAGAAGAGAGGAAAGGGAGAGAGAGGGGTATAAGGGAAGATAGATAGTTTTGACGACGATAAATAGAGAGAGAGATAGCGGAGAGAGAGATAAATATAGAATATAGATAGATAGTATAGAGAGAGAAGAGAGAGAGAGAGGTGGAGAGAGGAGGGAGAGAGGAGGGTATAAGGGAAGATAAGATAGGTTTTTGGACAGATAAATAGTAGAGAGAGATAGCCTGAAGACGAGAGAAGAAGTAATGATGATAGATAGATAGAGAGAGAGGAGGAGAAAGAGGAGAGAGAGAAGAGAGGAGAGAGAGAAGAAGAGAGAAGGGAGAGAGAGGGGTATAAGGGAAGATTTTTTTGAGATATTTTGAAACCACAGAGATAAATAGAGGAAGGAGGAAATAGCGAGAGAGGAGAGAATAAATGATAGATAGATGATTAGAAATATAAGAAGAAAGAGGAGGAGAGGAAGAGAAGGAGGAGGAGGAAAGAAAGAGGGGGGAGAGGGGGGAGAGAAGAGAGAGAGAGGAGTGAGAAGAAGGAGAGAAAGGAAAAGGGGGAAGATGGAAAGGAGAGAGAGGGTGGGGATGAAGGAGGTCGTAAAAAAAGGGGAAGATATGATAGATTAGTGTTTGACGAAAGGATATAAAATTTGGAGAGAAAGAGATTAGCGAAGATAAAGAATGGAGGAGAATAAATGATAGATATGAGTATAGAATTAGAGAGAGGAAGAGGAGAGAGGAGAGGAGGAGAGAGAGAGAAGGAAGAGAGGAAAAAGGAGGAGGGAGGAGAATACGGAGGAAAAGAAAAGGGGGAGGGGGAAGAAGAGGGTATAAAAGGGAAAGAATTTTTTAGAAATATTAGTTTTTTGACAGAACCAGCGATTAAAAAATAGAGGGGAGTGAGAGGAGAGGGAATTTTAGCGAGAAGAAGGAGAGGGGGAGCGAATTAAATTGGATGAAATTTAGATTATTTAGATAGATAATTGAAGCAGGAGAGAAGAGGAGAGAGCGAGAGAGGGACAGAAGAGAGGAGAGCAGAGAGAGGGGAGAAAGAGGAGGAAAAAAGAGGGAGATGAGGGGTATAAAAAAAAGGGGAAGATAGATTAGTTTTTGGTTTGAAAAGAGACAGGCCACCAAAAAGAAAAACTGAAAAAACCAACAGATAAAAAAATAATATAGAAAGATATAAGAGAAAGAGAGATATAAAGCGCGAGGGGAGGGAGGGGGAGAATGAAGGGANGTATGACCATTATCAAAATCCTGTAATATTAAATTATCATACGTGTGGTAATATCCACAGGTCCAGCTAGTAACAAGATATTTTAATCCTTACATATCTGAAAGCGTGATTTATCTCAATAGCGTTCTGAAATTAAAGCATATCAAATGTTGTAATCAAATGTACATTACATGATTCGTCTGGTATAATCCACAGGTTCTGCTAGATAAATAATTAATTAAATCAACAGAAAGAATGGATTTTTAAAAATATAAAAACAAATAATATCAGTTTCCTGTTTTCCATTTCCTCTTTTGTGTCTTGAGTGAGAATGAATGAAGTCGTTCGACAATTATGCGTCATGGACAATTCGCTCTTCTGACAAATATTTTTCCTGCTCGCGCCGTTGCGCTCCAGTCGAAAAATGAAAATTAACATTCCCATTTGTCATTTGATATCCGCCATGTTTCTTTTTCTTCTCTTTTTTCTTTCTTTTTGCTCTTGTTGTCTTTTTCGCTGTTTCCGGTTCGCCATCTTTCTTTTTCTATCCAACCGATCACTCAAGCGAATATCCATGAATCGGTGCAGGGCAAGGCAGGGCGAAAAAGAAATGGCGGAATATGCAAAATGACAATGGGAATGTAATTTCATTTTATGCCCGCGAGCAGAAAAATACTGTCAGAAGAGCAGAATTGTTGCACTGTCGAAACCGAACTTCAACTGCATCCTCAACTCAAGAGCACAAAAAGACAAATGGAAAATCAGGAACCTGAATTATTCTATTGTCTTTATTTTTTTAAAATCATTCTTTCGTATTTAATAATATTTCTTAGCAGACCGTGTGGATATACCAACACATCATGATAATTATGAATTACAACATGATATGTTGAATTTAAGGCTATTCAATAAAATTAGTTCAATATGGTAGAAAATTAAAAAACTAACTTGATTACTAGGCAGGACCTTGTGGATATACCACCAGTTATGATAATTTTAAGTTATTACAGCATTTGATATGTTTACTCTCTAAGAGCTATTGACTGAAATAGTTTCAAATGAAAAATGTAAAATAATTCTTGATTACTATCCTATTTACTTAAGAGCTATTAACTGAAATAGTTCAAAAATTGTTAAAAATTTAAAATATTCTGATACTAGCCAGGACCTGTGGATATAACTGGCAGTATTGATAATTTAATATTACTAACATTTTGATATGTACTTAAGAAGTATTAATTAAAATAGGTTCAATAGTAAAAAATTAAAAATAACTTGATTATAGCAGGACCGGAAACAGGAAACTAAATATTTGTTTTTTTCTTTTTTTTAAATCCATTCTTTTATTATCTAATAATTATTTTCTGGCAGAACTGTGGATATACACAGTAAAAGTAAATAAAGTAAAGTCGTCGGGGTGGCCTAATTGTCGGTATGAGCCAATCAGCGAGGGAAGTCTATCCCCTTTTCACTAGCGCTAGACCAAAGAGATTATTTTAGCGTCTGGGGTGGGGCGCCACACCTACCATCAGCTCCTTACTTAACCGCACAGATCCCTGTGCTACTCATACGCTAAGTTGGCGAGGGCCGGCATCGAACTAGGAACCTTATGGTTTCTAGCCGAACGCTCTAGCGACTGAGCTAATCGGGATAGACTCCCTCGCTGACTGGCTGATACCGACTTTAGGCCGCCCCGTCGACTTTACTCATGCCACAGTATGATAATTTAATTATTACAACATTTGATATGTTTAATTTAGAGCTATTGCAAAATAGTTCAATATGCAAAAAGTATAAGAATCTTGATTTAACTGTCTCTCACTCTTTTTTTTCATTCTTTCCTCCTTTTCATATTTCAATATCTTTGATTGAAAAAAGATTATCATTATCGCTTCAACGCACTCACACCCTCTCGATAGCTCTCCCCTACTCTATTTCTTTCTTTCTTATCATATTTTTTGTGTAGCATGTCCTTTTTCTTCCCTTTCTTTCTTTATGATAAAAACGAAATGGTCCATTAATGAGATGACGACACACATGAGAAATAAGAATTCGGGTAATAAGCAACACCAGTAAGTAAAGTCGTAGGGGTGGCCCAAAG
>CM042155.1:69746093-69761093 GCA_023376005.1 Doryteuthis pealeii
GAGAAAGAGTGAGGAGAGAGCGGGTAGAGTGAGAGAGACAAGCAGTAGAGAGAGAGGGGATAGTAAATGAGACAATGCGAGAGAAAGAGAGAGAGAGAGAGAGAGAGAGAGAAAGAGAGGGAGAGAAAAAAGAGAGGAGAGAAGAGAGAGAGAGAGAGAGAGAGACAATGCAACAGAGAAAGAGTGAGAGAGAGCGGGTAGAGTGAGAGAGAGACAATGCAGTAGAGAGAGAGGGGATAGTAAATGAGACAATGCGAGAGAAAGAGAGAGAGAGAGAGAGAGAGAGAGAGAAAGAGAGGAAGGAGAAAAGAGAGAGAGAGAGAGAGAGAGAGAGAGAGAGAGAGAGAGAGAGAGACAATGCAACAGAGAAAGAGTGAGAGAGAGCGGGTAGAGTGAGAGAGACAATGCAGTAGAGAGAGAGGGGATAGTAAAGAGACAATGCGAGAGAAAGAGAGAGAGAGAGAGAGAGAAAGAGAGGGAGAGAAAAGAGAGTAGAGAGAGAGAGAGAGAGAGAGAGAGGAGAGACAATGCAACAGAGAAAGAGTGAGAGAGAGAGCGGGTAGAGTGAGAGAGACAATGCAGTAGAGAGAGAGGGGGATAGTAAATTGCGAGAGAAAGAGAGAGAGAGAGATAGAGAGAGAGAAAGGGAGAGGGGGAAAGTGAGCGAGACAATGCGAGAGAGAAGGAGAGATAGAGGGGGAAGATAATGAGTGAGATTATGCGAAAGAAAAAGAAATAGATATAGATAGATAGATAGTGAGAGAGAGAGAGAGAGAGAAAGATAGAGAGAGACAGAGAGAGAGAGAGAGACAGGCAGACAGATAGACAGAGGAAGAGAAAGGGGTATAGAGAGTGAGACAATATGAGAGAGAAAGAGTGAGAGAGAGAGAGAGTAACAGAGAGGAAAAGAGAGAGAGAGAGGGGGAGAGAATGAGTGAGACAATGCAAGAGAGAGAGAGAAGAGAGAGAGGAGAGTGACGGAGAGAGTGAGAGAAAGAAAAAGAGAGAGAGGAATATAGAAATAGAGAGAGAGAGGGGCAATGAGGGAGCGTAAGAGTGTGATTGAGTAAAAGAGAGAAAGAGTAGGAGAAAGAGAAAGAGAGAGAGAGAGAGAGGAAAAAAGAATGAGGAAGAAAAACAAAGAAAGAAAGAGTTGCATAAAGAGAATATGAAAGAGAGAAAGAGAAAAAGAGAGAGGGGTGAGAGAGAAATAGAGTGCGTGATAAACAAAGAGAAGGAGAAAAAGAGTGCGAGAGTGAGGGAGAGAGAGAAGAAGAGAAAATAGAATGAGAGAAAGTGGGAGAGAATGAGAAAGAGAGGGAGAGAGTGGGTTAGAGGGAAAGGGGAGGGGGATAAGAATGTATTTATTAATCCAGAATAAACCTCTTTTGCTCGTTATATTTCCACAAGAAAAGAAAATTGCTTTTCATCATTGACCCCAGCCTCAACATTTAACCGAGGAATCGGAGTGGGGTAGAGGTTGGGAGTGTATTTTTCAGATTTTTCAGAATTTTTGAAACATTCCTATTCGGTTTCTCACTTTCTTTATTTTCAAAATTTCCTCCTTGCTTTTCAAAAGACATTCCCATTTTTCTTTCTCTTTTGTCTGTCTGTGTGTCTTACCCGTTTTCAGCATCCATTTTCCTTTCATTTTTAACATCTCTTGTTGAACGCGTGTAGCGCAATGGTTATCCACCAAAGAAATACACTCGTCAAGTAAAGTTAAAATCTTAGACAAGTCTCTCTGTGTTAGATTATTTACAGGTATAAGATGTACGAGAAATTGCCACTTATATTTATAGACTTTACCAAAACCAGGAGCAGGCATTGATCAATGAAAATCGACATAGAATGCATTTAAGGTCTTTGGTAATTATCTTGAAATCAGTCGCTAACTTGACTTAGTACCAGAAGAACTACAACTGGATTATCTGCTACAAAGAGTACACTCTGGTTCTATCTAGGATTTCAAGGACTACAACTGGATTCCCTGCAACAAGTACACTGTTGTTCTACCCGGGATTTCAAGGATTACATCTAGATTGCTACAAGTACACACTTGTTCTAACCAGGATTTCACGGACTATGACTGGATTCTCTGCTATAATTATACTCTTGTTCTACCTAGGATTTCAAGGATTACAACTGGATTCTCTGCTATAAGTACACTCTTCTTCTAACCAGGATTTCACGGACTATAACTGGATTCCCTGTCAGAAATACACTTTTATTCTACCTAGATTTTCAAAGACTACGAATGGATTCTCTGCTATAAGTACACTATTGTTCTGCCGGGGATTTCAAAGACTACAACTGGATTCTCTGCTATAAGTACACTCTTGTTCGAACCAGGATTTCACGGACTATGACCGGATTCTCTGTCACAAATATACTTTTATTCTACCTAGGATTTCAAAGACTACGACTGGATTCTCTACGATACGTATACTCTTGTCCTACCAAGGATTTCAAAGACTACGACTGGATTCTCTGCTATACGTATACTCTTATTCTACCTAGGATTTCAAAGACTACAACTGGATTCTCTGCTATAAGTACACTCTTGTTCGAACCAGGATTTCACGGACTATGACCGGATTCTCTGTCACAAATATACTTTTATTCTACCTAGGATTTCAAAGACTACGACTGGATTCTCTGCGATACGTATACTCTTGTCCTACCTAGGATTTCAAAGACTACGACTGGATTCTCTGCTATACGTATACTCTTATTCTACCTAGGATTTCAAAAACTACGACTGGATTCTCTGCTACAAGTACACTTTTGTTCTATCTAGAATTATTTCGACGACTACAATTGGACTTTCTACTCCTGAGATTGTGCCCTTTTCAATCATTAGATTTACCAATAGGAGAACTAAACGCCTAAATTGGCGACCGGAAAGGTAACAGCTTGTGTTTCCCTTTTTTACTTGGGAAAGACATTGAAGTAAAATAAAGACAATTGAATATTAGTGACGTTCTAGAGGTGAAAAGAGACTAGGAAACATAAAATAGACTTTTACAGGAAAGTGCTCTTCATTATGGGTTAGTGGAGGGAGAATGAAAATAACTGTTTCTCTGGAAAAGGAATATCTGTTGGTTGCTTTGATGTGTCAAAGTGAGCGGAGGGAAAGCAAATAAAAGTAGGTATTTACCCAACCCATCCGCCACTGGTAGAATGTGACATGAGGTCACAGTTATGAGGTATCCAGTAATTATTAAGCATTAGCACTCAACATAGAAACATTGTAGATTGAAATACAGACCTCCAATTACGATTCCCAGCCATTTGCACAAACACAGACACAGACACCACACACACACAACACAACATATATATATATATATATATATATATATATATATTACCAACCCCTCTGTACGGGCAGAATGTGACACAAGGGCAATTTTTAAGCAGAGTTTAACAGGTTTGAATTCAGAGATTTCCTTCTCCTAGACTGGTTACGTAGCCATGGGTTAAAGATCCCAGTCTACCCTGCTATTTACCTATATATATATATATATATTATATATATGTGTGTGTGTGTGTGTGTGTGTGTGTGTGTGTGTGTGTGTGTGTCTGTCTGTCTGTCTGTCTGTATGTCTGTATGTTTGTGTGCGTGTAAATATATGTGTGTGTGCGTGTTATTGGGACACACACAGACATATATATATATATATATATATATATATATATATATAATATATAATATGTATGTATGTATGTGTGTACGTGTGAGTGTGCAAATGACTGGATATATATATATATATATATATATATGCATATATATATATATCCAGTAATATGTACACTCATACATACATTTACAAATATATGTGTGTATGTGTGTGTGCCTGTGTGTCTGTGTGAGTGCAAATGACACACACATATATATATATATATATATGATTATATATATAACATATAATTACAATATATATATATATGTGTGTGTGTGTGTGTGCGTGTGTATGTGCAAATGACACATACAAATATATGAACACACACACACACATACATATATATATATATATATATAGAGAGAGAGAGAGAGAGAGAATCAGATAAAGAGAGGTGTGACGATGTGAGAAAATGGTTGATAAATTATACGAAAGAACTAATGGAATTCTTGAGAAGGTCATTCAATTGAATGTGAAAGGAAACTGACTCTCTCAATTACAATAGAAAATTTTACCGTTAGCAAACTTGCATCTCATTCCTCTTCTATGAACACCAACTAACAGAAAGCTCTAAAAGCCATTACCGCCCTGTCGGCTGAGGTTGATATGCCGTAAAACCAAACCAAACCAAACCAAACCAAACTTGACGGCATATCAACCTCAGTGGGTCATTTAATGCCGATAAAGTTTTGAAATAAATCAATTCTTGCACCCATATGATAAAAAGGGGTTGGGGCTTGCCATAAGGGCAATGAAGTTGGGAAAATCATATAGGTGCTAGGGCTTGACGTGATCAGCCGATTGATCGGAAGGGGCCCTCTCCGACCGCCCGTCTAGCCCAAGATAAAGCCAAAGTGGAATATTGCAAGTCATGAACTGCCCAGGGTTCTGTGCTTAAGCATCACGGGTCGCCACCCACGGCCAACAGGTGAGCCTATTGGGGGCGTCTTACCCCTATGCAGAGGTGCAGTCGGTGCATTCTAACGCCCCAGCCGACAGGGCAGGGCAAAGTCAAGTCATAGCACCTATATGATTGTCCCGACATTATAACAAACCTCTAACTCTTTTTATCATATATATATATATATATATATATATATATATATTATATATATATATATATCATTTATGTGCAACAAGGCGGTCGATGAGGCCCTTAATATCCTGGGTTTGACTTTAAAATCCATCTGATGAAGTTCCACTTTTAGAGCTCTGGGGAATGCGGAGTACTCATTCATCACCGTTACTCCCAGGTCCAATCTAACCCGGAGATTTAGTACCTGTTGCAGTCCCCAGCTAAATAGCAAAAGTTTAAAAAATGTGTTTAATAAATTTGGGTACCATTCAAGAATGGAGGAAACAAAACGAGTTTGGCATAAAGGAACCCAATAAGGGTTGACATGCCGTAAAATCCAACGAACCATCAGGAAATGCTGACAACCTAAACACGCCACAGTATAATTTAACACAGCCTTCCAACGCAACGGACGAAAATATTCCATTTTGAGTCGCAAGGACAGATATCTATCAGGTCTGGATTTATCACCAAAATCCCTGCCCAATACGAAGCAAAGCTATAAAAATGTCGGCCAATTTACTGTGAACTACATTACGACACTCTAATACCCGTGGTCGATTTTGGAACGGTGGAGATTAGGGCTAATTGTTCCTCAGGCGTTGTTCACCACGTACAAGACACACTCCATTATGGCCCGATGTGGATCCGAAAACTGAACTGAATAAAAGCCTATTAAGCAAACCGTCCTTTCAAACACACACATTCACATAAACACACACACAAAAACGAATACATACACCACACACACACACACAACACACACACAATATATATATATATATAATATATATATATATGAGAAAGAATGAATAAAGAAAAGAAAGAAATAGAATGGATAATAAAAGATGAATTTAATCAATGTCACTTACACATGTGTTTCGATCAGTTCATCTGTGTGAAAATATTTCGCACACAGAAAAGATTCGACCTTCATCAGAGTGAAATTTTCTTTTTTTGAAAACAAAACAAAACAAAAAAAAAACACATGTGTAAGTGACATCGATTAAGTTCATCTTTTATTATCCATTCTATTTCTTTCTTTTCTTTATTCATTCTTCCTCATATTGTCGGATTCATTTCCAAGTTCCAATTTTTACACACACACACACACACACACACACATATATATATATATATGTATATTAATATATATCATCATGTCGCCCATTAGCACGGATATCCATGAAAATCTCTCGCCAACCTTCTCTAATCATTTCATTGCGCCAGGGATCGTCTTCTGCGCAGCATCCAGCATCTGCGCAGAGCTGCGTCAGTGCTAAGTCCTTGCTGGGCGGCCCACGTTATGTCCATGTGCTGGCTTCCACAGAAGAATATCGCTTATTGAGGTCGTCCTTGCTCCTCCGGCAGTGTCCAGCATGTCTTGTCCGTTTCACTCAGATGGTCTGTCAGATAGGGACAAGTGTCCGTACAGCTCTTTCCTGGTGGCGTGCTGTTTCCACGACCTGTTCAAGACCGCACGCATCATTCTTGTGCAGCTCCCACCTATCTTATTCTCAAGGCACCTCATCAGTCCATGTTGGTAAAAGCCATACAGCAGCACTGATACAACCACCGCTTGGAAGAATTGTCGACAAAAAATTATTTTATATACGTAAAAGTATCCAACTGACTGGTATTGTTGGGGATAATTCTATTTGGAAGACAGGAAGAAAGCTTTGAGTGGGATTCGAACCCTGACTGTCAAGCTGACAGGCCTCTAACCATTACACCAGTTGGCCCTTACCAGATTTTTTGTTTTGTTTTAGAAGTAGGTATATTTTCCACTTATGGTGACTCTACACGACAATATGAGAAGTTAAACAAACAAACAATGTGTCTTCCTGTCTATAGCTCTGCTGATGAGGCCTAATAGGCCGAAATGTACATACAGAGATTGATTCTTCTGATTTGTTTAGCCTTACATTTGAATAGGCATGCCCGCCTAATTCATTAATTATTAATTAATTAATTTTCAAAATTAGGTACGACTTCAATTAAGCACATATTCTCCCAAAAATTGTCGGCGAAATAAAGCTATATCAAAAACACATTGTTTGTTTATTTACTCTCATATATTATATATATTATATATATATATATATATATATATATATATAACATATATATGCACGCGCGTGTGTGTGTGTGTGTGTGTGTACATGTGTTTGATAGGAACGAGTGGATGTGTTTGTGAGATAGATAGATAGATAGAGAGAGAGAAAGAGAGAGAGAGAAAGAGAGAAAGAGAAAGAGAGAGATGGACTCTCCGTTGGAAAACTTGTTTAAGACCAGCCACATTTTGGGGAGGAGTTGATACCAGATGGAAAGTGGACTGGTCCCTTACAGATTATCCAGAACATCACTGCTGAGGTTTTGAAGTTTTTTCCTTCTCAATGACTGGTCGCTTTATGGGAGCTAAAAAGCCCTGTCTACTCGCATCTGGTGAATGAAGACTTCCATCCATGTGATCATTGCAACATGATAAGCCTCGTCCAGAACTTGAACTTAGTTCGCCCAGTTTATTTTCAATTATGATAACCATTACACCACACGATGTGGTGAAAGGGTTGCCTTGTGACATATAATACTGAGGAGAGAAACAGCAACATCTCACGACACTCACGTTATAATTAATAATGTTGCTGCACTGAAAGAGGCATATATTATTTTCTTCATTTTTTCTTCTTCTTCTTTAAGGTAGAGACATGTCGAATAGAGACAAGAAAAATAAAAAAGGGTGGAGTGACCCTAATGTGTAAAATATATACAGAATAAATGAATAAATAAACGTTTAATAATACAGAGAGTGAGAGGGAGAGAGAGAGGGAGAGAGAGAGGGGTAAGAGAGAGAGAGAGAGAAAGAGAGAGAGAGAGAGAGGGGGGAAGAGAGACACACACACACTTGCATACACACATGAACTCAGGTATCTGAACGCATGCGCAGATGAGAGGCTAGAGGAAACTTACATTATGTCCGTTTGTTTCTATGGAGACGACGGCTTAATGTTTAAATGCATTCGTGCGTTCAGTGTCCAATGTGCACAAGGCTGATTCTGAATAAACTAACAACGTGGCTGATGTCGACCGCATGAGAATCGAAAAAAAGAAATGAAAGACGATTAAGGCCAATATGATCGGATTAAAAGAGGAGGGGGGGGGAGAAAAGGAGAGAAAAAATAGTCTATATAAGGAAAGGATAAGTAAAGATAGACAGGTGAGAGAAAGTAAGAATAAAGGGCGCTGGTCTTAAAGATGAAAAAAAAAAAAGATGGACAACTGGCGTCGTCGTGGTCGACAGGTTGGATAATCATAGGATAGAAAAAGATTTGCTTTTGAGAAAATAAGGTTGATTGGTTGGTTGGTTGGTTGGTTGGTTGGATTTTACGGCATGTCAACCCTTGTTGGGGTATTTCATGCAGTGGCTGGTTGGTTGGATTTTACGCATGTCAACCCTTTTTGGGTTATTTCCTGCAGAGGTTGGTTGGTTGATTGGTTGGATTTTAACGCATGTCAACTCTTGTTGGGTATTTTCATTGCAGTGGTGGTGGTTGGTTGGTTGCGTTGGAATTTACGGCATGTCAACCCTTGTTGGGTTTATTCATGCAGTGGTTGGCTGTTGGTTGGTTGATTTTTACGGCATGTCAACTCTTGTTGGGTTATTTCATGCAGAGGTTGGTTGATTGGTTGTTTGGTTGGGTTTTACGGCATGTCAACCTTTGTTGGGTTATTTTATGCCGAAGACGTTTTTGTTTTATTCATTCATGATGGGTAGCCAATTATTCTTTTTTAACTCTTCTTTTTTTTTAAATTCATATATAAAAAATCGTCGGGGCGACCTAATGTTGGTATCAGCCAGAAAGCGAGGGAGTCTATCCCCTTTCCACTCGCGCTAGACTATGGATATTCTTTTAGCATCTGAGGTGAAACGCCACACCTACCATCTGCTCCGCACTTTACAGCACATATACCTGTGCTACTCATACGCTGAGTTGGCGGGTGCCGGTATTGAACTAAGAAACTTGTGGTTCCTAGTCACACACTCTACTGACTTAGCTAAACAGCCCCTAAATTCATATATATATATATATATATATATATATATATACATATATAATAATATATATATATATATATATATATATATATGCCCGCCTAATTCATTAATTATTAATTAATCAATTTTCAAAATTAGGCACGACTTCAATTAAGCACATATTCTCCCAAAACTTGTCGGCTAAAAAAAGCCATATCAAAAACACATCGTTTGTTTATTTACTTATCATCTTATTATAATGGAGATTGTGTGTTTTTCTGTCTGTAACCGAAACTATATTACTACTCAAGTCACAATTCCCTTAGTTATTTACGTCACATTCTCCATGATTCTATTTCTATTTAAACCTCAATTAATAATAAAACTGTTTGACATTATTAATACTGTTGGCCTTACCTAAATGCTAATAACAAGCAATTGTTTTTATATATACAACAAAATACCAGTTTTCAGTGTAAACGTAAAGCTAATTTGCATATTGATATTTAAAAAAACTGATTTTAATAAAAATGTGCTTGATATTATTGATTTCTAATTGTTTGGTTTTATCTTAATGAATATGAGTAAAAATCTCTTCAATAAATCCTAAAGAAATTCATTAAACAAGAAGAAATAACTGTAATTTTAATTATTACTTCCTATTTTAACTAAATAGTTAAATTAGGAAAATTTAGCATTGAAAAACGGAAGTGATGAAAGAGTAAGTTTCAGTTGTTCTATTTTCCGATTATACCCCCTCCGTTTCAAATCTTTTTTATTTAAATTTTTAATTTGTTTCACTAGCCTTCTGATTTAATCTAATATTTTATTACATTTAAACTTAAATACTTGCACCCGGAGGGTGCATATATTTGCTAGTATATATATATACATATATGTGTGTCTGTGTGTGTGTGTGTGTTTGTGTATCTGTTACCAATTATTAAACAGGTCTGATACAATCTGAGACACGTGCATATGTGCGTGTGTGCGTAAAGGTGGTTTCTTCGTTCCCTGAAATTCTATTGTTTTATTACGATCATCATTCAATACTGTTCAATATATCGATCTCTACAACAAATTTTTCATCGATTCCAGTCTCTGTCCTTTCGCTATTATTTTATCGCAGGACATCAACGAATTTCTCTCTCTCTCTCTCCTCTCTCTCTCTCTCTCCTCTCTCTCTCTCTCTCTCTCTCTCTCTCTCTCTCTCTCTCTATTTAACTATCTATCTATCTATCTATCTCAGATATATCAATATATTTAAACATACGCTCCTACATTTGGGGAGCTGGCAGGTGTCGTCAGTGATGTAGAATGCATGGGTCACTGGGAAGTTTCGTGTCTTTCAACATCAGACTTCGCTCGCCATGCTGACCATATCAGAGATGATCAAAACTCTGATCTACCCACAAATTTGAGACGCTAACAGTCGTTTGACTTTTTATTTTTTTTTTGACCATTGTAAAATTCTCTTCCGTGCATCCGATTGGCTGGCACTAACAACCAATCAAATGCACGGCACATTCTATTTAAACGTATAAAGCTGTAGTTTATGTATGAAATTTAAACCCTAGTTAAATGACAAAATATGATGCCTATTCACAAAACTTCAATATTATTAAAACGCCCTAACAGAGGTTAAACCACCCTGAAGCGAAATTTTTAAAAAAAATCTTTCGCGTATTAAAGTCATCACTCGTTGTAAGCGACGTCGCTTAGACAGACACGGACAATCGATTCACCCAGTTAAAATAGTAATGGTATATACCAGGTCAGGATGCGACACGAGGTATTCACAAACCGAAACGGTCCGGACCGGCTGAAAACAGTAATTGTTATTTGCCACAATCTCCCACCAGGTTAGGATGTGACACAAGGTCTTTTTAATGTGGGAAGCTGTTGGCGTTTCCTGGATATAAGGTGTGTGCCAGATGCCCACTTGTACTTATAGACTCGCCGACAACTATGTGACCAACTTCTTGGCCAATCACTGGCAGTACTCTGCTGCTGTTATAATATTTATACAGGCTGTTTGGATCTTAACTACACTCAATTGCCTTCAACCTTTGTGGACGACGGTGTTGAGTATCTGGCCGCCATCCTTGGCCAATTGTAAAAGAAATTAAAGTAAATAAGTAAGTAAGTCAATAAGTCAATAGTATCCAGTGGTAAGTGCTATAAGATCCAGTGAGATAATCACATGAGGTCCGTACTCCACGAGTGTCCAAGGTCTTAATGCCTAGGTGTTCTCAGACCTTCAGTATAAATAATTATAGCAGCAGCAGAGCGCTGTCAGTGACTGGTTGATAGGTTGGTCACGTGACACTCGGCGAGTCTATAAATAGAAGTGACCCTTTGACGCACGCCTTATATCCACAAAAATTCCAACAGACGGAACATAGGATTATATCACTGGACCTTTGACACTACATAGGATTCCATAACTCAGGACTTATTCACTTACCAAAGGATTCTATAGCTCAGGACTTACTTACTTTAAGTCCTTCTCAACTGGCCAAGGATGGCGGTCAGAAACTTAACAGAAGCCACGAACAAACTGGAGCTCATGCGTGGCTGGTCAAAAAATGTGTATCCCATCGGTATTACCTGGGGAATGACCAGCGGGATCACGCTGTTAAACTGGCCAGTCATCCTTGATATTTACCATAACCTCCTACCAGATAAGGATGTGACACAGGGTATTTTTAATGTGGGAAGCCACGCATAAACCGGAGTTCATTCAATGGCTAGTCAAAAATGCGTGAATCCCATTGGCATTCCCACTTTGGGGCGCCTCAGGCACCTGGCAATAGACCCAGCCATGCCCGTTTAAATCGAGGGGGCAGCTGTTGCCTGAGGGAACGGTCCCTTGGAATCACGCTGTCAACTTGGCCGAAGCCAGCTGAATACTGCTGAAAACAGTAATTTCTCCCAACAGCAACTGATTCAGCATTTATCCCTTCTCACCGACCGAATCACTCAAACCAACAGGGATGACATGAGGCCAACCAAGAGTCACTACTCACAACCTGGAGGTTGTGAGTTCAATCTCTGTAGCCTCACAAGGTCATTCATTTTACCTAATACTCCACTTTGGCCCTATCTTGGGCTAGACGGGCCATCGGAGAGGCCCTCTCCGATCAATCGGCTGGTCACGTCAAACCCTAGTACCTATATGATTTTACCAACCCTATTGCCCTTATGGCAAGCCGCAACCCCTTTTTATCATATGAGTGCTAGAAGGCAGTGGCTGCGGGTCTACATGTCCTGGGAATGACGTTAAACTCTATCTGATGGTGAGGTTCCAGTTTTGGAGGTTTGGGGAAAGTGGAGCACCCCTTCATCACCATTGCTCCCTGGTCCACTCTTACCCGGAGCGGTAGTACCTGTTAGGGTCCCATCTATGGGTTAAATAGAAAAATGTATTTATAAAAAAAATGGTATTATCCATTAAGAATTGATTTGTTTCCAAACTTTATCGGCATTAAATGACCCACTGAGGTTGATATGCCGTAAAACAAAACAAACAAACAAACAAAATCATTTTACCTATCACCTCAACCCTCAAGTGAAAATTTTGCAATACCATAACTCGAATATTGGAACCTCAGTTATCATGTTTTTTTCTATTAATTAAACGTAAATCAACAAAAATATATTTTTGTAGTAACATTTAGCTAATTCATAAATGTTATATATAATAAAAACGACTAAAAATATGGCAGCAAAAATTATCTTAAGCTAGTAGCTGTTAAAGTGTAGCCACACTGATGAGAAGTAAACCTCGAAAAACATGTCTGTGGATAACTTATTTATTAATATATACTCCCAGTTTGGTTGAGTTCTCTAAATAGGGATTTAATTGTAAAATTCAGCGTTCTGACGTGTAGCCAAATTTCACTTTGTTTACAAAGTTAGAGGACTCTAGTGAATTCATTTCCGCTTAGAAATATATCAATTAAAGATTCTCCTATATTTGACAGCTGCTAATAGCCGCATGAGACTTGGCGAACGAAAATTCATTCAAGTCTCAAACCCGGCCAGGGGTAGCTGTTAAAGTGTAGCCATATTGATGAGAGGTAAACCTCGAAACACGTGTCTGTGGATAACCTATTATATATATATATAATATATATATATATATATATATATATAGTTAATTTTTTGTTATTATTATTGGAGAAATGATTATAAAGTGCTCAATTACTTCTGTAAGAGCTGTATTCATTTAAGTCACCAATACAAAGTTCGTCTTACCAAAAGGTCTCTGATGACGGATAAACATACGAAATCATTGGCGAGACGAACTTGTATTGGTGACTTAAATATACATATATATATATATATATAATATATATATATATATATATTATGGACTCTCTCGTCAATTTTCGACGCATGAGGGTTCACACACACAATGAACACCCACACAGTGATTTGTTTATAGTGGTGAGGGCTTGTGTTGGACCATCCACACTTTTTGGCACATTCGGTAGGAAAGAATTGGTGCATCAAGGGTTGCCACAAAACCAATCAACGACTGAACTCAGGAATTTTGAATTCAGAGTTATCCCTCTCAAAAACTGGTTACCTACCCAAGGTTGAAGGGCCCAGTCTGCCCTACTATTTAACCCATAGCTTGAAGGAATTTTGAATTCAGAGTTATCCCTTCTAGACTGGTTACCTACCCAAGGCTGAAGGGCCCAGTCTGCCCTACTATTTATATATATATATATATATATATATATATATATATATAAAGTAAAGTCGTCGGAGCGGCCTAAGGTCGGTATCAGCCAACCAGCGAGGGAGTCTATCTCCTTTTCACTTGCGCTAGACCAAGGAGATTATTTTAGCGTCTGGGGTGGAGCGCCACACCTACCGTCAGTTCCTTACTTTACCGCACAGATCCCTGTGCTATTCATACGCTGAGTTGGCGAGGACCGGTATCGAAATAGGAATATATATATATATATATATATAAAAGTAATGTGGCAAGAGATACAGGGCACCCAATGAGAATGAAACTCATTTACACTGGCCAATAACGCACAACATTATACTTGGCTAAATGCTCCGATACAAAAATAATAGATTCAGCATTCTTCTTCATCCAGTTACAATAGGCACCATACTCCACTGGATTTTACCCAATTCTTCACACTTCAATGCGACCTCTTCTACTTCTTAAGAATGGTAAATCAATTTTGTTCTTTCGTCTACTCTCTTTCTTTTCATTGGTAAAATGTAAGAATTGGTAGGATTTTATTTTCCCCTGCAATTCTCTGCGTCTCTTTAATGAAACAAAACCGCCATAAATATTCATTGTCATGAAAACGCCAGTCTTTTAATCAGTGTTGTAGCCGATTCCATTGTTGAGATAATTCACATTGGTAAAGTTTGGAATCGACTTTTGTGAGCTGAGTGACGCATTATTGAAATTAAATGAAGAAGAAGAACGCGAATGAAAGGCGGATATGTATTTATAAAGCCAAAATAGATTCAATTTACAATTTCGAGACAATAATCTGTGAGAGGTAATTCAAGTTGAAGTTTATAATATACAACATTTATATCACATCGCGCTAATGAATGCGTTTCTTCACCGTCCAGTTTTGGGTAAATAACAGGGTAGACGGGATTGTTTAGCGTTAGTACCACAACAGTCCGAAACTAACTTTGTGTCTGTCAGTATTATCTGCGTTATTTCAACTATTGTCCTCATCTTTATTGTTATCTGTACAACGTTTCGGCAGATAACAATAAAGATGAGGACAATAGTACGAATAAAGCAGATAATACTAATCATCAAGCCTCATCTCAAACATTCAGAGAAATAACCTTATATCGTATTCTCCTCATCGTAGAAGGATTGTGTATTCATATATATATGAGGTGTAAGTAAATAAACAATGTGCTTATTTTATATGGCTTTTAGCCGACAATTTTTGGAGGATATGTGCTTAATTGAAGTCATACCTAATTTTGAAAATTAATTAGTTAATAATTGATGAATTTAGGCGGGCATATATGTTCAAATGTAAGGCTAAACAAATCGAGAAAATGTCAATCCCTCAATGTACATTTCGACCTATGAGGTCTCATCAGCAAGGTTATAGACATGGGAGACTGCTCCGTATGTGACTCGAAACCTCGACTGCCAAGCTGACAGGCGGAGACTCTAACCATTACACTAGCTG
>CM042155.1:69766093-69779612 GCA_023376005.1 Doryteuthis pealeii
CAAATATTTTCAAATCCTTTAATTTATAGCAGAAATAACACGAGACGAGATGATATGACGTTCAAATCGATCATACAACAACGTACAGCCATTTTTACCAAACCATTTTTAAGTTCCATTTAGTCGAAAAGCATTTTTCTCCAAGACTTTTTGGTTAGAACGTGAAAAGCAACCTTTTAGCCAAAATGTTTGAGGTTTTAAAATATTTAAATGGCAATTTTTACCGAAACGTTGTTGGTTTTATACGTTGCTTTTCACGTTCTAACCAAAAGTCTTGGAGAAAAATCTTCGACTAAATGGAACTTAAAAATGGTTTGGTAAAAATGGCTGTTACGGTTTGTTGTATGATCGATTTTGAACGTCATATCATTCTCGTCCTCGTTTTTATTTCTGCTATAAATTAAGGATTTGAAATTATTTGGATGATAAGGGCAATTCAGAGTTTTTATTTCTTATGTCTTTTAGTTTTTGTTCCTACTTTTTAAAGTTTAATCATGATTGGCATTCCTAATAACGTTGCCATGACAGATTTAATTTTCACCAATATGTTCTGCTCAGACAAAGGCAAAGATCTATTCCTCTATTTTGCTTTTGTGAATGTGTGTGTGTGTGTGCGTTTTGTGTGTGTAAAGAGAGAGTGAGAGAGGGAGAAGAGATAGAGAGAGCGTGTAAGAAAGTTTATGTGCGAAAGAAAGAGAGAGAGAGTGTGTGTGTCTGTGTGTGTGTCTGTTGTTGTGTGAGAGAAAGAGAGAGATTGAGTGTTTTGCTGAGATGACAGTGTGAGAGTGTATGTGAGAGAGAGAGTGAGAGAGAGAGAGAAGAGAGAGCGTGGTAAGAAAGGGTATGTGCGAGAGAAAGAGAGAGAGAGAGAGAGAGAGTGTCTGAGTGTGTGTGTGGTCTGGTGTGTGTGAAGAGAGAGAAGAGGAGAGAGAGAGAAGAGAGAGAGTGTGGTGAGTGAGTGTGCGGTTTGAGATTGATAGTGTAGAGTGTGTGCGTGATAGAGAGAAGATGGAAAGAAAAGCGAGAGGTGTAGAAAAGGTATGTGCGAGAAGGAGAGAGAGAGAGAGAGAACAGAGACAGAGACAGTGTGTGTGTGTGTGTGTTGTGTGTCTGAGTGTGTGTATATGTGTGTGTGCGTGAGAGAGAGTGAGAGTGTGTGTGACTGAGATTGACAGTGTAAGAGTGGTGTGTGTGGTGACTGAGATTGACAGTGTAATGAGTGTGTGTGTGTGTGTGTGGAGAGAGAGAGGGAGAGAGAGAGTGTCGTGTGTGTGTGTTTGTGTGTATATATATAAGATAGAGGGGGATAGAAACTGAGTATGATAGATAGTGTATATGAAAGAGAGGGAGTGAGAGGGTGACAAAATGTGTGTATGAGAGAGAGAAAGGGAGAGAGAGAGAAAGAAAGAGTGAGTATGATATAAGAGAGTGTATGTGAGGGAGAGTGTAAGGTGATAGAGAGAGATTTTGTGTCTGAGAAAGAGAGAAGAGAGATAGAGAGATAGATAGAGTGTAAGGTGATAGAGAGAGATTTTGTGTCTGAGAAAGAGAGATAGATAGATAGATAGATAGACAGGGAGAGAGAGAGAGAGAGAGAGAGAGAGAGAGAGAGAGAGAGAATTACAGTACGAGTGTATGTTGAGGTGTGTCTGAACAAATACACCAGTCAGTTGATACACCCATTGATTGTACGTGATGGAGTTTACCTCTGTTTTAAATGAAGCAGATTGACTTTTCTTTCTTTCTTTGAAGAAACTAACACTGACTTTCACTTAGACGGTTCTTTTTGCATCGGCTAAAACCCGCAACGATTGGCGCCACATCTGACATATTGTTGTATTTTGTATTAGTTTATGAACATTCCAGGAGGACGAAGATCAAAGGTCTGGTTACAAAAGCGAAAATTATATTAAATAAGACACACATATCAACAAACACAAACAACATACATGTACGTATATACACGTTTGCGTACACACAAAACTATACGCTCGCACAGACACAACATATACGTTTTAGGAAGCGCGTGTGTAATGGTTAAAGTCATGGGAAATGGACTCGTCGCACCGAGTTCAAATCCTGAACGTGGTAATTGCATTTCACTTAGCGCTGATACCATTGGGAAAGGTATGGATCCTACTCTCCCTCCAGCTATGGGTAATAGCAGGGCAGACTGGGTTCTTTAACAATGGCTAGATAACCAGTTTAGGAGAAGGAAAACTCTGATATTTGAATCTGTTAAACTCAACTTAAGAAAATTGACCTTGTGTCGTGTCCTGCTCTGGCGGAGGGGTTGGTAAATATATATATATATATGTATGTGTGTGTGTGTCTGTGTGTGTGCAATTCTGATTGAAATTTAATGCTAAAAGTCTTTTAATTCGTATAATCCGGAGCAATATCAATAACATTATGTGTTAAACATAATACATAGACGGGGGAAAACTAACGACTCAAAGTTTTACACTTACGATCCCAAGATGAGCTATTGCTAAAAAACCTCTCAAATTTATAATATATATATATATATATATATATATATTAAAAGAATATATAACGGTTTTTATATATTTATTCATTTGATGACAGAGGAACAGTCACGTATTTTGAAACTTAAACCCAACGTCACCTGACGAATGTTTGCGGTTACGCACGCCTGAAACCAAATGGTTGTGACTGTTCCTTTGTCATCAAATAAAATAAATAAATATATAAAACCTTTAATATATTTATTTGATTATATTATATAATAGCTCTATTTTTTATATTGAGCACTCTCCCAATAATAACTTCGGCACTTTGGCACACCGTCCAGTAAAAAGCTGAAACAGTGCCAATCCCCACGCTATATATATATATATTATATATATATATATATATATATAATAAGGTAAAATAAGGAATGAAAGAACAAAACTCAGACAAAAATGTGTAGTATATTTCGGCTGGAAGATTCCCACTTCCTCAGCCTTTACCTACTTCCCCCTTCTAATAAATCACTAATGATCCTAATGATTCAATAAAGGCTTGATGAAGCGGAATATAATATTTCCAGCAAATAATACCTACACATTTTTGTCGGATTCATTCCAATCCCATTTTTCCTCAATATATATATATAATATATATATATATATATATAAGTAAGAAATAACAAAAAGACTAGAGTTTTGCAATTATAGTCTATTCAGGGATATATATATATATATATATATATAATTATATATATATATATTGGTCAGTTGTCATCTTGTCGTCTCTTTTATCTCCTTACTAAGTTTTGTCTCTAACTACTTGCTTCATTTAAAGGGCATGCGATTAATTAACTATAAGTCTTTGGTTTTCATTGATCAAGATTTTTATTACTGTATTACCCTGATTCACAGCGGGGTCTGATTTACAACCTCAGCAGCCACGTCTGTTCCGCTCATCTCTGGTTGAAATGACTTTCTAACTAACTAAACGCATGACGTGCGAGATTCCCGCCTTGGGGGTCAAGGTCCAAAACGGTCTGGTATTGTTCACTTGGGCCCTTTGCATTCTGCGCTACAGGGTATTGTCAAAAAACCACGCCACCATACAATTATACAACACACACACACACACACACACTTATATATATATATATATATATATATATATATATAGTTCAAACAAAATTTGGTTTAAATATCATGGAATCCTTTTGTTTTGACGTTTTCCTTTTTTCTTTCAGTTTTTCTAAACAATTTTTTAAATGTTATCATCTTGAAAGGCGTTAATAGTTGTCAGAAGAGTTATTATTAGTAGACCCAAGTACTTTCGGTTCTTTGCTGAACGATAATCAAAGCAGTTTATTATTTGTTCATTATCTGTCTAAACTCTTGTTTTGTTTTTGTCACTAATGTGACGCTAATACGCTGGTGGTTTATTCTTTTAATATATCTAACGTTATTTAGCATCACCTTAACGATAAAGAGTGTTCCTTCACATAGACTAGTTGCTGCATAAAGTCTGAACTACCTAGTTTGTTACTGTATTAGGCAAAGCTCTGAATTGGGGAACATGAGAATAGATTCGGGTAACCAATTCGAATTTCGACGACCATAACTGTTACGTAACACGCCCCCACACTAGTAGTGGTATGCCAGTGTTGACCACACACATGGACACCACAATACGGACACACACACACGCATATATATATATATATATATATATATATATGCATAATCAATTATTGACAGAATTATAAATTGTTACTCGGAATTTTCACACTTATTGGTGACCTTCAGAAAAATTAAGAATGGTCTGTGGCATTTTGAATTATCTAATAACTCAGAAGGCCGTGAAACTATGAATAGTAATTTTATAGTTTGTATCAAATAATCAAATTAGTTTATAACATTCATGTTGAGCACTTTTAGTTTCTAGCTGCTGTTCATTAATAATATATATATATATATATATATAAAGATAAATCTAATGAGTCAGACGAACCTACTAAAAGTTTCGCTTAATGCTCTTCAGATCTTAGCCCTGAAGAACATTAAGCGAAACTTTTAGTAGGTTCGTCTGACGCATTAAATTTATCTTTATTATTTGCTCTACTTAGGTATTGAACACTTTTTACTTATTAGCGTTAGTCTCCTCGATTGGAAAGAATTGGTGCACGAATGCCACAACCCAATCAAACGACTGACCTCAGGAATTTTGAATTCAGAGTTTTTCCTCACCTAGACTGGTTACCTACCAAGGTTAAAGAGCCCAGTCTGCCTACTATTTTACCCGTAGCTGGAGGGAGAATATATGCATTCATGCCTTCCTAAGAGTATTAGCGCTAAAACCAGAGACGGGCAAGGCATGCTGGACACTGCTGGAGGAGCAAGGACGAACTCATAAGCAACGTTCTCACTGTGGAAGGCCAAACATGGACATGGCTAAATGTGGGCCGCTCACAAAGGACCTACATTGACCAACTCTGCGATGATGCGCAGAGGACCTCCCTGGGACAATGATTGTGCGACATGATGATAATGATGATTGTACTCAAACTTGGGATTATTCCTAAATGGAGGGTTTATATTAAAATTCCTAAAAATTTACACTAGGTTTTATTTTGCAAGTAGATCTAATATATACTAAATATAATGGTATGAAAATTGAAAAGAAAACAAGTTAATAAACCGAGTAATGTTTATTTCGCTTACGCTGCAGTGTTTCGATCTGTTTCATTCAATAGATCTTCATCCGGGCTTTCTTTAATATGAGGAAAAATAATGTATCACAGAAATAAGAAATTGCGAGACCTCTTTTGCTTTGTCGGTCAGTCTAAATTTCAAAACAATTTAAAATTGAAAAATTGTTGAATATACACACATATATATATAATATGTAATAACGAAAATACATATATAATATATATATATGTATAACGAAAATCTGGGAATGGACAGCTAGTGTAATGGTTAGAGTCTCCGCCTGTCAGCTTGGCAGTCGAGGTTTCGAGTCACATACGGAGCAGTCTCCCATGTCTATAACCTTGCTGATGAGACCTCATAGGTCGAAATGTACATTGAGGATTGACATTTTCTCGATTTGTTTAGCCTTACATTTGAACATATATGCCCGCCTAAATTCATCAATTATTAACTAATTAATTTTCAAAATTAGGTATGACTTCAATTAAGCACATATCCTCCAAAAATTGTCGGCTAAAAGCCATATAAAATAAGCACATTGTTTATTTACTTACACCTCATATATATATGAATACACAATCCTTCTACGATGAGGAGAATACGATATAAGGTTATTTCTCTGAATGTTTGAGATGAGGCTTGATGATTAGTATTATCTGCTTTATTCGTACTATTGTCCTCATCTTTATTGTTATCTGCCGAAACGTTGTACAGATAACAATAAAGATGAGGACAATAGTTGAAATAACGCAGATAATACTGACAGACACAAAGTTAGTTTCGGACTGTTGTGGTACTAACGCTAAACAATCCCGTCTACCCTGTTATTTACCCAAAAACTGGACGGTGAAGAAACGCATTCATTAGCGCGATGTGATATAAATGTTGTATATTATAAACTTCAACTTGAATTACCTCCTCACAGATTATTGTCTCGAAATTGTAAATTGAATCTATTTTGGCTTTATAATACATATCCGCCTTTCATTCGCGTTCTTCTTCTTCATTTAATTTCAAATATGCGTCACTCAGCTCACAAAGTCGATTCCAAACTTTACCAATGTGAATTATCTCAAAATGAATCGGCTACAACACTGATTAAAAGACTGGCGTTTCATGACAATGAATATTTATGGCGGTTTTGTTTCATTAAGAGACGCAGAGGAATTGCAGGGGAAAATAAAATCCTACCAATTCTTACATTTTACCAATGAAAAAGAAGAGAGTAGACGAAAAGAACAAAAATTGATTTACATTCTTAAGAAGTAGAAGAGGTCGCATTGAAGTGTGAAGAATTGGGTAAAATCCAGTGGAGTATGGTGCCTATTGTAACTGGATGAAGAAGAATGCTGAATCTATTATTTTTGTATCGGAGCATTTAGCCAAGTATATAATGTTGTGCGTTATTGGCCAGTGTAAATGAGTTTTCATTCTCATTGGGTGGGCCCTGTATCTCTGCCACATTACTTTTATATATATATATATATATATATCCTATTTCGATACCGGTCCTCGCCAACTCGCGTATGAATAGCACAGGGATCTGTGCGGTAAAGTAAGGAACTACGGTAGTGTGGCGCTCCAACCCCAGGACGCTAAAATAATCTCCTTGGTCTAGCGCAAGTGAAAAGGAGATAGACTCCCTCGCTGGTTGGCTGATACGACCTTAGGCCGCGTCCGACGACTTTTACTTTATATATATAATATATATATATATATATATATATATATAAATAGTAGGGCAGACTGCCCTTCAGCCTTGGGTAGGTAACCAGTCTAGAAGGGATAACTCTGAATTCAAAATTCCTTCAAGCTAAATGGGTTAAATAGTAGGGCAGACTGGGCCCTTCAACCTTGTAGGTAACCAGTTTTGAGAGGGTAACTCTGAATTCAAAAATTCCTGAGTTCAGTCGTTGGATTGGGTTTTGTGGCAACCTTGATGCACCAATTCTTTCCTACCGAATGTGCCAAAAAAGTGTGGATGGTCCAACACAAGCCCTACCACTATAAAAAATCACTGTGTGGGTGTTCATTGTGTGTGTGAAACCCTCATGCGTCGAAAATTGACGAGAGAGTCCAATAAAATATATATATATATATATATATATTAATATATATAATATGTATATTTAAGTCACCAATACAAAGTTCGTCTCGCCAATGATTTCGTATGTTTTATCCGTCAATCAAGAGACCTTTTGGTAAGACGAACTTTGTATTGTGACTTAAATGAATACAGCTCTTACAGAAGTATTGAGCACTTATAATCATTTCTCCCAATATAATAACAAAAAATTAACTATTATATATATATATATATATATATATATATATTATTATAATTGGTTATCCACAGACACGTGTTTCGAGGTTTTACCTCTCATCAATATGGCTAACTTTAACAGCTACCCCTGGGCCGGGTTGAGACTTGAATGAATTTTCGTTCGCCAAGTCTCATGCGGCTATTAGCAGCTGTCAAATATAGGAGAATCTTTAATTGAATATATTCTAAAGCGGAAATGATCACTAGAGTCCTCTAACTTTGTAAACAAAGTGAAATTTGGCTACACGTCAGAGCTTGAAATTTTACAATTAATCCTATTTAGAGAACTCAACCAAACTGGGAGTATATAAATTAATAAATAAGTTATCCACAGACATGTTTTTTTCGAGGTTTACTTCTCATCAGTGTGGCTACACTTTAACAGCTACTACTTAAGATAATTTTTGCTGCCATTTTTTAGTCGTTTTTATTAATATAACATTTATGAAATTAGCTAAATGTTACTACAAAAATATATTTTTGTTGATTTAACGTTTAATTAATAGAAAAAAAACATGATAACTGAGGTTCCAATTATTCGAGTTATGGTATTGCAAAATTTTTCACTTGAGGGTTGAGGTGATAGGTAAAAATGATTTTGTTTGTTTGTTGTTTTGGTTTTAACGGCATATCAACCTCCAGTGGGTCATTTAATGCCGATAAAGTTTGGAAACAAATCAATTATTAATGGATAATACATTTTTTTTATAAAATACATTTTCTTATTTAACGCCATAGATGGGACCCTAACAGGTACTACCGCTCCGGGTAAGAGGGCCAGGGAGCAATGGGTGATGAAGGGGTGCTCCACTTTCCCAAAACCTTCCAAAACTGGGAACCTCACCATCGAATAGAGTTTAACGTCATTCCAGGACATGTAGACCCGCAGCCACTGCCTTCTAGCACTCATATGTAAAAAGGGGGTTGCGGCTTGCCATAAAGGGCAATAGGGTTGGTAAAATCATATAGGTACTAGGGTTTGACGTGACAGCCGATTGATCGGAGAGGGCCTCTCCGATGGCCCGTCTAGCGCAAGATAGGGCCAAAGTGGAGTATTAGAAAATGAAATGACTTGTGAGGCTACAGAGCTTGAACTCACAACCTCCAGGTTGTGAGTAGTGACTCTTGGTTGGCCTCATTCATCCCTGTTGGTTTGAGTGATTCGGTCGGTGAGAAGGGATAAATGCTGAATCAGTTGCTGTTGGGAGAAATTACTGTTTTCAGCAGTATTCAGCTGGCTTCGGCCAAGTTGACAGCGTGATTCCAAGGACCGTTCCCTCAGGCAACAGCTGCCGCCTCGATTTTAAAACGGGCATGGCTGGGTCTATTGCCAGGTGCCTGAGGCGCCCCAAAGTGGGAATGCCAATGGGATTCACACGCATTTTTGACTAGCCATTGAATGAACTCCGTTTATGCGTGGCTTCCCACATTAAAAATACCCTGTGTCACATCCTTATCTGGTAGGAGGTTATGGTAAATATCAAGGATGACTGGCCAGTTTTAACAGCGTGATCCCGCTGGTCATTCCTGCAGGTAATACCGATGGGGAATACACATTTTTTGACTCAGCCACGCATGAGCTCCAGTTTGTTCGTGGCTTCTGTTAAGTTTCTGACCGCATCCTTGGCCAGTGAGAAGGACTTAAAGTAAGTAAGTCCTGAGTATAGAATCCTTTGGTAAGTGAATAAGTCCTGAGTTATGGATCCTATGTATGTCAAAGGTGCAGTATATAATCCCTATGTTCCGTCTGTTGGAATTTTTGTGGAATATAAGGCGTGCGTCAAAGGGTACATTTTTCTATTTATAGACTCCGCCGAGTGTCACGTGACCAACCTATCAACGCAGTCATTCTGACAGCGCTCTGCTGCTGCTATAAATATTTATACTGAAGGTCTGAGATACACCTAGGCATTAAGACCTTTGGACACTCGTGGAGTAAACGGACCTCATGTGATGTTATCTCACTGGATCTTATAAGCAGCTTACGCACTGGATACTTTGACTTATTGCACTTACTTACTTATTTACTTTAATTTTTTACAATTGGCCAAAAGGATGGCGGTCAGATACTCAACACCGTCGTCCAACAAAGGGTTGAAGGCCATTGAGTGTAGTTAAGATCCCAACAGCCTGTATAAATATTTATAACAGCAGCAGAGTACTGCCAAAGTGATTGGCCAAGAAGTTGGTCACATAGTTGTCGGCGAGTCTATAAGTAGCAAGTGGGCATCTGGCACACACCTTATATCCAGGAACGCCAACAGCTTCCACATTAAAAAGACGCTTGTGTCACATCCTAACCTGGTGGAGGATTGTGGCAAATAACAATTAAGCTGTTTTCAGCCGGTCGCGGACCGTTTCGGTTTGTGAATACCTCGTGTCGCATCCTGACCTGGTATATACATTACTATTTTTAACTGGGTGATCGATTGTCCGTGTCTGTCTAAGCGGACGTCGCTTACAACGAGTGATGACTTTAATACGGCTATAAAAAAAAGAAAGATTTTTTTTAAAAATTTCGATCAGGGGTGGTTTAACTCTCTGTTTAGGGTCGTTTTAATAATATTGAAGTTTTGTGAATAGGCATCATATTTTTGTCAATTTACTTAGGTAAATTTTTTCATACATAAAATACAGCTTTATACGTTTTAAATAGAATGTGCCGTGCATTTGATTGGTTGTTAGTGCAGTCCAATCGATGCACGGAATAAAGAAATTTTACAATGGTCAAAAAAATAAAAAAGTCAACGACTGTATAGCGTCTCAAATTTGTGGGTAGATCAGCAGTTTTGATGAAAAAAAATACATCTCTGATTATGGTCACATGGCGAGCGAAAGTCTGATGTTTGAAAGACACTGAAACTTCCCAGTGACGCCAATGCATTCTACATCACTGACGACACTGCCAGCTCCCAAATGTATGGAAAGCGTATGTTTAATATATTGATTATATCTGAGAATAAAGATAGATAGATAGTTCATAAGTGAGAGAGAGAGAGAGGAGAGAGAGAGAGAGGGAGGAGAGAGAGAGAGAGAGAGAGAGAGAGAGAGAGAAATTCGTTGATGTCCTGCGATAAATAATAAGCGAAAAGGAAAGAGACTGGAATCGATGAAAAAATTGTTGTAGAGATCGATATATTTGAACGAGTATTGAATGATGATCCGTAATAAACAATAGAATTTTCAGGGAAACGAAGAACCACCTTTTAACGCACACACGCACATATGCACGTGTCTCAAGAATTGTTCAAAGACCTGTTTATAATTGGGTAACAGATTACACAACACACACACACACACAGACACACATATATGTATATATTAATATACTAGCAAATAATATGCACGCCTCCGGGTGGCAAGTATTTAAGTTTAAATGTATAAAATATTAGATTAAATCCGAAAGGCTAAGTGACAATTAATGAATTTAAATAAAAAGATTTGAAACGGAGGGGGTATAAATCGGAAATAGAATCAACTGAAACTTACTCTTTCATCCTTCCGTTTTCTTCAATGCTAATTTTCCTAATTTAAAAACTATTTTAGTTTAAAATAGGAAGTAAATAATTAAATTACAGTTATTTCGTCTTGTTTATGAATTTCTTTAGGAATTTATTGAAGAGATTTATCATATTCATTAAGATAAAACCAACAATTAGAAATCAATATATCAGCCACATTTTTATTAAATCAGTTTTTTATATCAATATGCAAATTAGCTTTACGTTTACAAGCTGAAACTGGTATTTTGTTGTATAATATATAAAACAATTGCTTGTTATTAGATTTAGGTAAGGCCAACAAGTATTATAATGTCACAGTTTTTATTATTAATTGAGTTTTAAATAGAAAATAGAATCATGGAGAATGTGACGTAAATAACTAAGGGAATTGTGACTTGAGTAGTAATATAGTTTCGGTTACAGCAGAAAACACACAATCTCCTTATAATAAGATGATAAGTAATAACAACGATGTGTTTTTGATATGGCTTTTTTTAGCCGACAAGTTTTGGGAGAAATATGTGCTTAATTGAAGTCGTGCCTAATTTTGAAATTGATTATTAATAATTAATGAATTAGAGGGCAATATATTATATAATATATATTATATATACATATAATATTATGTATATATAATATATAATATATATATATATATATATGAATTAGGGGCCTGTTTAGTTAAGTCAGTAGAGTGTGTGACTAAGGAACCACAATTTCTTAGTTCAATACCGGACCGCCAAACTCAGGTATGAGTAGCACAGGTATATGTGGCTGTAAAGTGAGGAGCAGATGGTAGGTGTGGCGTTTACCTCAGATGCTAAAAGAATATCCATAGTCTAGCGTCGAGTGGAAAAGGGGATAGACCTCCTCGCTTTTCTGGCTGATACCAACATTGGTCGCCCCGACGATTTTTTAAATATATGTTTTAAAAAAAAGAAGAGTTTTAAAAAAGAATAATTGGCTACCCATCATGAATGAATAAAAACAAAAAGCGTCTTCGGCTAAAATAACCCAACAAAGGTTGACATGCCGTAAAACGCCAACCAAAACAACGGCAATCAACCAACCTCTGCATGAAATAACCCAACAAGAGTTGACATGCGTAAAATCCAACCAACCAACCAGCAACCAACTGCATGAAATAACCCAACAAGGGTTGACATGCCGTAAATTCCAACCAACCAACCAAACCAACCAACCACTGCATGAAATAACCCAACAAGAGTTTGACATGCCGAATCCAACCAATCAACCAAACCAACCTCTGCAGGAAAATAACGCCAAAAAGGGTGACATGCGTAAAATCCTAACCAACCAGCCACTGCATGAAATACCCAACAGGGTTGACATGGCCCGTAAAAATCGCAAGCCAACCACCAACCAACGCAACCAATCAACCTTATTTTTCTCAAAGCAAATCTTTTCTATCTAATGATTATCCAGACCTGTCGACCACGACGACGCCAGTTGTCCAGTCTTTTTTTTTTCAATCTTTAAGACCAGCCCTTATTCTTACTTTCTCTCACCTGTCTAATCTCTTATCTTATCTTTCCTTATATAGACTATTTTTTCTCTCCTTCTTCTTCCCCCCCTCTCCTCTCTTTAAATCCGATCAAATATGGCCTCTAATCGTTTCATTTCTTTTTTCGATTCTCATAGCGGTCGACATCAGCCAAGTTGTTTAGGTTTATTCAGAATCAGCCTGTGCACATTGGACACTAACGCACGAAATGCATTTAACATTAAGCCGTCGTCTCCTAAACAACGGACATAATGTAAGTTTCCTCTAGCCTCCTCATCTGCGCATGCGTTCAACAATACCTGAGTCATGTGTGTATGCAAGTGTGTGTGTGTCTCTCTTCCCCCCCTCTCCTCTCCCTCTCTCTCTTTGCTCTCTCTCTCTGCTCTTACCCTCTGCTCTCTCCCCTCTCTCTCTCCCTTCCTCACTCTCTGTATTATTAAAACGTTTTATTATTCATTTATTCTTGTATATATTTTACACATTAGGGTCACTCCACCCTTTTTTATTTTTCTTGTCTCTATATCGACCATGTCTGCTACCTTAAAGAAGAAAGAAGAAAGAAATTGAAGAAAATAAATATATGCCTCTTTCGTGGCAGCAACATTTATTAATATAACGGAGTGTCGTGAAGATGTTGCTGTTTCTATCCTCAGTATTATATGTCAGCAAGGCAACCTTTCACATCGTGTGTGTGATGGTTATCATAATTGAAAATAAACTGGGCGACTAAGTTCAAGTTCTGGACCGAGGCTTATCATGTTGCAATGATCAAATGGGATGGAAGTCTTCAATTCACCAGATGCGAAGTAGACAGGGCTTTTTAGCTCCCATAAAGCGACAGTCATTGAGAGGAAAAATTCAAAACTCAGCAGTGATGTTATGATAATCTTGTAAGGGACCAGTCCACTTTCCATCTGTATCAACTCCTCCCAAAATGTGGCTGGTCTAAACAAGTTTTCCACGGAGAGTCCATCCTTCTCTCTTCTCT
>CM042155.1:69779712-69782212 GCA_023376005.1 Doryteuthis pealeii
CAGAGAGATTCACTTGATTTCGACCATCATCGATGATGGGCTTAGAATAGGCGACTGTATCCCTTAGCATGGGGTCCATAAACATACCCTCAAAAAGGGGTTCTGAATAAGAAGCCAAATTAAATTAAAAAGTGCTTATGATTTTATGAAATTGAGTACCCAGTAAGAATGAATAAAATAGAAGCGTCTATAATAACCTAATCCGTAAAATCCAACCAACCGACCAATCATATCAACTTGATTTCTACTATCATCGACGTCACAAATAACGTTATCTCAAATCATAAAGAACAAAAAAATTCGTCCATTGTTGCTTACAGTTATTTAATTAAATTAATTAAATCAAATGAGATACGAAATAATTTAATACTACTATGTACTGATTAAATTATTTCCTATGCACTGCATACGTTTTTATCTTATAGATAAGTTCTATTGATAAATTTGATAAATTTAGTTCAAGAATTGAATACTGTCTCTTCAATAATTAGCCCTGTTAACAGGACTTAAGAATAGGCATGCTCTACAGAAGAAGGGTGGATAAAAAACACACCCTCAAAAAGGGTGTTGTAGATAAGAATCCAAATTACATCCGGTAGTGAGCTCCGATTCTGGAGCTCTGGGGAAATGTAGCGTAACGCTTTGATGCCATTCTCCTATTATATATATATATATATATATAATATATATATATATATATATAATAATAGGAAGAATGAATAAAGAAAAGAAAGAAACAAGGAATGATAATAAAAGATGAATTTAATCAATATCACTTACACGTGGTTTCGGTCAGTTCATCTCTGTGTACACGGTTCAAACTATTATTATCATTAAATAAACAAATGAAATGAAATAATGATAATAGAAAAATGTGAAAAATATTCGTACACAGAGATGATTCGACCTTCATCAGAGTGAAATTTTATTTTGAAGGAAAAATTCGTTGGGGAAAAACGGAGAATTTTTTAGAAATGTTCGAAGAGAATTTTAAAAATCACTTTTGGAACGCTGAAATAGAACCGTTAGCCAATCTCGAAAATAAAATTTCACTCTGATGAAGGTCGAATCTTCTCTGTTACGGAATATTTCACATTTTTTTCTATATCATTTTTCATTCATTTGTTTATTTAATGATAATAATGTTTGAACGTGACACAGAGATGAACTGACCGAAACACACGTGTAAGTGATATGATTAAATTCATCTTTTATTATCCATTCTTTCTTTCTTTCTTATTCATTCTTCCTCATATATATATATATATATAATATATATAATATATATATAATATACATAGGAGTAATGGCATCAAAGCGTTACGCTACATTTCCCCAGAGCTCCAGAATCGGAGCCTCACTACGGATGTAATTGGATTCTTATCTACAACACCCTTTTTGAGGTGTGTTTTTTACCACCCCTTCTTCTGTAGAGCATGCCTATTCTAAGTCCTGTTAACAGGGCTAATTATTGAAGAGACAGTATTCAATTCTTGAAACTAAATTTATCAAATTTATCAATAGAACTATTCTATAAGAATAAAACACGTATGCAGTGCATAGGAAATAATTTAATCAGTACATATGTAGTTATTAAATTATTTCGTATCTCATTTGATTTAATTAATTTAATTAAATAACTGTAAGCAACAATGGACGAATTTTATGTTCTTTATGATTTTGAGATAACGTATTTTGTGACGTCGATGATAGTAGAAATCAAGTTGATATGATTGGTCGGTTGGTTGGATTTTACGGCATTAGGTTATTATAGACGCTTCTATTTTATTCATTCTTACTGGTACTCAATTTCATAAAATCATTTAAGGCACTTTTTAAATTTAAATTTGGCTTCTTATTCAGAAACCCCTTTTTGAGGGTATGTTTATGCGACCCCCATGCTAAAGGGGATACAGTCGGCCTATTCTAAGCCCCATCAATCGATGATGGTCGAAATCAAGTTGATATGATTGGTTGGTTGGTTGGTTGGTTGGTTGGAGTTTTTACGGCATGTCAACCCTTTTCGGGTTATTTTATGGCGATGACATTTTGTTTTATTCATTCTTGACGGTTATTGAACATTTTTCAAATACGTTTTTTCTATTTAACCCATAGATGGGATCCCAACATGTACTACCTCTCCAGCTATATTAATTGTTTGTGTTAGTTTGTTGAATTTTACGGCATGTCAACCCTTGTTGGGTCATTTTATGCCGAAGACGTTACTGTTTTATTATGTCGGACAAAAAATACCTGAAGAAGGCCGGAGGGCACATCGATCGAAACGTTGTATAGATAACAATGAAGAAAGTCTGAATAATTAAATAATACTAATCATCAAGCCTGATCTCTAAAATTCAGAGAAATATTTTTTAAACTCATTTTTGAAAACTAATTTATAATATAATTTACATGAGTAGTGAGAGAATGAAAATAAATGCTGCTCTGTTGTGGTTGATAGGTTGGATTTAACGGCATGTCAACCCTTGTTGAGTTATTT
>CM042155.1:69787212-69789712 GCA_023376005.1 Doryteuthis pealeii
AATGTGTTGTATACCCTTTCTTACTTCTTACTTCTAGTCATCTTTTCTTCTGGCCGGCTTTGGTTCTTCTTCATCTATCTTGGTCTGGAATCTTCTAAGGTCTGGACTTTCTTGGGGACTTCGGGTCTGGTTTCTGTTAGGGATTTCTCCTTATCAGAAGCCCTGTGTCATTGTTAGGTTTTAGTAAACACAAGACTTCGATTTTCTTTTAATATTACTTTATTCGGTAAATCCCCAACCCAGACATAAAATAGCGCGTGTATGCAGAGTTACAGTTTAGACAGCGCATCATGGCCGACTGCTCTGTCTGACGTCCACTGCAAACTAAACTAAAGCTCCTTACTGTTCTTAAACCGGAACAGGTTCTTCTATGCCTTCTAGTTCCCACGATTTTTCCCCGGAAGGCAAGGTGAGAGTGAGGTCAACCGCCGTCACTCACTTTCAGGGCCATCAACTGCACTGATCGCCACCATATCTCTATACTACCTTACATAAGTATGAAAAGGGTCATAGAATTGCAGGGGATTGACAATAATCTTATGCCCCCGCATAGATTATGTAACAAATGCATAATTGAAAACTCAAATATGAACAGTTCCTGAAATTAGTATTCCTTTCTCTCAAAATTCTTCGTAAGGAAAATTTACCAGAACTCTATTAGATTCGGACAAATATATCGATCATTCCAATCGAAAATATGATAAAAAAAGAATAACATAATATCAAAATGATCAATAGAATTCTATTTGATAATTCGAACAACTAACTGTTGTATCTGAGTTATCAAATAACAACATTGAAATCTGAAAGAAAATTTAACATAGGCTGGAAGTGAATCCGACGGTATGTTGAAAAAATGAATAAAGGAAAGAAAAGTATAGAATGGATAATATAGGATATTCTAATCAATATTACTTACACGTGTTTCGGTCAGGAGTTTATCCATGTGTACATTATTCAAACTATTATTATTATTTTTAAATAATCCTTAATAATTATTATTTAATTTTATTTGATTATTTAAAAGTGAAATGTAATGCTTTTTATAAGTAAAATATATACATAAAAAAGGGTTGGCGCGGTGGCACAGCCGGACAGCGAATGAATCTATTCCCTTTTCGCTAGTGCTAGAGCAGAAGATTGTTTAGCTTTTTTCCCTAAGGTGAAGCGCCACACTTACCGTCAGCTCCCTACTCTACTGCACAGATAACATTAACACAATCTGTGCTACTCATGTGCTGAGTTGGTAGAGACCGGTATCGAACCCAGAACCTTGCGATTCTTAGGCAGGTGTTCTACCAACTGAGCTAATCCGTAATCTATTCGTAAAAGTAACTGAGTAAGTAAAGTCGACGAGGTGGCCGAAGGTCGGTACCAGCCAGACAGCGATGGAGTCTATCCCCTTTACACTAGTGCGCTATACTTATGAGATTGTTTTTTGCATCTGAGATGGAGCGCCACACCTACCATCAACTCCTTACTTTACTGCACAGATCCTTGTGCTACTCATTCGCTGAGTTGGCGAGGGCCGGTATCGAACGAAGAACCTTACCACACTTACCGTCAGCTCCATACACTACTGCTCAGCTAAGATTAACCCAATCTGTGCTACTCATGTGCTGAGTGGGTAAAGACCGGTATCGAACCCAGAACTTTGCGATTCTTAGGCAGGTGTTCTACCGACTGAGATAATCTGTAATCTATTCGTAAGTAAATCGTCGGGGCAGCCTAAAGTCGCTATCAGCCAGTCAGCGAGGGAGTCTATCCCCTTTTCAATAGCGCTAGACCAAGGAGATTGTTTTGGCGTCCGAAGTGGAGCGCCACGCCTACCATCAGCTCCTTACTTTACCGCACAGATCCCCGAGCTACTCATACGCTGAGTTGGCGAGAACCGGGATCGAACTAGGAACCTTGTCTTTCTAGCCAAACGCTCTACCGACTGAGCTAAGTCTATTTGTAATCTAATGATATTACCTCTTGCGTGCTATTCTGCATTAGTACCTCACTCTGATACATCTCAGATATTCGTTTATTTTACCAGGCATGTGTAGTTGTCAGAATTTCTTTTTTTTCTCATTAGACAAAGATAGGATTTTAAATCATTCAGAGTTCATTGGAATTTTTACGTCAATGTCTCGCTCTGCCGGTTGCCTAAGAGAAAAGAGAAGACATAACTAATCTGTCACTCACAGACAATTTCTTTGTCTGCTATTCTTTTCGTTTTTCTTTTTATAACTTTGTCATCCGTTCTTGCAACACAGTTTGTGTTCAGTGTAACAAAAGTTTGAGCACAATTTTCGATAGAATATAAAGATAAGAGACACACACAGAAACTGTGAGTGGAGGGTTCGGGCAGCACTTGGGGGAAATGAGAATGAAATGAAAAAAAAGGATATCAGCTAAAAAAAAAAAAATGATGAATTTAGTTTTATTTAAAAGTGTAAAAAAAATATGACCAATTGTGTCTAAAAGGGGTTGAAGAAAATTAGAAAAAATGCGA
>CM042155.1:69794712-69804712 GCA_023376005.1 Doryteuthis pealeii
AATGTATCTAACGGTAAAATTCCAATTTTTTAGTCCTGTGGAATGTGAAATACCGTTTCATTGCCATTACTCCCAGTTCCACTGACCCGGAGTGGTAGTATGAGTTAGGGTCACTTTTATGTGTTAAATAGAAAAAATGGACACATGGCCTAGTGGATAAGGTAGTTAGGTTAAGACAGTTCTAAGTGACAGTTATCTCTGGATTCCGGGTTCAATCCTGAGTAGAGGCAGTAACATAGAAAAATAATTAACACAACTCCTACCCCAGCTATGGTTGGCGGAATGAGAACAAGATACCCCCGTGGACTAAATAAAGGGTTAGGTTCCGTGATGGCTCCCGACTACGACAAGAAAGTTCCCGAGTTCGAAAAGAAGGTTCCCAAGTCCAAGAAGGTTCCCGAGTCCGACAAGAAATAGCTGAAGAAAGCCGGAGGGCATATCGGCCGAAACGTTGTACAAATAACAATGAAAATGGGGACAATAGTCCGAATAACGCAGATAATACTAGAAAAAATGCAGTTAGAAAAATGTGTTAGGAATAAGTTAAAAAAGATAAGTCTTAAATAAAGAATTGAATACCCATCAAGAATGAATAAACAAAACGTCTTCGGTATAAAATAAACCAACAAGGATTGACATGCCGTAAAATCCAACCAAACAGTCAATTTCCGGATGTGGATACAGGGTGTCAGGGTACATACAGAAGCCACTACTTGTGAATATACGTATATATTAAATAATGTTTACTCTATCATCTTATACTTCAGGCATTTTTGCTTGATCTACAATCAAATATCGGCTGGCTAGAATATACTGCAAATTTATACAAACAATCTTTTGAGTTTTTTCTTGTTGGTCAATATTTGAAAATTAAATAATACACATTGACTGAAACGGTAATTATATATCGTTATCGTTTCCTTTCTTGTCTAAAGTTTTGCCAAGATAGACCAAAGTTCGTCAAAATCAATAGTGTGTTGTAAATATTTGTGAAAATAAGCGGAATTTTTTTTAAAAACTAATAATATAGAAATATAAACAAACTAAATTGATGCAATTAAAGAGTCTAAAATAAAAAAAAATAAAATTTAAAAAAAAACAAACGATAAAATGATTAATCACTAAAACGAATCCTAGAAAATCAAAATGGCGGGTGTTCGCCAGTTTCTTTTTCTTTGTCGTCGTGAGAGACGCTTGGCTTTTAATTTTATTCCGCAACAGATGACACTGTCAGATCAAATTCTCTTATTTCTTTTTTTTATTTCTTCTTTTTTCTTTCGTTTTTTTTTTTTAGTGAACTTTGGTTAAGTTTTAAAGTCTAAAAAGTTCCAATGAAATTTTTAATATTTTCGAGATGTTTATAATTATCAGATGAAAACATTGTCAATCATTCTTAATGATCGTCTGCGAAGATCCGAGGAGAATCAACTAAAAGTCATCACTTAATAGTTTGAAGTTGTCAAAACGGCAGAAACTTTTCGATCTTTATGATTTACCGCTTTTTTTTTTCAGGGAGGAATCTCCATCGCGTATTGGTTAATGTGCTGGACTGCGACATCGGAGGTATTGACCCAACTCATTCGCCACGGGTAGGATGAGACATAAGGTTGCAAGTAATGGTCATCCCGTTAGGGTGTCTGTTGAAATATTTGGTAGATAAGGTGTGCTACAATTCCCCACCTGGATTTATAGACTAGCCGTGGTGACGTGGTTTATTCCTTCGCCAATCATTAGCCAAACTACGAGGCTGATATACTATTTAAACACTGATACTGAGCATAGTTCTACTAGCACTCATTGAGGAGGGACTTACAATACTTAGGATTCTTTACCAGAGGATTACCAAGTATTAGGATTCTTAACCAGGGATTACCAAGGATCCAATTCCACTGGACAAGCGCTCTTGCTTAAAGCCCACAGGATGGCCCATGAGATTATAACACCGTTTTTATCATAGAAGAATCCCCATCGCGTATTGGTTAATCTGCTGGACTGCGACAGCGGAGATATTAACCCAACCCGTTCGCCACGGGTAGGATGAGACATATATATATTTACCAACCCCTCCACACGAGCAGGATGCGACACAAGGTCAATTTCTTAAGCGGGGTTCAGCAGGTTTGAATTCAGAGGGGGGGGGGAGTGATTTAATGGTTAGCTAGTCTTATAGATCCATTACTACTGAATAGCAAGTTCTATCCTCACTGAAAGCCCTATAAAAATACCCACATAAAATCCGGCCTCATGGGAGTTCTTCGCGAATATAAATCAAATATTCATAATTTTTGCACAAAAAGCAAGAACCAGTGACATTTGATATATACATATATTTTCCAACCCCTCCACACGAGCAGGATGCGACACAAGGTCAATTTCTTAAGCGGGGTTGAACAGGTTTGAATTCAGAGATTTCCTTCTACTAGACCGGTTGCCTAACCAAGGTTAAAGAGCCCAGTCTGCCCTACTATTCATGCCTTTCACAAGGATATTAGCGCTAAATGAAATGCAATGACCACGTCCAGGATTTGAACTCGGGGCGACGAGTCCATTTCCCATGACTTTAACCATTACACCACGCGTTTCCTACGGTAGACATAAGGTTGTAAGTAATGATGTTCCCGTTAGGGTGTCTTTATTCAACCCGTTCGCCATGGGATGGATGTAGCAAAAGGGTGCGAGTATGGAGTATCCCGAGAGGTGGTATTTACCCAACTGTTTCTTACTGTTTCTTATCTAATTGGGCAATTTGCCCCAAAGGTTTATTATCATATCAGCAAAAATCCAATTGTATATTTCCAGTTAAACGAGAAATAAAAAAAATGTCTACTATAATTAGAAATTCCATTAATCACTTTCAAAGTTTCAATGAGATAATATCCAATATTTAAATTATCCGGACTATTGTCGTCGTCATCATTGTTATCTGAACAACCTTTCGGCCGATGTGCCCTCCGGTATTTTTCAGGTATTTTTTGTCTGAATCAGTAGCCTTCTCGAACCCGGGAACCCTCTTTTCAAATTCGGGAGCCCTTTTTTTTTTCTTTTTGTACTCGGGAACATTCTTGTCGTAATCGGGAGCTATCACCCAACTTTGAACCCAATCGTTTATTCAATCCGCGGGGGTAGACTGTTCTCATTCCGCTAACCATAGCTGGGTACAAGTGTTAAGCTGTGTCAATTATTATTCTATGTTACTGTCGCCCTTGACCAGGATTGAAACTGCAGCGTAGAGATAACTGTCAGAACTGTCTTAACCCACGTCTTTATCCAGTACATTATGTACACAAAAAGCGAGTTCAAACGTGGTGAAATGGTTAACAAGTTGGTCTCGCAGATCCATTACTACTGAATTCGAGCTTGGTCCTCGCTGGAAGCTTCATACTTGTGACCTTGTGTCACATCACACCCGTAGTGAATGGGTTAAATAAATACCTACTATCACAATGAAAATACGACGAGGAAATTAATCCGACAATATGTGAAGAAAATGTTTTCAAAAAATATAACAAACACAGGATATTATGATCAGAGGAAAAAAAATATGTGTCTATACTTAAGTATTTCGGTATTAAACCATCATCAGGACAATGTTAAAGAAATTTTTGTGAGGGAGAAAAATGAAAAATGTTAAGTGTATAGTGAATGTGTGAATATAATGTTATTTACCGTTAATTTTTATGTGTACGTTTGTTTAGGAAAGCTGATGACGTGATCATTGCATGTGAAAAAAATGGAAAATGAAGATCATAGGATGACGCATGTAGAACGTGAATAGGCCGAGATGAAATGTTAACAAAGATATGACGTATTTCATATGGATATTAATGTTTAGAAAATAAGAAGATTTATATAAAATTACTACTATTAAAATCTATGAATCAAAATTGCAGTCTAAATATTTAAAAAAAAATTTATTCCCATCAAGAACCAATCGATCAGCGTATTCCACAGCTTTGTCTCAGAAATCTATCACTCGTGAGTTTGATCCTTGCTGGATGCCCATACTTATGACCTTGTATCACATCCTACACGTGGCGTACGGCTCGGGTGTGTACCTACCTTTCCCAAGGGTATTAATCAGTGAAAATAATAGTACGACTGGAATTTAAACTCGCTTACTAAGACATCGCAGTCCAGCACGTTAGTGATTACGTCATGCGGTCTCTCCCCGCCGAGGTTACCTAAAAAGAGTCACGGTGTATTGTTGTATATACTCTCTTTCCTTACTATTCTTCTATTCTTCTAGCGTCTCTTCGTCTTGGACTTCGTCTTGGGGACTTCGTGTCTGGTCTTCCATTGGGGATTTCTCTTTATCAGAAGCCCTGTGTCATTGGTAGTTTTTAGATAACAACACAAGACTTCGATTTAACTTAGATCATATTTTATTCGGAAATCCCCACCAGACTACCTGCGCAGATTGAGTCGGCACCGTGCATAACACGACTTACCACAGTCGTGGTTTTTGGCCGATTTGACTAAAATCTCTTTCTAATCTAAACCGGAAGAGGATCTTCTCCACCGATTCTCACGGCATCCACCAGAAGGATCAGGATGAGGTCAAGCCTTGTCATTCAATCCTTCAAGGCCGCCGGCTGCAACTTATAACAGTCATTTTGGTTTCTACACTACTGTACATAAGTATTAGGAATCTAATAATTATGTAACAGTATTATAATAAGGTGGAGAAAACAGAAATCCAAGAAGTTACGAGTAGATAATTGTGGAAAAATTTTTGATGAGTCAGCACAACGCTACCTGTCGATTTCTTATTGGTCGATAGATGTCACGTGACGAAGTGTGGAAGAGGGGTAGTGAGAGCAGAGAATGAGAGTGAGTATGTACACAACTGGGGAAGGAAGCAAACGCAAGATGCGTGTCTGATACCCAAAGCATTTTGACTTGGGTATAGATCAGTTCACGAGGAAAAAAAACAAGAACGTCTTGTGTTTTATTAAAAACTATAAACGGCACAAGACAAGATATCAACAAGTGATTCCCAAGTTGTTCCTGACTCAAACAGCGAGATTGCCATTCGGCCTAATATATGATTCAACAACTATATCTTAGCCAAGAGATCAGGATAAGTGTTACATAATTATGGATCCCTAATATCTTTTTAAGATAGTATAGAAATCCTTATGGCGATCAGTGCAGCTGATGGCCTTGAGAGTGAGTGACAGCTTTTGACCTCACTCTCACCTTGCGTTCTGGGGATGGAACGTGAGAACGGAAGGCATGGAAGGCTCTTCCGGTTTAAGGAGTAAGCAACTCAGTTAGGAGTTAGGACTTAGAAACGAAGCTAGCAAGATGTGAGCCTCACTGCGTGATTGTCTGGTCTGGGGGTCTACGAATAAAGTAACATCATCGTAAATCGAAGTCTTGTTGTTATTACTAAAAGCTAACAATAGCACAAGGCTTCTGATAAGAAATGATCCCCAGCAGAGACCCGGGATCCCCATATAAGAAAGACCAGACCTGTAGAAGATATACCAGACCAAGATAGATGATAGACGGCCAGAAGAATAGACGACCAGAGTAAGAAGAAGTAAGAGGGTATATAACATATAGATATATAGTGCCGTCATAGAAAAGGCACTACGTAACATAAGAAGTATATTATGATTATTATTAATACGTCATCACTCCTTTCAGATGGAACCGCAACGCTACAATGGGTTTGGAAACTATGGAATTATTCATGCAAAAAATCTGGAATTTACCAATTTTGTAGCTGGAGTTCAATCAACTAAAAGAATCAGAAAACGGAACGGAACATAATCTGATATTTTCATTGGTTGCTGAATAAAATTAAAAGCAAAACGTTTCACGTAATGAACGACAAAAAAAAAAAATGGTGAATGTCAGCCATGTTAGTTTTGTAGAATTCGTTTTAGTGATTAATCATTTTCTTTTTTCTTTTTTCCTTTTTTTTTTTCTTTTTTTTTCGTTTTTGACTCTTTTAATTGCGTCAATTGGGTTTGTTTATACTTTTGTGATTTTAGTTTACAAAACGTAAATTGCCTGCGAACAAAACCAGCTAGTAATTCTGAGAATAGACACGATTGTTTTCTTTATTTTAATTTAGATTTTTTCTTATTTATTATCTTTATTTTAATTTAGATTTTATTTATTTATTCATCTATTTATTTATCTATATCTTTAAATTCTTTTTTCTGGGAGAATATTCTTCCTAGTGAACGACCGGAAATGAAATTAATTCCAGTACCGCAGTGAATATCCTATATTTATATATAATAGCCATATAATTAGTTCTCTCTACCGCATGCAATTATTTTCAAAAATAGATGCTTCCTGTGTCATATGCCTTCTCTATTCTAGAAAACATTTTATAATGGTGTTCCTATGGGATAATGATCGAAAGAGGAAAATCGTTGATATGACTAATTATTTGCCGGTCGATTTGGTTTAGGAAGTGAAAATCGAAAGAAAGTCATGATTACATAAGCGATGTGCCAGATGGGGGCACAATCCCAATAATTTAGAAGTAAAACTCTGAATTCAAATCAAACGTGTGTGCCAGTCCGTTTGTTTGTCTGTCCGTTTGTTTGTTTGTCTGTCTGTTTGTTTTTCTGTCCGTTTGTTTGTCACTCCGTTTGTTTGTTTTCTCTGTTTTTCCATTTCTCCGTTTGTTTGTCTTGTCCGTTTGTTTGTTTGTCTGTCCGTTTGTTTGTCACTCCGTTTGTTTGTTTTCTCTGTTTTTCTATTTCTCCGTTTGTTGTCTTGTCCGTTATGTTTGTTTGTCTGTCCGTTTGTTTGTCACCCCCTTTGTTTGTTTTCTCTGTTTTTACTATTTCTCTGCGTTTCTTTGTGTATTGTCCGTTTGTTTGTTTGTCTCTCCGTTCGTTTTTTCTGTCCGTTTGTTTGTCACTCCCTTTGTTTGTTTTCTTTGTTTTTCTATTTCTCTGTTTTTTGTGTGTGTGTCTTGTCCGTTTGTTTGTTTGTCTGTCCGTTTGTTAGTTTCTTGTGGTGGGGAAGGGGGTTGGTAAATATATACCCGTAAAATCTACCAGCGATGAAGCAGAAAGGAAAGACAATATTTTTTCTGTCCAATGGTGAGCCAATACTTTATTTCTTTAGATTTTAACAGATCCAAACGCAAATCCACATCTTCAGACCGAAGAGAAAATTAACCATGAAACTTCTTTTTTTTGTTTTGTTTATTTTATTTGTTTTGGATTTTATTTATAAATCACCTATTCTCCCTCCAGCTATAGGTGAATAGTAGCTCATACTAGGCTCTTTAACGAATGGCAACCGGAGTAGGAGAAGAAATATTATCTATTTAAAATCCCGCCAAAAATACACCTTGTGTCACATCCTGCTCGTTTGGTGTGATGGTTTGGTACATATATATATTTACCAACCCCTCCGCACGACCGACACAGGTCAATTTCTCCAGCGGAGTTTAACAGGTTTGAATTCAGACTTTTCCTTCTCCTAGACTGGTTACCTAGCCATGATTAAAGAGCCCAGTCTACCTTGATATTTGTCCATAGCTGAGAGAGAGAGAGAGAGAGAGTAGGATTCATACCTTTCCAAGGGTATTAGCGCTAAGTGAAATGTAATTACTACATCCAGGATTTGAACTCGGGTGGACGAGTCCATTTCCCGTGACTTTAACCATTACACCACGCGCTTTTGGTTTGGTACATATATATTTGTAAAATCTACAGCCGATGAAGAGACGTTTTTTGAGCCCGATGGCAAGCCAACACTTTGTTGTTTTTTTTTTAAATTTTCACAGACCCAGCCGAAATCCACATCTTCAGGCCGAAGTGAAAATTAATTAAGAAACTTTATAATCTTTTTTGTTTTGTCTTGTTTTTATTTGTTTTGAATTTTATTGATTCATTCGTGAGTTGAGATTTCCTGCAGTTAATTGAAATCGACTCGAATCAAAAATTCAGACGTCAAACTTAATCTCAATCGGAAATTAACATCAATAACTCCTGATGACGACAATATTTAACATTCTATTTTCTTTTTACTTTAGTCGTTTTTATAGCTCTTTTCTTTTTTACTTTGGCGGGTGAATTGTATGTTATTTGCCTATTGAGCTTTGTCGAAGATTCGGACGAATAAGACTAAAATCAAATTCAGGAGATTAGTGTCATGGTAATTGAACATAGACGACTATCCATTGAGACTATTGTTCGTCTCGCTTGAGATATTACAGTTTGTTTTTTTTTCACAAGGAGAGATAATGAATTGGAAATCAGACGCATAATCGAGTCCATTTGAAATAACTGCGTTGTTAAGATGGTTAGAATATTCATAAGAGTCCTGGATAGCCGAGGAGACTCTTAGATGGACAAATCTCCCACTTGGTTTAAAGATCGCATAGATGTAAAAGCCCCATCAATGATATTGAAATACTGTTTACTTATAAATATAGCCCCATATTCTCTCTCTCTCTCTCTCTCTCTCTCTCTCTCTCTCTCTCTCTCTCTCTCTCTCTCACACACACACACACACACACACACACACACACTCTAACGCACACACTTTTTCTTTCTTTCCTTCCTTCTTTTCATCTTTTCATTATGTTCGACGGAAACAGATTAGCGTTATCGCTTCCGCGCGCTCCTGCTCTCTGTCTTTCCCCTCCTCTCTTTCTTTCTTCTTTATTTCTCACATTTCTTCTTTCCTTTCTTTATAATAAAAACGGAATGATGCACCATTTACTCGAAGTCAGATTTTTGCCCTGATGAGCTAATAAGTGAAGCTGTTAGTAGGTATATCTGACTTATTAGGTTTAGCTTTACTATTTGCTCTACTTGGGTATTAAGCACTTTTTACTTTTAGCTTTAGATAATCCTAGCGGTTTATATATATATATTTCACACACACACACACACACACACACACACACACACATATATATATATATATATATATATATATATATATATATATATATATATATATTTCTTTTGGCCAAGTGTTATAGTATTAACCGATTATTTTCGGTTGGTACGACTATCTTGGTCTTTTCTTTATTCATTTTTTTTTCACATGTGATGTTTCGTAGTATATTTTTACAATCAAATTATATATATATATACTAGCAAATATATGCACCCTCCGGGTGCAAGTATTTAAGTTTTAATGTAATAAAATATTGTATTAAATTAGAGGCATGACAAAACGATACGTAAAGAGAGGGAGTATAATAAAAATAAAACTGAAACTTACACTTCCATCACTCCGTCTTTCATTGTTATTTTTTCTATTTAAGTATTTAGTTAAAAGAGGAATAAAGAATAAAATTACAGTTATTTGTTCTTGTTAATGGATTTTATTTAAGATTCATTGAAGAGATTTTTGCTTATATTCATTAAAATAAAACCAAACATTTAGAAATCAATATACTAAACACATATTTATAAAATCACATTTTAATATCAATATGCAAAGTAGCCTTCCCGTTCACACTGTAAACCGCTATTTTTTGTATATATAAATACAATTCATGTTGTTTGATATGTAGATATGGTTAACAGTATAATAATGTACAACAATTTTATTAATAATTGAGTTTAATAAAATAAAATCATGAGAATGTGATGTCAATAACTGGAAATTGTGAATGATTAGTAATATAGTTTCGGTTCAGACAGAAAACACACAATCTCCATTATAATAAGATATATATATATATATATATATATGGGAGAAAAAGGGGAATCAATCCGACAGTATGTGGAGGAAACTAGACAACCCATCAACACCTCAGCACCCCATGAAAAGTTCCTACTAGATCCTAAACATTTAGAGTAGCCATCAGAAGCTGACCCCCTCCCACATCACGACTACAAGAGTCTCGTCAGTAAGAGAACTGAATTCTTCAATACAAGAACTCACTCCGTGTTCTGAAGAAGGTCTGATAGACCGAAACGTTATAACATTGCCATCAATACCTATAATAACCATCTATCCAGTACAACATCCAGTGTTTGTCTACTTTTCTCCATATATA
>CM042155.1:69809712-69817212 GCA_023376005.1 Doryteuthis pealeii
AAAAAATAATAATAATAATAATAATAATAATAATAATAATAATAATAATAATAATAATAATAATAATAATCTCTGGAAAGGAATTTGAGTGAATTGGAAATCAGAGGAAGAATCGAGACCATCCAAACTACAACACTGTTAACATCGCCTAGAATACTCAAAAGAGTCCTGGAGACATGAGGATACTTGCCGTCATTCAGTCGCCAGTGAACCACAGGCTACGACAAGTGGAGAGAAACTCAATAATAATAATAATAATAATAATAATAATAATAATAATAATAATTATGGAATATGAAAGTGAAAGTGATACCAATTGTAGTTGGTGCACTTGGAACGGTCCCAAAAGGATTGGAAAAGGGTTTGGAAAGTTTGGAAATCAGAGGAAGAATTGAAACCATTCAGAACACTGCACTGCTGCAATCTGCCAGAATACTCAGAAGAGTCCTGGAGACCTGATGAGACTTGCTGTCATTCAGACTCCTGTGAAAGACCATCGGCTAACACTGATGTGAAAACTCAAAAGGAGATAATAATAATAATAATAATAATAATAATAATAATAATAATAATAATGTGAAAAGATTGACAAATACTTGAACCTTGTCAGAGAACTGAAGAAACTGTGGAACATGAAGGTGAAGGTCGTACCAATTGTAATTGGTGTCCTTGGAACGGTCCCCAAATGCCTGGAAAAGAATTTGGTGACTTGGAAATCAGAGGAAAATCGAGACCTTCCAAACTACAGCACTGTTAAAATCGCCAAGAATAGTCAAAAGAGTCCTGGAGACACGAGAGACTTGCTATCACTCAACCTCCAGTGAACCACCGGCTACGACAAATGGGAAAAAGATAATAATAATAATAATAATAATAATATAATAATCTTGGGAAATTTGAGTGAATTGGAAATCAGAGGAAGAATCGAGACCATCCAAACTACAGCACTGTTAAGATCGCCTAGAATACTCAAAAGAAACCAAGAGACCTAAAGAGACTTCTTGTCATTCAGTCTCCAGTGAATCACCGGCTACACCAGATGTGAAAAACCTGCACAAAATAATGCCATAAGAACAAAGCAAAAATTGATAAGACCCATCAAAACAGTGAATGTAGACTGTACGGTGACAGATATGAGACTGTAAACTATGTATTAAGCGAATGTAGCAAACTAGCTAAACGGGAATACAAAGTTAGGCACGACTGAGTTGAAAAGGTGATCCACTGGGAATTATGCATGAATTAAATTTTGACCATACAACCCAATGGTATATGCATAAACCAGAATCTATTTTTGGAAACGAAACGCATAAAGTTTAGTGGGACTTCGAGATAAAGACGTATCACCATATCCCAGCTAGGAGACCTAGTATTGATTAACAAAAAAAGAGAAATTGTCAATTGGTGAATTTGCGGTTCCAGCAGATCACAGGATGAAGATGAAGGAAAACGAAAAGATGGACAAATACCTGGGGCTTGCCAGAGAATTGAATAAGTTGTGGAATATGAGGGTAAAAAATGATACCAATTGTAGTTGGTCCACTTGGAACGGTCCCAAAAACGGAAAAAAGACCGGAGAATCTGGAAATCAGAGGAAGAATTGAGACCATCCAGAATATGGCATTGCTGCAATAAGCCAGGATAGTCAGAAGAGACCTGGATACCTGAGGAGACTTGTTGTCACTCAGACCCCAGTGAAAGGCCATCAGCTAACGCTGATGTGAAAAACTAATAATAGTAATAATAATAATAATAATAATAATAATAAGAAGAAGAAGAAGAAGAAGAAGAAGAAGAAGAATTTCTTGAGAAGGAAACACTCCAAATTCTCAGGGGACTTTGAGATAAAGACTGATCGCCTTATCCCAGTCAGAACACCCGACCTAGAATTGATTAACAAGAGGAGGAACATTACTAATTATTACTCAACACGAGTTACCCTCCAACTAGGCGCGAACCTCTATACACCCGGTACCAAACGTGAAAATTAATCAGAAAATTAAATCTAGAGAAACTTTCTCTAATCTCTGTTGCTATCAAACAACGGTGCCATTTATCCTTTCACAGTCCTGTGTACCATATTCACGTTCATAAAATATTATTTTACAGGTGTGCTAATTAAAATTAAGGTGTGCTCAGTGATGTTCAGTACACCTCTAATTAAGATTATCTATCGATCAGACAATTCGCTTGAACTTTTTAGTAAGTGAAGGCTTGGAAACTACATGAATCGAGCTATTCTTGCTCTAGCTATGGGTAAATAGTAGGGCAGAGTTTAACTTCAGTATGGCAATCGCTCTGGAGACGAAAGACTCTGAATCCAAACCCGTTAAACAACACCTAAGAAATTGATTATATATAAGGTCCTGTTAGTTTTGGTTTTGGTTTATTTTGTTTTATGGCATATCAATCTCAGTGGGTCATTTAATGCCTATAAAGTTTTGAAATTAATTCCTAATGGACACACATTATTGTTTTATAAATACATTTATCTATTTAACCCATAAATGTGACCCTAACAGGTACTACCACTCCGAGTCAGAGTGGACCAGGGAGCAATGGTGATGAAGGGGTGTTCCACATTCCCCAAACCTCCAAAACTGGAACCTCACCATCAGATAGAGTTTAACGTCATTCCCAGGACATGTAACCCTCAGCACTGCCTTCTAGCCCCCATATGATAAAAAGGATTTGGGCTTGCCATAAGGGCAATAGAGTTGGAGCAATCATGTAGGTGCTAGGGCTTGACGTATCCAGCCGATTGATCGGAGGGGGCCTCTCTGACCGCCGTCTAGCCTAAGTAAAGGTCTAAGTGGAGTGTTGCAGGTCATGGACTGCTCATCCACCAAGACTCCGTCCTTAAGCATCACGGGTCGCCACCCATAGCCAACAGGTGGTCCCATTTGGGAAAGTCTTACCCCTCTGCAGAGGTGCAGTCGATGCATTATAACGCCCCAGCCGACAGGGCGGGGTCCTGTTCGTGAGGAGGGGTTGGTAAGTATATACATCTCATTAAGTTATCTAGCAGCTTTCCAATATATCTCTTATATCTTATATATCTCTTAATATGCTGATGGTTCATTTATATTTGTTGGGATGAAGTAGATAATTATTAGAGTAACAACATTAGTTACATTTCTTATTTATCAATCGAATATTATTTACAAATATTTTTAGTTTTGGTTTGATTTGTTTGTTTGTTTTAGAGTATGTCAACACTTTTCAGGTCATTTAATGCCAAAACAATTCATTTTGATAAAAATTCTGTTTCAAGTTCTTTATATCTTCAATTTGGTAAAAATAATTTTCATTTGATTCGGTTTGGTTTGTTTAATGGTATAATAATCCTGTGGGTTATTTAATGCCAAAAACAGGGAGATAAAATTGGTACTAAAATTTCCTTTACTGGTGTAATTTTTGTAGATGTATTTCGTAGATCTATTTTTTTTTTTTTATATCTGATTCATAATTTTCAATATATTTTTATTTTCCTCAAGAATGATATTTTTAGTTACATTTATCTGTTATAGAGATGAATCAATTTACACACAGATAAAAACTAATAAAAACTTAGATATATCTCCATAAAATATTGGTTGATAAAGAGCTACCTAAGTATTAGTTTATATATAAGTTAGGGTAGCATAACCATGAAGTCAATGGTGCTTGGTTACTGACTATCTCATACCTATGTGATTTTCAAATAATTGGTTAGAAAATGTTATAGGTGAGTTACCAAGTGCCATTGACTTGATATCCCCGCTACCCTAATTTAGATGCACATGTTCTAACTATGATAATTACTGTTGTGATGTTAGTCCCAACAGTAAAAAGAAGTCAAGTCGAGATGGGGTAAAATAAGACAAGTGTATTTACAATTAATGGTACATGTACGACTAGCTTGTCGTTAACGGGAACAGTGCTCCCTTTCCACTCGGTGTCTCACTATTTATAGTGAGAACCGGTGCATGTTTTCCACTGTAGGAACGGCCGGTACAACAATTACTATGGGTGATGAGAGAATATTTTTACTAGCGCTATTTGGATTGTAACTAGGGATAATGCTACTCACTAGGTTAGTTAATTCCTCTCTTCATTTACGAATTTTAACAGGGGTCGGTTTAGGTCAGCCGATAGAGTACCCGCGTAGAAATTACACGGTTCTGGGTTTCATACCAGTCTCTACCAACTCAGCACCTGAGTAACACAATGTAGCGTAATTATTATGGTCTACGGAGAATTTGGGGATTGAAAAAAAAATGTAATCGGATTTCTGGAGAAAGAGAAGAAAAAGAAATAAGAACAGTTAAAGTTTGGAATTGTAAACACTCGACGGGTGACAGCCATTGATCGAATAATGTCCCTTGAACTAGATTTAAAAATAAAAAGGGAGTCCCAGGTTTTCTGCGGAGGGCTGAATGGATATGTCCCCTCCCCCATCCCCCGGGACAACAAACGGAAGAAGAGAAAAATCGGTCTTTTTTCGGCAGGGCTTTCGTCCGAGGCAGATGTGGGTTTTTTGGGTCCCATGGTGTCCTGTCTAGGTTAACAACGAACAGCGCGTGATTTACGGTAGAACCGTTTGAACTTACTCTCTCCCTCTCTCTCTCTCTCTCTCTCTCTCTCTCTCTCTGAAAAAGAACCCACGATCATAGAAATAAATAAACAACCCCTTTTCGACTATACAACTCTCATATGTCGTTTTTCTGAGCTAACGACGGCTACTACCACTACTAACTACCACTACTAAAACTTGACTTTGAGCCCTACACAACAACAGCTTGGGTCATGGGATGTATGCGATAAAGTAAGGAGTGACGGTAGGTGTAGTCCTTCACGAGACTAAGGCTTACATTTTTCATACCTGTCCCAATAGGAAGCACAAACAAAATGCACTTTTACCCACACGCTAGAATTCAACCACTCTTTTCATGTCCCACCAGCCACCTTAATTAAGCCCGCCCAATGCTAAAATCTTCGCCGTCCCTTCGAATCAGCAATCATTGCAAAATCTAAAACTGTAAGACAGCGCCCTGGTTTTTTCCAGATTGTAACTATCCTTGCAAAATTCATAACAGACGAAAATAATATTAAGAGGGAGAAAGATATACATTCCTTACATAGTGTTTCACACACACACACACACACACACATATATATATATATATATATGTGTGTGTGTGTGTGTGTGTGGAAAACAGGCAAATTCCGAAAGATCAGTTTATTCTTGATGATAATGTCGACGTTATAACGTTTCGGTTTTGCAATCTTCATCAGGACACGTGGTGAAATCTTGTGTGGAGATAATGGGAGACTTGCTGAATATGATAAGTGCTCGGTGTATATAAAGAAGTCGGGCAATGATTTTCATCCGGACGCATGTCAGACCACGAAGCTGTGGTGTGGGGACGTTTAAGGAGCTAAGTTGATAGGGTTTGTAAAACTGAAAAGTAGTGGGAGAACGCAGGTCAGGTGTTTGCTCAACACCTATCCTACGTATTACTCCCATATATATATATATATATATATATATATATATATATATATATATATAGTTATAATAACTATAATAATAGTAAGTGATAATTAGATTCTCGGATAAGAAAAAATTATTGAATAAAAAGGATGAATTACTGAGGAAAATGCAGGCACAGATTACGTAATCCATTAATGTATTATTAAGATTAATATAGATATAATATAATACATGCACTTATTATTTAAAAAAAAACTAGCTTAATAGATTAATCAGAAGACTTGAATTTCAGAAGTACAAACCAGTAAGATGTAAATAAAATGAATAATAAAAAAGAGGATAGGGTTTAGCACAGCTTATAGATAGAATCACAAATCACTTTTGCCGGTGAACATATGGTAAAGTAATTATTAATTTCAAAAGAAAAAGTTTTAGTTTTAGGGACAAAAGTTTACTTTTAGAAGGCATGGTGTTATAGGTGATATACCCTATAGACTATAGTGGAATGCGCCGACAGTTACTATAAGTAACAGGAACAATTATGGTTTGAGGAAGCCAGTGCGAGACAGCTCGTAACTCTATTTGTCGGACGCAATTCCCACTTTTCTTTACTGTAATTGTCTACTCTTTCGTTAATACATTTTCCTGTTGTTTTGTCTTATTTTGACCCCTTGAAACCCCACAATACATAGATAAAAAATAATCTTAAACCAGGTGAGTATATATAATATTAGCTACTTAAATTTTGTTAGTTCTCCAGAGAAAGGTGTACCTTGAATACCAAAACCGTGGTAGAGAGAAAAGCTTTTCTACAACTATTGTTGCTCTATATTTTACAAGATATATTGAGCCTTTTGAGATTAACTACTTATGATACTGCAATGAAAACGTAGTAGTAACTTATATATATATATATATATATATATATATATATATTAGGAAAAATGAAAAAACAGGTTTAGATGGGTTAAGTGGTGAGTTTATTGGCCAAAGCTGCAGTTTCGATCTATTAATTAGATCATCTTCAGGGCATTTGTTGGTATATATATATATAATATATATATATATATATATATATATATATATATATATATGTCTTCTCTGAATGGAGCACTCTGTGACGGCCTTTGCGCACAAAGCGATGTGTGTATTAAAACAGTTTAAATCCCCTTCCCATTCTGTAAGTGAAGACAGCCTAATGGTTAAGGTGCCGGATTGACACCCAACCGACCGTAGTTCAATTCCGGCTGTAGGTAGCTTACAAAATGTCTAGCCACACTGAAGAGACTTGATAATTCGAAACACGTGTCTGTGGATGACCCTGTATATAAATATATATATACTTATATATATATATTATGTATATATATGAAAGTCAACAGGTTTTTTCTACATACATATATATATATATATATATTATATGTTGTGTGTGTGTGTGTGATTTTGCGTTGTAACAACTACGTTGAGTTATTTCTGTTCAATAATAAACGGATAATTTGGTTTGCCCAATCCCACGCTATGCTAATTCTTTTCTCCATCACACAATTTAATATATATATATATATATATATATATATATATTATATATATATATATATGTGTGTGTGTGTGTGTGTGTGTGTAGGGGACACGTACTGGCAAACACGTGTTCTAAATTTGTGTATATAAAGCGAACAAATGTCGAACAAAAGTGAAAATAATCTGATAATCCGAATGTTGTATGTCAGTGATCTAAAAAAACCCACAAAAAACCCGATTTTCTCGGAAATGTCAAAAAGAACTGTGGTCTTTTCTGAGAAGAAAATAATTCAATATCCCGTGTGTCCCGAGGAAAATAGAATTACATCTCTTAGATAGAAGGATAGAAGGATGGAGTCAAATATTTCCAGCATCACTTGTGTGTGGGTTGGATTCTCGTACACACACACACACACACACACATATATATATATATTTATAAGGTGACTTACCGGTGAAGATGGTCACAATGGTTAGTTGATGCAAAATTTAGAAAGGTAAGACAG
>CM042155.1:69827212-69838251 GCA_023376005.1 Doryteuthis pealeii
TTCTACAAGAATGTCTTGGCGTTAAATTACTAACAAAGGTTGATGTACCATCTATACATATATAAAGGGTAGTTGTGTTTATATGTATGTCCGGAGGAAACTTCAAAAATAAAACAATTAATGACAAAGTAAATATATATACACATTGAATATCACCAGGGCTTGATTTTTAAGCAAAAATAATAGAGGTTTGATTTATATTCGTGAAGATAATTAAAAAATAAAATTTAGATAACAGCATGGATTTTTTCCATTTAATATTTTAGATAGTAGACATTAACATTTCTTTTCAGAGTAGCTGGATCAATGCAAGGTCTGTTTTTTAGATATTAATTAAATGTGGCTCACGATTCAGTAATAATGGATCTGCGGGACTAACTAAAAAAAAACTCTACCCAGGCGACGTCGGGTAGCCGCTGCTAGTTAAATAAAAAGCCAAAACCAAGACACAGCAACAGCATTGCGGCCTATTTTGAGTTGGAACTTCCCCATCAAACGTCACACCCGGGACATTATCACCCTCGGCCATCGCCTTCTAGCACATATATATGATAAAAAGGGTTGGTGCTTGCCATAAAGACAATAGGATTGGGACAATCATATATGTTCTAGGATCGTGGAGAAGCACGGGTATGGGACGGAGACAAACTAAGAATTGGTTATAACTGGACTCTATGAATCATTCATGGTTTTTGAACTAGAATCTCAAAAATACCAAACTATCATTTATTCCAGCCGTCAAAGCCATAGTAACCTTAAAAAAAACCAAAAGCAGTGTTTTAAAAACGGCCTCAATGGTGTCGTACCATGGTATTGTAGAGGAGATATTCCGTGCGAAGAGGATTTGTTTTGTTTTTGGAGAGGGGGGGGGGGGGCTTAAAAATGTTAAACCGCTTGAAGCATAGCGAAATAATCACGACAGACAGATCAGCGTTCGTTACCATCGGTGGACGAGATAATTCACATCTGTGTCGGGGAACTGCGGCTTACTGGCCCGGTTGTAGCGTGATCGTCTGGGAGGAAGGAAAATTACAACAACAACAAAAAAATTCTACTTTCGTGTCTTTCCTGGCTGTGAAATTAGTTTCGAGTCGTACATTGTATGGTATATATATATATATATATATATATATAAAGTTAAACCTAATGAGTCAGATATACCTACTAACGGTTTCGCTTAGTGCTCTTCAGGGCTAAGATCTGACTCAGGTATATCTGACTGATTAGGTTTAACTTTATTATTTGCTCTACTTAGGTATTGAGCACTCTTTATTTTTTAGCTTTAGCGTATCTTGGCGGTTTATTATATATACATATATATTCATATTTTTCATATATATATATATATATATATATATATATATATATATATATATATAATACGAATACTTTTGCACCTATTAAAATGGATAAATGGGACTGTAATGACAAACGATAACACCGATATGGAAACTTTGGAAGGCTTTATTCTACTTTGAATAATTGGTACACTTTACTAAGTGTTTATATAGTTTTTATCGTTGAATTGACAGTTCCATTTGAAGAAAATCTTTATTGTGCCCATCAGCGTAAGTTGGAAAAATATGAAGACCTACGTGAACATTGCGTCAGAAACGGATGGATAACAAATGTATTTCCCATCGAAGTCGGATGCCGGGGATTTATTACCAACTCAACCATGACATTTTTGTCTAAACTTGGACTTTCTCCTCCAGACAAGAGGAAATACATAAAAAAGATCCAGGAAAAAGCTCTAACCGCATCAGCGTGAATATGGCAGTCCTATATTGTGACATCAAACCGACAAAGTCTGGTGGTATCGTGAGATACTGCTGGGGTGCTTTGGGTTAGTGGTAATGATGCTTCGGCCCCGAAACCATGCCTGAACTCAGAGTCATCATCGGATGAAGGCTTTGTTGGTTGCAATGCTACTGTGTAAATAGCAGTTATTGCATGAAGATTAGTCTAGTATTTTAATCAACAAATAGCCTCAATGACATAGAAAACCCCAGCTGACCGCGCTATTCATTCAGGTGATAATCCCACATATATACATTTGAAGCCTGTGATTACGCTACACACATCTATTTGGTGTTATCGCTACAGATATTCATTTGGGACCCGTTACTACTTTACATGAGCGTTTCAAAAAATAGGTCTTTCATATCGAAACCACCAAAGCATATGACGTGTGTTATTCATAACACGTGCCTACTTGGTCGTATCAATCACGACATACACTTAATTAGTCACGTGATTGATGACGTGTACCTACTTGGCTAAGTGTATTTCATTCAGGTCAACTTGTGTTACAAATTAGAAGAGACATGGTCTATGATCAGGGTATGAATGAACCTTTTTTTTTTTTGTGAAGGAACATTTCGGAATTGACTAATTCTGAATGAACGGGATCTTTGTTAAAGAAACAAATAACTAAATATGTTACAATTTATGGGCACTCATAATTTGTGAACGTAAATTTTGTAAAGTTTCTAAGTGCCATTATTTATTTGGCATTGCTTAGTGTTATTATAATTTCGTGGCCATTTGGTTTGTTTTGTTCTACGGCATATCAACCTCAGTGGGTCATTTAATGCCGATAAAGTTTTGAAATAAATCAATTCTTCATGCATAATACAATTTTTTTATAAATACATTTTTCTATTTAACCCATAGATGGGACCCTAACAGGTACTACCGCTCCGGATCAGAGTGGACCAGGGAGCAATGGTCATCAAGGGGTGCTCCACATTCCCCAAAACTGGAACCTCACAATCAGATAGAGTTTAACGTCATTCCCAGGACATGTATACCCTCAGCCACCGCTTTCTAGCACCTATATGATAAAAAGGGGTTGGTACTTGCCATAAGGGCAATAGGGTTGGGAAAATCATATAGGTGCTAGGGCTTGACGTGACCAGCCGATTGATCGGAGGGGGCCTCTCCGACCGCCCGTCTAGCCCAAGATAGGGCCAAAGTGGAGTATTGCAAGTCATGAACTGCTCATCCACCTGGGCTCTATCCTTAAGCATCACGAGTCGCCACCCACGGCCAACAGGTGGCCCCATTGGGGGAGTCTTACCCCTCTGCAGAGGTGCAGTCAGTGCATTCTAAAGCCCCAGCCGACAGGGCAGGCTTCAAGTGAGAACAGTTTATAATGAAAAACCCTTGGGTTAAGCAGAGGCTGATATTTAGTGAATAATCCTTTGGTTGTTCCTCGGTGCTGCTTAGTGTTGGGTAGAATATTTTGGCTCTTCCTTGGTGTCCCCTAGTTTTGGGTAGAATCCTTTGGTTGAGTAGGGTCATTGGTTGCAAATCCGTTCGTGCGTGACGAATACGTACAATTAAACGGCTTTCAAGATCGGCGATTAAATAATTAACTAACCACTTATTCGACTTGATGATTGGCTGGCTTTAATCCAGGTGCCCATACAGTCTATAAGTTTAAGTGGTGGACTTTAGCAAACCGTATATCAAAATATATCAACAAGTGTCCTGGGTATGACACTAAACTGGATCGTATGTTGAGGCTCCAGTTTTGGAGCTTTATACAGTTTGGGGATACCATTTCATTGCCATTACTGATCTCAAGCAAAAAATACACTGGAACAGAAGATTAGAAACATAGATTGTTCTCAAGATGACAAATGTGTTTACTGTTATTATTCATTTGGCATTGCTTAGTATATTATACTTTCGTGGCCAGTTGAAAAGGGCTTAAAGAAAGTCCTATGTTATGGAATCCTTTGGTGATCCTTTGGTAAGCGTATAAGTCCCCGCCCTGTCGGCTGGGGCGTTAGAATGCACCGACTGTACCTCTACAGAGGGGTAAGACTCCCCCAATGTGGCCGCCTATTTGCCGTGGGTGGCGACCCATGATGCTTAAGGACGGAGTCTTGGCGGATGAGCAGTCCATGACATGCAACACTCCACTTAGAACCTTACTCTGGCTAGACGTGCGGTCGGAGAGTCCCCCTCCAATCAATCGGCTGGGCTTGTCAAGCCCTAGCACCTATATGATTTTTCCAACCCTATTGCCCTTATGGCAAGCCCCAATCTCTTTTTATCATATGGGTGCTAGAAGGCGGTGGCTGCGGGTCTACATGTCCTGGGAATGGCGTTAAACTCTATCTGATGTTGAGGTTCCAGTTCTGGAGGTTTGGGGAATGTGGAGCACCCCTTCATCATCATTGCTCCCTGGTCCACTCTGACCTGGAGTGGTAGTACCTGTTAGGGTCCCATCTATGGGTTAAATAGAAAACATGAGTTTATAAACGAAATTGTATTATCCATTAAAAAGGAAATTATTTCAAAACTTTGTCGGCATTAAACATTTTTGAATACCAAATTACTAATAGAAGTATTCGGCATAAAATAACTCAAGGGGTTGACATGCCATAAAACCCAACCAACCAAACAAACAAACGTATTAGCCCTATCCTGCGTATTGGTAAAGGTCCAGTGAGTTAATCCTATGTCCGTCCTCGATGAACGCTACAGTAATTAATACCAGTAAGGTCGATTAAGTATTGTATCAGCCTCAGAGTACTGCCAGTCATTGACCAAGGAATAGATCACATGATCTCGCCTAGTCTATAAGTATGGGCGACGATCTAGCACACGCCTTATATACAAAAGAAATCTCAACACCTTTAAGAATATTTAAATTAAGGTCTGTTCCATATAAAATCTATGGAAAGTTACCAGCAATGGACAGTTAATGACCTTGACCCCTTAGAAGCGCGCAAATTGCGCCATGAGAATAGTTTCAGTTTTAGTTAGCAAACATGACCCGGTTTTTAAAGAGTGCAGACGTTTTGTCGGCTCTAACGGGCCCGTCTACCCGCGTCGGAAATCATGCATCCTTCTCGGGTTGGGTAACTACAAATATAACTATGCATTTTATTCAGAATGTATCCCTACGCTGAAGAGAGCCTCTGAAAAAGGAATGTCTTGAGCATAAGACTAAGCTGCACCTGATAGTGAGACTCCAGTTCTGAAGCTCTGGAGAGTGTAGGGAACCCCTTCATTGACATTACTCCCATGTCTACTCTACCCCGAGGTCCCATCTATAGATCAAATAAGTGTTTGGAAATTATTCGTTATGAACGTGTGCAAACAAAAACTCGTAAGAAAAAACGTACATCAATCAGCTCTGTGCAGTTATATGCTTGGCAAATAAGCTTATAGTGCGATAGTCGATAGGGGTGGATAGTGAGTAAGAGTCATGGGGATCTGTGCGATCTAATGATGATGATGTTGACATTACATTTGAGGTAGACTTTGATATTTGATCCTAAATTGCTTGTTGCAGTTCGTTCACATATCCGGATTAGAAACGTAAGCAACATTTTCCAATTGGACGCATGGCCTAATGAATAAGGTAGTTAGGTTAAGACAGTTCTAAGTGACAGTTATCTCTAGATTGCAGGTTCAATCCTGGTCAAGGGCAGCAGTAACATAAAATAATAATTAACACAGCTTAACGCCCCTACCCTAGCTATGGTTAGCGGAATGAGAACAGGATACCCCCGTGGACTGAATAAAGGGTTAGGTTCAAAGTTCCGTGATGGCTCCCGATTACGACAAGAAGGTTCCCGTTTACAAAAAGAAGGTTCCCGGGTCCGAAAAGAAGGTTCCCGAGTTCAACAAGAAATACCCGAAGAAGGCCAGAGTGCATATCGACCGAAACGTTGTACAGATAACAATGAATATGAGAACAATAGTCCGAATAACGCAGATAACACTAACATTTTGAATATTTCACTTTTGTGTCTGAAAGTAAACCTAACTAGAGTTCGAACTAGCATTCTACGATTTCGCAGATTAGGTGTTTAACCACTACGACGCAGGGAATATATGCCGTTACTGACGGTAAGTGTTCTTGGTGTTAGTATGGTAATTTATTATGGTCGTATTGTTGATAGTCGTGGTTATAAATTATACTGGCCTGCAATGTTTTTAAGGTCGAATATATAATACATAAAATTATAGTATATAATTTTAAGGCAGTTTTTTACGCTGATCTAATTTCTAGGCATAAAATAACCATAGACAATTTGAAATGCCGTTAAAATCAATTAATTGTTGTATATATTTATCAGCCCCTCCACACGAGCGGGATGTGACACAATGTCAATTTCTTAAGCGGAGTTTAACAGGTTTGAATTCATAGTTTTCCTTCTCCTAGACTGGTTACCTATCCATGGTTAAAGAGCCTAGTCTGCCCTGCTATTTACCTATAGCTGGAAGGAGAATTGGATTCATACCTTTCCCAAGGGTATTAGCGTCATGTGAAATTCAAACAGCTTTGTCCAGGAATTGAACTCGGGTCGACGAGGCCATTTCCTATGACTCTAACCATTAGACCACGTGTGTCAGCAATATATGAGATTAATAACAACATTTTTCTATCATTTCTTTTTAACCCTTTGTCTCTAGCAATTTCATTTGGGGATGTCTAATGGTTTAGCTCAGTCGATAGAGCTTTCGGCTAGGAATCACAAGGTTCCTGGTTCGATACCGGCCCTCGCCAACTCAGCGTATGAGTAGCACAGGGATCTGTGCGGTAAAGTGAGGATCTGATGGTAGGTGCGGTTCCCCATCTTAGACGCTAAAAATAATCTCCTTGGTCTAGCGCTAGTTAAAAGGGCATAGACTCCCTCACCGTCTAGTTGGTACCGACATTAGACCGACCCGACGACGACTGAATACAAGAACTATGACTTGAAAGACGTATCAATGCTACTGTATGACTGCACCGCTTGGGCCCTAACGAAACGCCTAGGAAATAAGCTAGATGGGAATTCTGCGCGCGATATTAAACAAAATCGTGTAGAAGACACCCTAAAAGAAAGCAGCTGTATAGCCACTTGCCCCCTATCACACAAACTATCCGGGTGGGACGTACAAGATATGCCGGGTACTGCTGGAAAAGCAACTGACGTTCTCCTATGGGAACCAGCGCGCATGAGCAGGCTAGTGTGGGCCGTCCCGCAAGACCTGTATTCACCAGCTCTGTGCGGATTCTGGATGCTGCGTAGAGGACCCTGTAAGAGCAAGGAATAATCGGCAAGGACGGTGAGATATTGTCATGGATATCAGCGCTACTAGCATGACATGATGATGATGATGATGAGGAGGATGATGATGAAAATTTGAAAAAGCTCTGTAGTGAGCCGAGAAAAAGTGTATGAGATTTAAACAAACACAAGATTGTGTCTATTTGCGTGTATTATATTCACAATGTTCCTAGTTCGATACCGGCCCTCGCCGACTCGGCCTATGAGTAGCACAGGGATCTGTGCGGTAAAGTATGGAGCTGATGGTAGGTGTGGCGCTCCACCTCAGATGCTAAGATAATCTCCTTGGTCTAGCGCTAGTGAAAAGGGGATAGACTCCCTCGCTGATTGGCTTATATGCGCATGAGCGCGTCAACGTTGCTTTACCGAATTGAAAGAGATTAATTTAAGACTGGAAATGTCATTTGCAGATGGTCCAACGTTCACGACGGAAAAGAATTGTTGAATCATAATTTTTCATTTATTTATTCATTTTTTTCATATTTTTTTTTTTTTTTTTTACTAGGCTAAGGTCAGTGTGACCGCGAAAGTCATACTGCCAATCAATACGATAATTTACTTTCTTATTGAAAGCCTGTGGTTTTAAATGCACAGCGAACATCTTATTATAACGAAGATATGGTGTCTTTCGGTCTGGAACCGAAACTAAGTCACTGCTTACGTCACAATATCCTCAGGAATTGTGTCAGTTTGTCAATTAGTATTTGATTTCTAATCACAGTCAAAATCATTAATATTAACGCATAGAATAAATGTTATATTTTAACGATGTCTATGAAAATGTGAGTTAGATTTGCCTCAAAACAGCCCATGTTATTAGTGCGTTTAAAATCCTGCAATGTGTCTTACATATCACTAAGAAATAAACGTTTACCTAATATATGGTATGGTTATTTTGCATACTGGTGTTAACAAAACCTGATTTAATGAATAATTACTTGATGTTGTGTATCTTTAATATTATTGTTTTATTCTCCAACGTATTAAAATCAATTATATGAATGATTTTACATAGGGCTTACCGTGAGCAGCCGATTGATCGGAGGAGGTTGATGACATATAAATGTTCAGTTTATGAATAATATTAGGTTGTTACAAAAATAATGGCCGATTGAAGTGATCGGTTTTGAAATGTCGTTTTAACATAGAATTTGTTTATTTCAGTGGATCCTTTACGACAGTTGTCGTAAAGGATCCACTTTTCGTCACAAGTGACTATTCGGTCAAGAAAGGGGTCATTGGTGTTACGCAAACTGAGCATCGAGCACACTTCAAACCGCCTAAGTTTTTGGTGCTAGTAAAAAGGAGATAGACCCCCTCGCTGTCTGGCTGATACCGACTTTAGGCCACCCTGACGACTTTTATATGGTTTCAAGTGATTAGTTCTGTTTAATAATAGTCATTAGTTTCCACACAGTTATGTGGTTTCAAGTATCTAAAATGATAATCCTTATTAAACTATTATAACCAAAAGTAAAATAATTTAATCATCACAACCTTGGATGAGTTAACTTAAGAGCTATTGTCAAATAGTTCAATATTTAAAAAATATAATACTCTTGTTTCAATTCTCTTTCACTTTTTTTCTTTTCTTCATTCCGTTCATCTTTTCATTCTATTCGATTGAAACAGATCAACGTTATCGCTTCCGCGCGCTCACCCCCTCTTTCTATCTTTCTCTACTTTCTTTCTTTCTTTTTTTTTCTTTTTTCTCATTATTTTTTTCTGTGTAGTATGTTCTTTTCTTCCATTTCTTTATAATAAAAACTTAATGGTTCATCATTTAGTTGAGTTGACGACACCCATGAGAAATAAGAATTCGGTGGATAAGCAACAACAGGTAATCAGGATTTACATTTTTGAATCTCATCTTGGACTATTTGAACGGTTTTATTTTTAACCAGTGTGTGTTCAAGATGATAACGGTCGTACAATTTAGGAACACAAGTATTAATATATAGAGTGAGCTTTAGGTTTTTCTTAGAGACCTCCATCTTGATACGACACTGAAATCTCAATTATATTAACGACTGATCGTCCATTTCAGGTTAGGAGGGATTGATTTCTCGGAACATGTCGGTAATTATTTCAAAATGGCCAATAAATTGAACTCTCTTTCTTTCTTTCTTATTGTTGTATGTGACTCACCTATGACACGAACAATGGACTTACCCAAAGGGTATATTTACCAGAGCAAAGCTACTCAAGTGAGAAGTAGCAGATACATGTAACAAGGAAACCTTCCTCAATTGTACATTGATATATTGCTGAATACATCTGTTCCCTACATTTTATCGCCGTGTTGAGTGGTTATTTATTGACCCTTAAACAGGTCATAATACTTATTAAATTTTTCTGTGTAACATGTACTTTTCCTTTCCTTTCTTTCTTTCTTTATAATAAAAACGGAGTGGCCTATTAATTAGTTGAGGTGATGACACTCATGATGAATAAGAACTATGCGAACACGCAACACTCTATAATGAGGATTTACATTTTTTCATTTCCTCATGGACGATTCGGAACCAGAGATTGCTGCAAGATGATAACGATCGTACAAATAAGGAACACGAGTATTAATATATAGATTCAGCCTCAGTGTTTTCTTAGAGACCTACGTCTGGATACAATACTGAAATTTCGATAATAATAACGGCTGATCGTCCATCTCATGTTAGGAGAGATTGATTTCTCGGAACATGTCGGTAATTATTTCAAGATGACCAACTTGAGGAGCGGGATCCATGGCGCCCCAAATCCCCCGGTGCTGGTGAAATTGATAGGGTGTATAGATTCAAGGCAGAGAGATTTTCTGACTGGATTCGTTTAAGATATCATTTGGCTTTGAATCGACACACAAAACGGAATCAGATGATCCAATCAAGACATCGTTACAATGCAATCGTATTAATCATTGGCAAATGATGTTTGCATTCGTTGCACATTGCAGATGGGACAAATACAATCGGAGGTTTAACACAAAGAAGACATTAAAAACATCTGTTGTTAAGTGTTTGGTACTCATACAACAAAACTCAAAATGGATCTGATCAGTATTGACACTGAAATGAAGACATGTCAAATACGGCAGGTGATTGATCGAGGCTCAGATACTTAATATTTGCTAACCCCATTTAGTAAAGCTTAGTTACCATAACTTAGTAAATATATGTACAAATAACCAAGCGTCGTTGAGTCAATGCCACCTTAACACACACACACGCAAACATATACACACAACTATAAATAATGGAGATTAGCTTCCGGTTTTTGCCTATAACAAAAACTACGTCACTGCTTACATCACATTACCCAAAATCGTCATAACATAGAATAAATACACTCAAAATTTGAATATGCGAACATTAGATAGTCCTCATTATTTTTAAATCAAGTTTTAATAAATACATGATTGGTATTATATATCTATATATAGTTTGTTTTATTTTAATACATATTTAAAGTTTACATTTCAAATTGTTTTTATTTTTTAATCCTTTAATGAATTTGATGATTTACTTACTTAGGGTACAAACTCGCTGACATTTGAATTTTTTACTTCCCGCCCCTCAGGCATATATGTTTCAAATCTATTTTACATCGCCCGGAAGAGTGTGGTTTATTTCATATACATAATAATACTTTACATAATATATCAATATAGCAAGGAAAATATATTGATAAATCATTAAGACAGCGATATAAACAAATGATAGGACACGCAATAAAATTCCGAACATCACCGGTATCAAGCAATCAGCCAACAGAAGTAGCAAAACGCAACCACATTTAACCATTTTACAGATTGTAATCATAAAAAAAGATGTTTAATGGCGAGATGACACGGCTTAAAAGGTCACCAATGATGTATGTAGAAATCTGTCATGTAAGTAGTAAATAAAAGCTAAATTTTATGTGTATATAATCCTCTCTCCGCCTCTCTCTATCTCTCCTTCC
>CM042155.1:69838351-69840851 GCA_023376005.1 Doryteuthis pealeii
AGAGAGAGATCTTATAAGCGATCAGTACAGCTGAATGGCCCTTGAAAAGTGAGTGACAAGCGTTGACCTCACTCTCACCTGCTTTCTGGGATGGAACGTGAGAACGGAAGGCAATAGAAGCCCTTCCGGTTTAAGGAGTAAGCAACACAGTGTCAGTTGAGAGTTAGAACTTAGAAGCGAAGCTTGCAAGATGTGAGCTCACTGTGTGATTGTCTGGTCTGGGGTCTAAACGAATAAAGTAAAACATCATTGTAGAATGCGAAGTCTTGGTTGTTATTAACTTAAAGCTAACAATAGCACAAGGCTTCTGATAACAAGTAATCCCTACCCAACAGAACCAGACTCGGAACCCCAATAGAAGACCAGACGAGACCTTAGAAGATATACCAGAAAGATAGAAGATAGATGATAGAAGATATAAGGCCAGAAGACTAGACGATCAGAAGACGGCCGGTGAGGAATAGAAACCAGAGTAAGAAGACGTAAGAAGGTATATAACATATATAGATATTTAGTGCCGTCACAGAAAAGGCACTACGTAACAAATATATCTATTTGGTACCGTGACGACGCCGCTACGTTACATAGCTTCCTGGGATCGTAATGATATTAAATATCTTACCGGGTTAATAGCCGAAGCCACTGGACACAGCGCTTGAGGGCCTAATTGTAAATGTAATTCAAAACAAACATATTGACTTTATTCTCTGGTCGAAAGTAAATGTCCAAAACGATTTAGATCTTTTGACAGGGGGTGTTATCACTATCTTATAAAATTCTTTCGAACTAATATTATCGTCTTTATCACATCTATTACCACGTCCTTGAGTATCCCTTGTGACTATATAACTTACGTGTCTATTGTGCCTTCTTTATCTACTAATGACGATGCTACTAAACATTTGAGTTGGCTACATATATCGTTCCGGAGTTTACCACAAATACACTTTGGTACTTTGTTATACTACACCAGCTACGAAGTAAGTGACAACGTTTTGATTTAGGACTTTCATCCTTTCGGTTGACTATTTACTTTTCAAGGACTTTTTTTTCATAGCATGTTTTTTGTATTATGTATGTTGTAGTTTGCTCAGATAATAAAGTCTACATTTGTTATCTCTTTTTCGGCATATGCTGTATGTTGGCATCCTTCCGTCAACGAGAGACGGTGGAGTAGTGTCCAAAATATTTTTTTCGGACTGGGCGGGTTCATATGGAGGATAAGCTCAACAGTAAATGTAAAGTTTTTAAATGCCATCCTTGGCCAGTTGAAAAGGGCTTAAATTAAGTAAGTCCTGAGTTATGGAATCCTTTGGTAAGCGTATAAGTCCTATCCTGCGTATAAGTCCTATCCTGCGTATTGGTAAAGGTCCAGTGATTTAATCCTATGTCCGTCGTCCATGAACGTCTACGTAATTATGACCGCCCATTAAATGCCAAACAGAATCCTTACTATGTAATGTGATATGTATTTGATATTGAACATCGATGAGGGTAAATATCTGTCACATCCCAAAGGATTACAGAACTGCTATATTATATACAGCTCCACAAACTCTGATAACAAGCTCGACAAGTTCAAATCTCACCGACAGCTTTCTCTGTTATTTCCTAGTTGAGTAACATGATATTACAGGGTAACCCAGAAAAATCAGAACCCAAATTATTTATTAAACCCCAACCCTAACCATACCCACCTAGTTGAGTAACATAGCATTATATTACAGGGTGACCCAGAAAAAAACAGAACCCACAAATTTTGTAATAAAACTGTTAATTTTAATCTTTTCTTGAAGTTTAAGCCCAACAAGGGTTAGAGTTAAGGGTTAGGGTTACGGTTAGGGTTGGGGTTTAGGGTTAGTTTAATGGGAAAATAAATAAATAATTTGGGTTCTGTTTTTTTCTGGGTCACTCGTGTTAATCAACTAGGAAATAACCACTTTCTCTCTATTCTTATTTCGATTTTGCCACATTACTCGTTGTCATAGAAGTGACCACTTGAGTGGTCAGTTTTTTTGTTAATACTGTTAATTTGCTGTTATTTGTCTACTTTCAACAGCTCACCGCGGCTCTCCTACTAAATTACAAAAACTGATTGTTAGTTCATTAAGCAGGACTTGAATTACAATAGTAATATGATTTATCTGAATAGAATGAGTTCTGAGGTGAATAGATCGTGAACTTTGAAATATCCCATCATGCTGGTAAAAAAATACAAAGAAAATTGGGTATAGCCCTGGGGGAAATTTGGTAGGCAAATACTTAAATCGCTCACCGTGGCTCTTCTACTACACCCAAGCAGAGTACAAAAAGTTCATTGCAATTGAGCAGAAGGACTTAGATTATAATAATAAGAAGAATTTGTTTCAATAGAATGAGTTCTGATTTGTTTGTTTGTTTGTTTTGTTTTACGGCATATCAACCTCAGTGGGTCATTTAATGCCGATAAAGTTTTGGAATAAATCAATTCTTAATGGATAATACAATTTTTTAATAAATA
>CM042155.1:69845851-69858351 GCA_023376005.1 Doryteuthis pealeii
TACCACATCCTCCATATTCTCCCGATCTTTCACCTACTGATTATCATTTTTTAGGCATTTAAGCCCATTTTTAAATGGTAAAACTTTTCGATCTAAATAAGAGGTGGAATCATCATTTAAATATTTTGTTGCATCACAGCCAATAACTTTTTACCAACGCGGAATAAATGACCACGTAGATCGATGGCAGAGATGCATAGCTGCCCAAGACTCGTATTTTGACTAATTTTAACATTTCTACTCTTAATGTTTCAACAATAAATGTATGGATTTGAAATCGGACATTATTTTTGTAATAACTTGATAGTAACCCTACTGTACTTCTACAAGAATGTCTTGGCGTTAAATTACTAACAAAGGTTGATGTACCATCTATACATATATAAAGGGTAGTTGTGTTTATATGTATGTCCGGAGGAAACTTCGAAAATAAAACAATTAATGACAAAGTAAATATATATACACATTGAATATCACCAGGGCTTGGTTTTTGAGCAAAAATAATAGAGATTTGATTTATATTCGGGAAGATAATTAACAAATAAAATTTAGATGATAACAGCATGGATTTTTTTCCATTTAATATTTTAGATAGTAGACATTAACATTTCTTTTCATAGTAACTGGATCAATGCAAGGTCTGTTTTTTAGATATTAATTAAATGGGGCTCACGATTCAGTAATAATGGATCTGCGGGACTAACTAAAAAAAAACTCTACCCAGGCGACGTCGGGTAGCCGCTGCTAGTTAAATAAAAAGCCAAAACCAAACCTCAGACACAGCAACAGCATTGCGGCCTATTTTGAGTTGGAACTTCCCCATCAAACGTCACACCCGGGACATTATCACCCTCGGCCATCGCCTTCTAGCACATATATATGATAAAAAGGGTTGGTGCTTGCCATAAAGACAATAGGATTGGGACAATCATATATGTTCTAGGATCGTGGAGAAGCACGGGTATGGGACGGAGACAAACTAAGAATTGGTTATAACTGGACTCTATGAATCATTCATGGTTTTTGAACTAGAATCGCAAAAATACCAAACTATCGTTTATTCCACCCGTCAAAGCCATAGTAACCTTAAAAACAAAAAACAAAGCAGTGTTTTAAAAACGGCCTCAATGGTGTCATACCATGGTATTGTAGAGGAGATATTCCGTGCGGAAGAGGATTTTTGTTTTATTTTTGGAGAGGGGGGCTTAAAAATGTTAAACCGCTTGAAGCATAGCGAAATAATCACGACAGACAGATCAGCGTTCGTTACCATCGGTGGACGAGATAATTCACATCTGTGTCGGGGAACTGCGGCTTACTGGCCCGGTTGTAGCGTGATCGTCTGGGAGGAAGGAAAATTACAACAACAACAAAAAAATTCTACTTTCGTGTCTTTCCTGGCTGTGAAATTAGTTTCGAGTCGTACATTGTATGATATATATATATATATATATATATATATATATATATAAAGTTAAACCTAATGAGTCAGATATACCTACTAACGGTTTCGCTTAGTGCTCTTCAGGGCTAAGATCTGACTCAGGTATATCTGACTGATTAGGTTTAACTTTATTATTTGCTCTACTTAGGTATTGAGCACTCTTTATTTTTTAGCTTTAGCGTATCTTGGCGATTTATGTATATATACATATTTTCATATATATATATATATATATATATAATATATATATATATATATATATAATACGAATACTTTTGCACCTATTAAAATGGATAAATGGGACTGTAATGACAAATGATAACACCGATATGGAAACTTTGGAAAGCTTTATTCTACTTTGAATAATTGGTACACTTTACTAAGTGTTTATATAGTTTTTATCGTTGAATTGACAGTTCCATTTGAAGAAAATCTTTATTGTGCCCATCAGCGTAAGTTGGAAAAATATGAAGACCTACGTGAACATTGCGTCAGAAACGGATGGATAACAAATGTATTTCCCATCGAAGTCGGATGCCGGGGATTTATTACCAACTCAACCATGACATTTTTGTCTAAACTTGGACTTTCTCCACCAGACAAGAGGAAATACATAAAAAAGATCCAGAAGAAAGCTTTAATCGCATCAGCATGGATATGGCTGTCCTATATTGTGACATCAAACCGACAAAGTCTGGTGGTATCGTGAGATACTGCTGGGGTGCTTTGGGTTAGTGGTAATGATGCTTCGGCCCCGAAACTATGCCTGAACCCAGAGTCATCATCTGATGAAGGCTTTGTTGGTTGCAATGCTACTGTGTAAATAGCAGTTATTGCGTGAAGATTAGTCGAGTATTTCAATCACCAAATAGCCTCAATGACATAGAAAACCCCAGCTGACCGCGCTATTCATTCAGGTGATAATCCCACATTTATACATTTGAAGCCTGTGATTACGCTACACACATCTATTTGGTGTTAGCGCTACAGATATTCATTTGGGACCCGTTACTACTTTACATGAGCGTTTCAAAAAATAGGTCTTTCATATCGAAACCACCAAAGCATATGACGTGTGTTATTCATAACACGTGCCTACTTGGTCGTATCAATCACGACATACACTTAATTAGTCACGTGATTGATGACGTGTACCTACTTGGCTAAGTGTATTTCATTCAGGTCAACTTGTGTTACAAATTAGAAGAGACATGGTCTATGATCAGGGTATGAATGAACCTTTTTTTTTTTTTTTGGTGAAGGAACATTTCGGAATTGACTAATTTTGAATGAACGGGATTTTTGTTAAAGAAACAAATTATATATGTTACAATTTATTGGCTGTCATAAATTGGGAATGTACCTTTGGTAAAGTTTTTAAGTGCCATCCTTGGTCAGTTGAAAAGGGCTTAAAGAAAGTCCTATGTTATGGAATCCTTTGGTGATCCTTTGGTAATCGTATAAGTCCCCGCCCTGTCGGCTGGGGCGTTAGAATGCACCGACTGCACCTCTACAGAGGGGTAAGACCCCCCCAATGTGGCCGCCTATTTGCTGTGGGTGGCGACCCGTGATGCTTAAGGACGGAGTCTTGGTGGATGAGCAGTCCATTACATGCAACACTACACTTAGAACCTTACTTAGGCTAGACATGCGGTCACATCAAGCCCCAGCACCTATATGATTACCCCAACCCTATTGCCCTTATGGCAAGCCCCAATCTCTTTTTATCATATGGGTGCTAGAAGGCGGTGGCTGCGGGTCTACATGTCCTGGGAATGGCGTTAAACTCTATCTGATGTTGAGGTTCCAGTTCTGGAGGTTTGGGGAATGTGGAGCACCCCTTCATCATCATTGCTCCCTGGTCCACTCTGACCCGGAGTGGTAGTACCTGTTAGGGTCCCATTTATGGGTTAAATAGAAAACATGAGTTTATAAACGAAATTGTATTATCCATTAAAAATGAAATTATTTCAAAACTTTGTCGGCATTAAACATTTTTGAATACCAAATTACTAATAGAAGTATTCGGTATAAAATAACCCAAGGGTTGACATGCCGTAAAAAAAACCAACCAACCAAACGTATCCTTATCCTGCGTATTGGTAAAGGTCAGTGAGTTAATCCTATGTCGTCCTCGATGAACGCTACAGTAATTAATACCAGTAAGGTCGATTAAGTATTGTATCAGCCTCAGAGTACTGCCAGTCATTGACCAAGGAATAGATCACTTGATCTCGCCTAGTCTATAAGTATGGGCGACGATCTAGCACACGCCTTATATACAAAAGAAATCTCAACACCTTTAAGAATATTTAAATTAAGGTCTGTTCCATATAAAATCTATGGAAAAATACCTAAAATCTATGGAAAGTTACCAGCAATGGACGGCTGATGACCTTGACCCCTTAGAAGCGCGCAAATTGCTCCATGAGAATAGTTTCAGTTTTAGTTAGCAAACATGACCCGGTTTTTAAAGAGTGCAGACGTTTTGTCGGCTCTAACGGGCCCGTCTACCCGCGGCGGAAATCATGCATCCTTCTCGGGTTGGGTAACTACAAATATAACATTTATGCCTTTTTTTTATTGTATCCCTACGCTGAAGAGAGCCTCTGAAAAAGGAATGTCTTGAGCATAAGACTAAGCTGCACCTGATGGTGAGACTCCAGTTCTGAAGCTCTGGAGAGTGTAGGGAACCCCTTCATTGACATTACTCCCAGGTCTACTCAACCCCGAGGTCCCATCTATAGATCAAATAAGTTTGGAAATTATTCGTTATGAACGTGTGCAAACAAAAACTCGTAAGAAAAAAAACGTACATCAATCGGCTCTGCGCAGTTATTATATGCTTGGCAAAGAAACTTATAGTGCGATAGGGGTGGGTGGCGAGGAAGAGTCAAGGGGATCTATACGATCTGATGATGGAGGCACGTGGTCTAATGGCTAGAGTCGTAGGAAATGGACTCGTCAACGCGAGTTCAATTCCTGGACGAAGCTGTTGGAATTTCACATGACGCTAATACCCTTGGGGAAGGTATGAATCCAATTCTCCCTCCAGCTATAGGTAAATAGCAGGGCAGACTGGACTCTTTAACCATGGCTAGGTAACCAGTCTAGGAGAATGAAAACTCTGAATTCAAACTTGTTGAACTCCGCTTAAGAAATTGACCTTGTGTCGCATCCTGCTCGTGCGGAGGGGTTGGTAAATATATATATACGATCTGATGATGATGATGTTGACATTACATTTGAGGTAAACTTTGATATTTGATCTTACATAGCTTGTTGCAGTTCGTTCACACATCATCCGGATTAGAAACATTTTCCAATTGGACACAAGCTCCCTGCAAAATAAATTAGTCATTACTAATGTCCTCTGCACATTTTAACTTACATGTATTATAAATATTTCTCTTTAACTGTATAAGTATGACTGTTTTGTTACCTATAAAGCTAAAAGCAAAATAATCTTTAAAACATTTCAATTCTATTAAAAATGAATTTTTAGTTGTGTTTAAAGTGGAGTTGACATTAATAGATAGAAATGTCACAAGAAGATTGAAATATATGTGGTAACATGTAGAACATTTTTTCTACAATTTATATTTTCTGTTAATAGACACAAACAAAATATTCCCATAAAAATATATACCAATTGTACTGATCTGCTTAAACTGGCCCAGTTTTACCCTATAATAGTGATACTACTATCACTTAAGTAAATTTAACTTATTATGTATTGCAGTTAGTAGTGCTAACAAAAATGTGCATAATACCACTGTAAATCACTTTTGCTCCTTAACAAAATTTATTTGACTATGAATAAGGTAGTTATATGAATAAGGTAGTTAGGTTAAGACAGTTCTAAGTGACAGTTATCTCTAGATTGCAGGTTCAATCCTGGTCAAGGGCAGCAGTAACATAGAATAATAATTAGCACATCTTAACGCCCCTACCCCAGCTATGGTTAGCGGAATGGGAACAGGATACCCCGGTGGATTGAATAAAAGATTAGGTACAAAGTTCTATGATGGCTCCCGATTACGACAAGAAGGTCCCCAAGTCCGAAAAGAAGGTTCGCGGGTCCGAAAAGAAGGTTCCCGAGTTCAACAAGAAATACCCGAAGAAGGCCGGAGAGCATATCGGCCGAAACATTGTACAGATAACAATGAAGATGAGAACAATAGTCCGAATAACGCAGATAACACTAACATTTTGAATATTTCACTTTTGAGTCTGAAAGTAAACCTAACTAGAGTTCGAACTAGCATTCTACGATTTCGCAGATTAGGTGTATAACCACTACGACACAGGGAATATATGCCGTTACTGACGGTAATAGTGTTCTTGGTGTTAGTATGGTAATTTATTATGGTCGTATTGTTGATAGTCGTAGTTATAAATTATACTGGCCTGCAATGTTTTCAAGGTCGAATATATAATATATAAAATTATAGTATATAATTTTAAGGCAGTTTTTTTACGCTGATCTTATTTCTAGGCATAAAATAACCATAGACAATTTGAACTGCCGTTAAAATCAATTAATTGCCGTATCAGCAATATATATATTTACCAACCCCTCCGCACGAGCAGGATGTGACACAATGTGAATTTCGTTTTACTTCTAGACTGGTTACCTAGCTAAGGTTAAAGAGCTTAGTCTGCCCTGCTATTCACCCATAGGTGGAAGGAGAATTGGATTCATACCTTTCCCAAGGGTATTAGCGTTATGTGAAGTTCAAACAGCTTTTTCCAGGAATTGAACTCGGGTCGACGAGTCCATTTCCTATGACTCTAACCATTAGACCACGCGCCTCCATATGTGTCAGCAATGTATGACATTAATAACAACGTTTTTCAATCGTTTCTTTTTAACCCTTTGTCTCTAGCAACCAACTGGCTTTCATTTGGGGATGTATAACGGTTTAGCTCAGTCTGTAGAGCTTTCGGCTAGGAATCACAAGGTTCCTGGTTCGATACCGGCCCTCGCCAACTCAGCGTATGAGTAGCACAGGGATTTGTGTAGTAAAGTGAGAATTTGATGGTTCCCCATCTTATACGCTAAAAATAATCTCCATGGTCTAGCGCTAGTGAAAAGGGGATAGACTCCCTCACCGTCTGGCTGGTACCGACATTAGACCGACTCGACGACGACTAAATACAAGAACTATGACTTGGAAGACTGTTATAGGTGATACACCCTATAAGACTAATGGGATGCGCCGACAGGTTACTATAAGTAACTGGGATAATTGTGGCTTAGGAGTAAGCCAATGCGAGTATGCCAATAACTCTGTTCGTCGGACGTAATTTCCACATCTCTCTATTGTATTTGTCTACTTTCTGTTAATACATTTTTCTACATTTGTTACCCGTCGTTTTGTTCTTATTTGACCCCTTAAAACCTCAAAACAAAGACGTATCAATGCTACTGTATGGCTGCACCGCTTGGGCCCTAACGAAGCGCCTAGGAAATAAGCTAGATGGGAATTCTGCGCGCGATATTAAGCAAATCGTGTAGACGACACCCTAAAAGAAAGCAGCTGTATAGCCACTTGCCCCCTATCACACAAACTATTCGGGCTGGACGTACAAGACATGCCGGGCACTGCTGGAGAAGCAACTGACGTTCTCCTATGGAAACCAGCACGCATGAGCAGGCTAGTGTGGGCCGTCCCGCAAGACCTATATTCACCAGCTCGCTCTGTGCGAATTCTGGGTGCTGCGTAGAGGACCCCCTAAGAGCAAGGAATAATCGGCAAGGACGGTGAGATATTGTGATGGATATCAGCGCTACTAGCATGACATGATGATGATGATGATGATGATGATGATGATGTTGTTGATGATGATGATGATGATGATGATGAAAGTTTGAAAAAGCTCTGTAGTGAGCCGAGAAAAAGTGTATGAGATTTAAACCAACACAAGATTGTGTCTATTTGCGTGTATTATATTCACAATGTTCCTAGTTCGATACCGGCCCTCGCCGACTCGGCGTATGAGTAGCACAGGGATCTGTGCGGTAAAGTAAGGAGCTGGTGGTAGGTGTGGCGCTCCACCTCAGATGCTAAGATAATCTCCTTGGTCTAGCGCTAGTGAAAAGGGGATAGACTCCCTCGCTGATTGGCTGATACCGACATTAGGCCGCCCCGTCGACTTATATGCGCATGAGCGCGTCAACGTTGCTTTATCGAATTGAAAGAGATTAATTTAAGACTGGAAATGTCATTTGCAGATGGTCTAACGTTCACGACGGAAAAGAATTGTTGAATCATAATTTTTCATTTATTTATTCATTTTTTTCATTTTTTTCATTTTTTTTTTTTTTACTAGGCTAAGGTCAGTGTGACCGCGAAAGTCACACTGCCAATCAATACGATAATTTACTTTCTTATTGAAAGCCTGTGGTTTTAAATGCACAGCGAACATCTTATTATAACGAAGATACGGTGTCATTCGGTCTGGAACCGAAACTAAGTCACTGCTTACGTCACAATATCCTCAGGAATTGCGTAAGTCTGTCAATTAGTATTTGATTTCTAATCACAGTCAAAATCATTAATATTAACGCATAGAATAAATGTTCTATTTTAACGATGTCCCTATGAAAATGTGAGTTAGATTTGCCTCAAAACAGCCCATGTTATTAGTGCGTTTAAAATCCTGCAATGTGTCTTACATATCACTAAGAAATAAACGTTTACCTAATATATGGTATGGTTATTTTGCATACTGGTGTTAACAAAACCTGATTTAATGAATAATTACTTGATGTTGTGTATCTTTAATATTATTGTTTTATTCTCCAACGTATTAAAATCAATTATATGAATGATTTTACATAGGGCTTACCGTGAGCAGTTGATTGATCGGAGGAGGCTGAAGACATATAAATGCTCAGTTTATGAATAATATAACAAATGACATGTTGCAGCCTGTGACGATCTTGCTTTGTTCTACCAGCTTATACGCGAAAAATTCTATAGGAAGCGCGTGGTGTAATGGTTAAAGTCATGGGAAATGGACTCGTCGCCCTGAGTTCAAATCATGGATGTGGTAATTGCATTTTCACTTTGCGCTAATACCCTTGGGAAAAGTATGAATCCTACTCTCCCTCCAGTCTAGGAGAAGGAAAACTCTGAATTTAAACCTGTTAAACTACGCCTAAGAAATTGACCTTGTGTCGCATCCTGCTCGTGCGGAGGGGTTGGTAAATATATATACGCGAAAAAGATGGTCGTCTTGTTAAACCTATAACTTTGTGACTGTCTTTTTTACCCAGATTGTGTCATTTCATTCCTACCTTTCACTGGGTCAACATCCCTTTGATGGTCCCACAACAACCTATTGATTCGGAAACTGCATGAACTGTACGTTTCTATCTACATTTTTGCAGTTGTTTCATAAGAGATTTTTTTTTTTTACACGGTTAATGATATCAAGTATTTCTATCTTATATTAACAATTCTCAGTCGGTAGAGCGTCCTATTAGGGAGCACAAGGTTCCTGGTTAGAAACCGGCCTTCGCCAACTCAGCGTATGAGGAGCACAGGGATCTCTGCGGTAAAGTGGGGAGTTGGTGGCAGGTGTAGCGCTCCACCTCAAACGCAAAAATAATCTCCTTGATCAAACGCAAGTAAAGACGAGATAGACTCCCTCGCTGTCTAGCTGATACCGACTTTAGGCCACCCTGACGACTTTTATATGGTTTCAAGTAATTAGTTATGTTTAATAATAGTCATTTGTTACCATACAGTTATGTGGTTTCAAGTATCTAAAATAATAATCCTTATTAAACTATAATAACCAAAAGTAGAATAATCTAATCATCACAACCTTGGATGAGTTAACTTAAGAGCTATTGCCAAATAGTTCAATATTCAAAAAATATAATACTTTTGATTCAATTCTCTTTCACTTTTTTTTCTTTCTTTCATTCTATTTATCTTTTCATTATGGTCAATTGAAACAGATCAACGTTATCGCTTCCGCGCGCTCACCCCCCTCTTTCTATCTTTTCTCTACTTTCTTTCTTTCTTTCTTTTCTTTTCTTTCTTTTTTTTCTTTCTTTCTCATTAATTTTTTCTGTGTAGTATGTTCTTTTCTTCCATTTCTTTATAATAAAAACTGAATGGTTCATCATTTAGTTGAGGCGACGACACCCATGAGAAATAAGAATTCGGTGGATAAGCAACACCAGGTAATCAGGATTTACATTTTTGAATCTCATCTTGGACTATTTGAACGGTTTTATTTTTAACCAGTGTGTGTTAAAGATGATAACGGTCGTACAATTTAGGAACACAAGTATTAATATATAGAGTGAACTTTAGGTTTTTATTAGAGACCTCCATCTTGATGCGACACTGAAATCTCAATTATATTAACGACTGATCGTCCATTTCAGTTTAGGAGGGATTGATTTCTCGGAACATGTCGGTAATTATTTCAAAATGGCCAATAAATTAAACTCTCTTTCTTTCTTTCTTATTGTTGTAGGTGACTCACCTATGACACGAACATTGGACTTACCCAAAGGGTATATTTACCAGAGTAAAGCTACTCAAGTGAGAAGTAGCAGATACATGTTCTTCGTGTACGCTGTAACAAGGAAACCTTCCTCAATTGTACATTGATATATTGCTGAATACATCTGTTCTCTACATTTAATCTCCGTGTTGAGTGGTTATTTATTGACCCTTAAACAGGTCATAAGATTTATTAAATTTTTCTGTGTAACATGTACTTTTCCTTTCCTTTCTTTCTTTCTTTATAATAAAAACGGAGTGGCCTATTAATTAGTTGAGGTGATGACACTCATGACGAATAAGAACTATGCGAACACGCAACACTCGGTAATGAGGATTTACATTTTTTCATTTCCTCATGGACGATTCGGAACCAGAGGTTGCTGCAAGATGATAACGATCGTACAAATAAGGAACACGAGTATTAATATATAGATTCAGCTTCAGTGTTTTCTTAGAGACCTACGTCTTGATACAATACCGAAATTTCGATAATAATAACGGCTGATCGTCCATCTCCGGTTAGGACAGATTGATTTCTCGGAACATGTCGGTAATTATTTCAAGATGACCAACTTGAGAAGCGGGATCCATGGCGCCCCAAATCCCCCGGTGCTGGTGAAATTGATAGGGTGTATAGATTCAAGGCAGAGAGATTTTCTGACTGGATTCGTTTAAGATATCATTTGGCTTTGAATCGACACACAAAACGGAATCAGATGATCCAATCAAGACATCGTTACAATGCAATCGTATTAATCATTGGCAAATGATGTTTGCATTCGTTGCACATTGCAGATGGGACAAATACAATCGGAGGTTTAACACAAAGAAGACATTAAAAACATCTGTTGTTAAGTGTTTAGTACTCATACAACAAAACTCAAAATGGATCTGATCAGTATTGACACTGAAATGAAGACATGTCAAATACGGCAGGTGATTGATCGAGGCTCAAATACTTAATATTTGCTAACCCTATTCAATAAAGCTTAGTTACCATAACTTAGGAAATATATGTACAAATAACCAAGCGACGTTGATTTCATGTCAACGCCACCTTAACACACACATTATCCTCCACGACTATATATATATATATATATATATATATATATTATTATTATTTATATTTTTGCTTGAAGGCAATTATAAATGCATGTATCGCACAAAATTCGATAATTATAGAAAATAATCTTGACAAGTAAATCCCGCAAAGGATGGCTCGCTATGCAGAACACCGTACAGACTGTTTCGACTTTATTAAGTCTCTTCAGCGATGTATACTAACGACTCCCCTCCGACAGGAATCGAAACCGGGACTTCACAGGCATAGTCAGAGACCATATCCGTTCGGCCGCCGGTACATAGCGAACAATCCCTGCGAAATTAACCTTGTCAATGATACTATTACACGCCCCTGCCATAGTAGGCAAGTGGACGTTTATTTAGTAAAAAAACCCGGCCGTAAGCTCTTCGGCGAAGTGAATAAGATTTTAGGATGTTTGTTTTTTATAGAAGCAATGTTGAATAAATTATTATTTATATTTTTGCTTGAAGGCAATTATAAATGCATGTATCGCACAAAATACGATAATTATAGAAAATAATCTTGACAAGTAAATCCCGCAAAGGATGGCTCGCTATGCAGAACACCGTACAGACTGTTTCTACTTTATTAAGTCTCTTCAGCGATGTATACTAACGACTCCCCTCCGACGTTCACTTGCCTACTATGGCAGGGGCGTGTAATAGTATCATTGACAAGGTTAATTTCGCAGGGATTGTTCGCTATGTACCGGCGGCCGAACGGATATGGTCTCTGACTATGCCTGTGAAGTCCCGGTTTCGATTCCTGTCGGAGGGGAGTCGTTAGTATACATCGCTGAAGAGACTTAATAAAGTCGAAACAGTCTGTACGGTGTTCTACATGGCGAGCCATCCTTTGCGAGATTTACTTGTCAAGATTATTTTCTATAATTATCGAATTTTGTGCGATACATGCATTTATAATTGCCTTCAAGCAAAAATATAAATAATAATTTATTCAACATTGCTTCTATAAAAAACAAACATCCTAAAATCTTATATATATATATATATATATATATATATATATATATATATATATATATATAGAGAGAGAGGAGAGAGAGAGAGAGAGAGACGGATGATATCAAGTGTTTCTTTGATAGGATTCAACCAAAATTGAGAACTCAAATGTACATATAAAGATATGAGAAGTAAATACACAAACGATATGTTTTGATATGGCTTTTTAGCCGACAATTTTTGGGAGAATATGTGCTTAATTGAAGTCGTACCTAATTTTGAAAGTTAATAAATAAATAATTAATTAATTAGGCGGGCATACCTATTCAAATGTAAGACTAAACAAATCGAGAAAAATCAATCTCTGTATGTACATTTCGTCCTATAAGCCTCATCAGCAGGGCTATAGACAGGAAGACCGCCTTGTGACTGTTAAGCTGACAACCGGTCATTCTAACCACTACACTAGCTGG
>CM042155.1:69865851-69875851 GCA_023376005.1 Doryteuthis pealeii
CAACGTACAGAGTGCTCAATATCTGTGATAGAGCGTTGATAGATGAATGAAGTGACAAATAAAAGGTTTAGCTTTTTTTATTTACATGGGAACAATATTTACAACAATTGGTTGTAAATATTGTTTCCATGTAAAATAATAAAGCTAAACCTTTATTTGTTCATTCATATATATATATATAATATATATATATATATATATATATATATATATATATATATATAAGTGAGTATTATCAGATATTTCTATGGCTAATATTATCACACTTGGTAGTGAGCCAGAATATACAGTAATTTTAGGAGAGTGTTCAATATCTGTGATCGAGCGCTATTAATGATGATAATAATAAATAAATATATATATATATTTTTTTTGTATGTATTTATTCGTATGGAAACAAATTTGCTAACATATTGGTTTCATGATAAACTAGGGCAGCGAAATCTTTTGAAAATGTGAAAGGTATGGTCAAAGTGATGTATTAATGAATGCATATATACCTTGGTACAGATATAAATTTATTTCGCCATTTCTTAGCCTCCTCAGTCTGATTTTTCTTTATTGAAGACCTCACACCCATTCTTATTGACATGATCTTCCCGTTTCACTGATATTTGTATTGTTCATTTTTTTTACAAATTACTCATTCTACGATTGTTAACTACGGCCGCTCAAGGGCGTGATTTTAAGAAATTTCATGCTTTGCCCATGTTGGTCTTCGAATTAGTAACAATCAGATTGAGGAGGCAAAGAATTGCCGAAATATATTTATATCTCTCCCAAGTTTTCATTTATTTATTTATTTGTAATACTCCGTGTATGTAAAAATATATAAGTAAATTTTAATGTCCGTTTGGGTATATTCCATTTTACGACATAATCAATTCCGAATATTTCTCCTGTATTACTCGGCTTTCTATTAAAAGTCGAAACCCTGATGATGACCTATTATATGCTTATTTGGGTCGAAACACGTGTCTGAAATTCAAGTCTTCTGATAAATCTATTAACCTAGTTTTTTGGTAATAATTAGCGCATGTATTATAAGTAAAGTAAAGTCGTCGGGGCGGCCTAAAGTCGGTATCAGCCATACAGCGAGGGAGTCTATCCCCTTTTCAATAGCGCTAGACCAAGGAGATTGTTTTAGCATCTGAGGTGGAGCGCCACACCTACCATTAGCTCCTTACTTTACAGCACAGATCCCTGTGCTACTCATACGCTGAGTTGGCGAGATCAGGTATCGCACTAGGAACCTTGTGGTTTCTAGCCGAACACTCTACCGACTGAGCTAACCCGGCCCCTATTGTATCTATATTAATCTTAATAATACATTAATGGGTTAGGGAATCTATGCCTGCATTTCCTCATGAATTCATCCTTTTTATTCAATAATTTTTCCCCTGATGAAGGTGTACTGTGAACACCGAAACCGTGGCAGAGAGAATAATCTTTCTACAACTATGTAAAATAAACAAATAATTCTTACATGTACTTTTTGCAGAAGAGTATGTATCTCCTGGGGTGGTCTGTTGAGTCATCTAAGAAGCCACAAGGATCCAGCACAAGTGCTACCAGCCATCATGTATTTCTAATTGTTTAACAGATTCCTCAGAAGTCTCAAAGGACTGAAGAGTCATCTTCGTGTTCGCAGCCTCTAGAGAGATTGCAGGGAATTTTGAAATAAAAAAAGCAGGAAATGATCTTGCCCGTACGCGAATTGACAACCAGCACACACACATGCACACACACACACACACACAGACACACGCACACACATACACACGCACATACACACACAGACACATACACACACACACATATATATGTAGTATATTAAGAAAGATTGAAAAAACACAGGTTTAAATGAGTTAAGTGGTGAGTTTATTGGCCGACGCTGCAGTGCTTCGATCTATTAATTAGATCATCTTCAGGGCATTTGTTGGTATATGGAAGGTAATAAGAAATTTTTATCACAGAATAACGAGAAAAGCGAGTGGTAGTCATTGTTATTCAGTCTGTTTAAAATTTGAGGTTTGAAAAAAGGAGACGGTTTGAAATATGATATCAAATATTCTCTTTTACGGTGTGAGTATGGGACTGTGTAAGTGTGTGTATCGAATACACACACACACACACACACACACATATATATATATATATATATATATATATATATATATATGTACAACCAACAGGGGGTGAAAGAAGTCTTACCAAGAGTCACCACTCACAACATGGAAGTTGCAAGTTCACTTTATTATGTAGCATTTCTGTAACCTGGGGTTTCATGCAGTGGTGCATTCTTCAGACAGAATAATTTTTTTTTTCAAAAGCTTTTTCTTTTATCTGACGAATGCCCCATTACGTTAAACTCCGGATAACAGACATGTCCCTATATATATATATATATATATATATATATATATATATATATATATATGAAAGGGATTTTATGGTTTCTGACTACGATTGTCGCTAAATAAGGGGATATATTAAAAAAGCCTTGTCTTTGGGGTATGGTTTTATGGGTAAGAATAATGCAAGATTCCATAATTCTACGTAGTGTTCTATCGTGTATGTGGGTTAATATTTTAGCACCTTTAAAGTCAAAGGAATGATTATGATCAAAAATGTGTTTAGCTAGGGCATTTAGTTTAATGTGGTATTTGTGTTCCGATAGAGGTTTAGATAAGGATACTGTCGGATTCATTTCCTTTCTTTTAACTTATATATATATATATATATATATATATATATATATATATATATATATATATATCGTCTGAAGAAGGGTACCTCGAGGTTCTACGAAATAATCTATTATGCTTCAACCCAAATCATTATTTCCTTATATAATATTGCTCTGTGACTGATAATAAGAGCACAGACTGAGCTCTGTAAATTACAACTGAAAATTACGTAAGAAAAATTTCTGAACTCAATTTGGATTATATATATATATATATATATATATATATATATATATATATACCGCCCTGTCGGCTGGGCATAAGAATACACCGATTGCGCCTCTGTAGAGGGATAAGATTCCCATAATGGGACCACTTGTTGACCGTGGGTGGCTTTCTGTGATTCTTAAGATGGAACCCAGGTGGATAAGCTGTCCATGACCTTTATTTGGGCTAGACGGTCGCTCGGAGAGTCCCCCTCCGAACAATCGACTGGTCATGTCAAGCACTAGCCCTATATAATTGCTCCAACCCTATTGCCCCAACCCCTTTTTTATAATATGGGTGCTAGAAAGCGGTGGCTGAGGATCTTCATGTCCTGGGAATTACATTAAACTCTATCTGATGGTGAGGTTCCACTTCTGGAGTTTTGGGAAATGTAGAGCACTCCTTCATTACCATTGGTCCCTGGTCCATTCTGAACCAGAATGGTAGTACCTGTTAGGGTCCCATCTATGGGTTAAATAGAAAAACATGAGTTTATAAACAAAATTTGACTATCCATTTATAATGACTTTATTTCAAAACTTTGTCGGTATTAAATGACCCACTGAGGTTGATATGCCGTAAAACAGAATAAATTAAAACAAACCAATTCTGTGGATAATCAATGTCACATAATCAGGATTTACATTTTTGTATTCCATCTTGGACAATTTGGATGGTCTCATTTTTAACCAGAGGAGGGTGCAAGATGATAAGGATCGTACTTTTAAGGAACAAGAGTATTGATATATAGATAATATAATTAATATAATTTAGTTTAATCTTCATGGTATATTGTCTTCATTAAATGCAGAAGAAAATATTATGGAACAAATTAATATATTCTGAGGAAAGAATAATTGTTTGTTTGTTTGTTTATTGATTTTAACGGCATATCAACCCGTCTGGGGTTATGTCATGCCTAAAGTTATACATATCGTGTATTTATATTTATACTTTTTAGTAATTGGTTTTAAAATGTGTTAGCATTATTGGGGATTATGTTGTATGGTATTGATTTGTTTCATGTTTATATTCTATGGTATAATTTTATTTCTCTCAAAAAAGAGAGAATATCCTCCATGTTGACATTTTCAAACAGATCTTTCATATTGTTTGCTTTAAAATAACGGTTTCTGATGTGAGCAAGAAACCTGCATTCCATGAATAAGTGTTTAACTGTCAAAGGTGTTTGACATGTTCCAGATTGTGATTGTTGTTCTTGTTTGAGTATATAGGAGTGTGTTAGTCTTGTATGACCAATGTATAATCGAGATACAATGACTTGTTCCTTTCTAGACTTCCTTAAAGTTAGTCTCCAGCCTCCCAAAGTGGGTTTAATTAGGAAGAGTTTATTGTGGATGTTTTGATTCCAGTTTTCTTGCCATTTTGTATGAAGGAATCTATTATATGGTATCTTGAAATTTTTGGGATCAAATCTAGAGCCGATTTAGAGTCTGCTCTTTCATTCCCCCTCACTCCTATGTGGCTTGGGATCCAGCATATCATAATCTCTTTAGAGTTAGACATCAAGTCTAATCTATTCAGGAGCTTAATGATGAGAGGGTCTTCCAGTTTTTTTATTTCTTAATGATAGTAGGACAGAGAGAGAGAGAGAGAGAGAGAGAGAGAGAGAGAGAGAGAGAGAGAGAGAGAGAGAGAGAGACAGACAGACATATATGCAGAGTGAGATAGAGAGAAAGAGAGAAATAGAGATAGAGAGAAAGACACACGGGTAGTCATACAGAGTGAGTGATAGAGAGATAGAGAGAGAGAGGGGGGAGAGAGAGAGAAAGACTAATGGAATGGCAATGTATTTTGCAAATCCCTAAAAGAAATACGAGCAGAATTGTTGATATTCAAATTGGTCTAGTGTTACAGTTTTGTTACCGTCGTTGGGCGTAGCTAATTGAAATGAAATTCTACCAAAAGAAATGTCTAAAGAACTGTCAAAAGAACTGTCAATTGAAATGATGGAAATGATCATAAAACTCATTGAAGAATACAGTTCACGGTGGAGATTGGGTGAAAGATGCTGATTGTCCCCAGTCAGCAAGATCAACCAAAGGTTGGATGCAAATATAAGAAATGGGGGTTAAGCAACCCATTTCTTCTTTTCTTAGATGTACACTAAATTTTTGACAGGAATTCATAAAAAAAGGAATCGACATTTCTGGAGAATGAGAGAGAGAGAGAGAGAGAGAGAGAGAGAGAGAGAGAGAGAGAGAGAGAGAGAGAGAGAGAGACATCAAAGGGTCGGGATAAAAAAAGTTGAAAGGAATTTGCGAGATGAAAATAGGACATTTAGATCAAAGAGAATGAAATAGAAATGGATCGATACAAAAGTCAATTCATTTCATTATTATGATTGATTAATTCATCACTCTCTCTCTCTCTCTCTCTCTCTCTCTCTCTCTCTCTCTCTCTCTGTGCCTCTCTCTCTGTCTCTCTCTTTCTCTCAGCATTTCTCTATCTCTCTCCGTCTCTCTCTGTCTCTGTATGTGTCTCTCTGTCTGTCTCTCTATCTCGGTCTCTCTCTCTCTCACACACACACTGCCTCTGTCTGTCTGTCTGTCTGTCTCTATTTCTCTCTCTGTCTCTCTCTCGCTCGCTCTCTCTGTCTGTCTGTCTGTCTCCTTTCCCTCTCTCTTTCACTCTCTGTCTCTCTGTCTCCTTTCTCTCTCTCTATCTCCTTTCTCTTTTTCTCTCTCTCTCTCTTTCTCCCTCTCTGTCTATCTCTCTCTCTCTGTCTGTCTGTCTCTTTCTCTTTCTCTGACTTTGTCTGTCTGTCTGTCTGTCTTTCTTTCTTTCTCTTTCACACACACACATGCATTCTCTTTCTCTTCTCTCTTACGCACACAAACACACAGTTCCTCACTCTGTCTTTCTCTTACACACATTCTCTCTGACACACATATTCCCTTTTACATTCTCTCTCTCTCTCTCTCTCTCTCTCTCTCTCTCTCTCTCTCTCTCTCTCTCTTGCTCATACACACATGATAATCTTGATTTAACTCTCACTCTCGCTCTTTTTTCTTTCTTTTCTTCTTTTTATCTTCTCATTATATTTTATTGAAACAGATCAACGTTATCGCTTCCACTTGCTCAGTCAGTCCTTCTCTCTATCTTCCCCTCTCTCTTTTTTCCTTCTATCTTCTTATATTTTTCTGTGTAGCATGTCCATTTCTTCCCTTTCTTTCATCATAATAAAAACGTAATGGTCCACTATTTCGCTGAGGTGGATAAGCGACACCAGATAATCAGGATTTGCATTTTTGCATTCCATCTTGGACGGTCTCAATTTTAACCAGAGGGTGTTGAAAGATGATAACGATCGGAAGATTAAGAAACAAACGTATTAATATATATAGATTATAAAGGATAGCCCTGGTAATTTGTGAGGAAATGCGTCCCGGTCTCCTGCCTCAAGAGTTGCTACCCGGTGACTATTGACATAACAACCCAGCTCAGTCTATTCAAAACTATCCATCTATCTATCTATCTCAATTTGTTCATATTTATCTATATTACATTAAATACTAAGATTTTTTTATTCATGTTTGTTTAATGTCTTGTTTTTAGTTTAAATAAACAAGAATTACGACAAAAAAAGAAGCGACCCCCCCCCCCCCAATACATTTACTTGTCGAAAATATCTATCTCCATTTGTTCATATCTATCTATATTATTTTGTTTGTTTATCTATCTATCTCAGTCTATTCAAAACTGTATATCCATCTTCATATCTAAACAAGAATTACGACAAATTACGATAAATAAACAAGAATTACGACGAGCTGGGGTTGTTATTTTGATAGTCACCGGGTAGCAATTTTTGAGGCAGGAGACCGGGGCGCACTTCCTCATAAATTACCATAGCCCTTTATAGGGGTTTCGTCCTACTCCTTTTGCGGAGAATGCAGCTGGCATGGTCTACACTCCAACTAGCAGGAGCTGCGACTAGGCGAAGAAAGAACTTTAAATAAAGAGTTTTTAAACAATGTGCGTTTGCATTAGTTTAATTTTTTGGCAAAGAGACCCGAGACGATAACAAATGACAACATTTTGAAAAGTCTTGTCAGCCGGTGACAGGTGGAGACCTACGGTAATTTTAATCAGCTTCATGAATAATTGCTGTCGTTCAGCCGTCGGCTTGTCAAGATTATTTCGTTTCTGGTCCCTTTGGAGATAACACTGTGCTCACATTACCTACACTTCCCCTTTTCTCTCTCTCTCTCTCCCTCTCTCACTCTCTCTCTCTCTCTCTCTCTCTCACTTTCTATCTATCTATCTATCTATCCATCTATCACTCTGTCTGACTACCAGTCTGTCTTTCTCTCTCTCCCCATTTCTCTTTTTCTCTCTATCTCACTCTGCATATATGTCTTTCTGCCTGTCTCTCTCTGTCTGTCTGTCTGTCTGTCTCTCTCTCTCTCTCTCTGTCAGTCTGTGTGCTGTCTGTCTGTCTGTCTGTCTCTCTCTCAGTCTGTTCGGCTGTCTGTCTTTCTCTCTCTCTCACTCTGTCTGTCTGTCTGTCTGTCTCTTTCACACTCCCACTCTTTCTCACACTTTGTCTGTCTCTGTCTCTGTCTCTCAAGCTGAACTTTGAGACTTTTTCTGATAAATAACTTTAAGATAATGTTTACAAACTCTGTTATCTCCAATAGGGGTTGACATGCCGTTAATACCAGCCAACCAACCAACCAACCAACCAACCAACAAAAATCTACTGTTGTTGCTGGTACAGATTATTAGCTAGAACTTTAATCTCGCCAAATTATTTGTTCATTTAGAAGGTTTACACAAATGACATTGTTCCACTGGATTTTTAACACATGCAGTCAAATAAGAATATCTGACTGTAAATAATCATTACGAAACTGGACTCACTGCGTATATTTAAAACTAACCCTAACGCTAACCGATAATTATGAATAAAAACACGAAAAATCGATGTAATTTCACGTTTTTCTTCTTCTTCTTCTTCTTCTTCTTCTTCTTCTTCTTCTTCTTGTCCTTCTTGTTGTTGTTGTTGTTGTTGTTCTTCTTCTTCTTCTTCTTCTTCTTCTTCTTCTTTATATAAAAGTTTTGATCTGCACCAAGTAGCTCGTTCTTTTGCCTCACTAGACGAGTCTGGTCATTTTTTTTTTTTTTTTACTTACGTCTCACATCTTAACTGATTCTAAGCTAACTGAACTTCGTTCCCACTGTTTCCCAGCGGCAAGAAGTTGGGGGTCAACTTGGTGTCACTGAACATCAATCACCTAGAGCCACAGATTTTGAATTTCAACAAACCTAAATTCAAAATCAGTCACTAAACTAACCGTCTAAAATTCGACGGTACCTATCAATATAAAACATCCTGAAATGATACAAAAGGAGTCCAGTGATAATAGAAAAAGATTCTTGCACTGACAGAAAACGAGGGTTGATGTGATAGAAAACAAGTCATGTGGTTATAACAAACAAGTCTTTCCAGGATATAAAATGAAACATGCAGTGGTATAAAAAGAGTTTTGTAGGCCAAATTAAACTACAAAAGCCTTAGGCTTCGTCACACTGGAACATCAGTGATGACACCAATCTCGCCAAGTTCTTTCTTCTCACAAACAAATTAACATTCAAATCACGCATGCGCATTGCAACTCGTAATTCTTTCCAGCTGTCTCGCTTTTCTAGTTAATCCTATTTGTTTACCAGATTTTTTTTGGATTCGTCCCAGTTCTCTAACTATGACTGGTATCACTTCCACTTTGGTGTTCTAGACTTTTTAAAAATTTTCTATTTAGCTATTTATTTTGTTTTTCACTTTTCCTTGCTTTAATCGTGAAATCTGCTGGAACTGAAATGTCTGCGAAGTGGTAAGTTGTTTTTCTTCTAATTAATAAAAACTATATCGGCTTTTTTTTGCCTGGATTGAGTGATCCATTTCTCTTATCCATTTGCATCTCATAAAATATTACACACTTTATAGGACATTTTCTTGTTTGTGAATGTACCATTTGTCAGTATAGTCGATTTTTTGTCGTTCACCTTCTCCACTCACACGTGTCTGCACTTGAAATTCTAACTAGCTTGTTTGTTCACTGTCTTCTTATTCACTAACTTAACAATACTTCTTTGCTCACGTTTTCAATCTCGTCCTCCCAGGCTTTCTTCTCACGGTTTAACCAGCATGAGGATTACGCCTGTACATCCCTAGTCATAAGCTTGACCCCAGACGTCTACTGGGCCCGTAACCTGTTACACTGTGCCCCGAAATGTTTTTTTAAATGAATTAACTGAGAAAGCAGAAACATTGATTCACAACGGCAAAATATTCAAACAACGATCAGTTTTAGTTTTAATTTTGATATTTTCCTTTCTTTTTTCTTTTAGTTTATTTGTTTATTTTCAGTTTTTATTAAAAAAAAAATATTTTCTTTTTTTTTTTTTTTAAATTCTGTATTTTTTTTATATCGATCAAAAATGAAAAATCAATAATTTTCAACTGTTAGCTTTTGTTTCAACGTACGAGATTTTTTTGTTGAATTTAAAAAAAAAAAAAAAAAAAAATCGGAAAAAAGAAAAAAAGAAAGTTCCATTAATGTTAATTAAATTGTTTACCCTTCATTCTAGATTAAATAACAATGTCTGCTAATGCATTCATCTCCCGTCGAAAATCTCGGTCCTGGTCATGTGACCGCCATTATCTCGGAGGCGAATGCAACTTGACTGCTAAATGAGCGCAGTCGTACGACTAAAACGAATGTTGCACGAACTGGAATTAATTGTTTGTTTTTTTTTTTCGTTTATTTCTTTGTTTTTATTCTTCATTAATAATATCTCCATTTTATTTCTTCCATTTTTTTTCTTTTGTCTTTTTTTTTCCTTTTCATGACTTTGTTTCTTTTCGAGTTTCGTTCAAATGAGAACAGATGGAAGATCTCGTTTTTCTAGTGCATTCTCGCGATTTGCGAGAAAGCACGAACAATTCCGTTAGCTTCTTTGCTGTTATAATCTCCAAACCTTGTTTCGTTTTCATTTTTTTTCCTTTCTTTCTTTTT
>CM042155.1:69880851-69900851 GCA_023376005.1 Doryteuthis pealeii
CTATACCACCATACAATTATTAAACATTATTTTAATTATCTTTTTATTTTACTAAATAAAATCATTCATTAGAGATCAAAAGCACCAAGTAATTATTTATTAAACCCAGTTTGGTTAAAACCAGTATGCACATTAATCTCACCATATATTATGGAAACATTTATTTCTTAGTGATATATAAGACACATTGCTGGATTTTAAACACACAAATAACTCACTCTTATAACTCACTCTTCAGGACGGCATAAAATAACCTAACAATTGAATACGTAACAAGAATAAATAAAACAAAACGTCTTCCCAACAAGGGCTGAAGTGCCGTAAAATCCAACCAACCAGCATCCAACAAGAATGCGCTGAACACCCTCTTTATAAATTGGTTTATTGCATGGGCTTGTTAGAGTTGTTATAAATCATGGGGGAGTGATTAAGTTTGCTTTTGATCTTACTTGGTAAATAGATTATGAAATGTAGCATGATATTTTTATGCAGATGTCTGGCAATTTTTTTTTTAGGCCAGAGGTTTTCCAAATGTGCTTCTTTTTTTTAAACAATCCGATTTTATAATCTCCCCCATGTTTTATTCTTGTGTTTCCTCACTGATTCCCTGTTGCTTTTGAATTCCTCTTTGTGTCTCGTGTCTGTTAAGTTACAGATTAAGTTCAGTAATGGATTGGCATTTTATGACAGAAAAATTATTGAACACTCGCCAATGATATATATGTATTTCCATGTGTTATTAAATAATGTTGTATTTATCGGCAAATATTGCAATATTTCAATCTGTATAAGATCATCATCAAAGCATGTCTATTATGAAATGAAGATAACAGTTTTTTTTAACGTATGACCAGTTCTAACGGAAATAATTCCCAACGGATTTTAAGAAAAAAGACATTTTAAATTCTTAAAGAATTCCTTAAAAAAACACGTGTATATCATTTAGACCCTCACTTTTACAAGTGTTGTATATCCTTTCTTCTATTATTCTTCTGCTCATCTTTGGTATCTTACCTTCTTCTTCTAGCGTCTGGACTTCGTCTTAGGGACTTCGTGTCTGGTCTTCCATTGGGGATTTTTCTTTATCAGAAGCCCTGTGTCATTGGTAGTTTTTAGATAATAACACAAGACTTCGATTTGCTTTAGATCATATTTTATTCTGAAATCCCCGCCAGACTGCCTGCGCAGATTGAGTCGGCAGTCGCTTAACATGACTTACCACTTTCGTGGTTTTTGGCCGATACTGATACTAAACTCTGTTTCTAATCTAAACCGGAAGAGGGTTTTCTCCACCGATTCTCACGGTATCCACCGGAAGGATCAGGATGAGGTCAATCCTTGTCACTCAATCCATCAAGGCCACCGGCTGCAACTTATAACAGTCATTTTGGTTTCTACACTACTGTAAATAAGTGTTAGGATACTAACAATTATGTAACACAAGAAAGTAAAACAACTATCTTTCTGGTAAAAGTCCGTTACCTCATCCTCAAAATGTCATGCACGTGTTTTTTTATATGTATTTTCATCAACAACAACACAATTGCCGATTCGGCCCAAGTATCTAATAAGCACCCCAAATCATCAACTTAAAGAAAGGTTCACATTTTAACTCGTCACCAGTAACTTCCGCTTTCAAATTTTTGTAAACAAATTATTTTAATCAGACTGGTGGTGGTACACATAATCAAATTAAAATTCAATAGCAAAATGATTTTTTAAATAATTGCTTTTTAATCAAAAGTTTATGAGTATTTTTCAACACTTACGATAAATTAAAAAAAAAACGAAAGAGGTTTGTATACTAAAATAGTTTTTTACTTAATCAGAAGATAAATGCAATTATGTTTATCTAAATAAAAATACAGTTTTTATTTGCAAAATATTTAGTGTTTATTTAAATAAAAGAATGCTGTTCAGAAATAGTATCGCAAAATTTGTAAAATTAGTTTTTATCAGATGCAATATAAGTTTTTTAAAAAATCATCTGTCCGTTTATTTTCAAATATTTAAGTTAGAAGTGATGAGTTAAAAGATGAACCTTTCATTATGTTGATGATTTGGGGTGCTTATTGGATACTTGGTCTGTCGATTCTATATTTCTTCTAACTTTTATACATACACTTAATTTTATCTACCATATTGATTTCATTCGTCACTATTTTAGGTAAAACCTGAATAAAAAATTTGATAGTATATGGTGTAGAGTAGAGATGCCGACCAGGAAGATGGAACAAGGTGATATAAAAAGTGTCAGACTACCATCGACTTCAGATGAATACCTACATTACTGTTGTAGGTGACTCACCTATGACACGAACATGGACTTACCCAAAGGGTATATATTTAACAGACTAAAGCTACTCAAGAGAGTAGTACCAGATACATGTTCTTCGTGTAAGCTGAAACAAGGAAACCCTTTCATTGTACGTTGATATATATTGCTGAATACAATCTGTTCCCTACATTTTATACCCGTGTTGAGTTATTATTTATTGACCCTTAAACAGGTCATAACAGTGGCGACGAGGAAAAAGTATTTTCACGGAACCCTAAGCAGTAGCATCTAAAGATTTATAAGGACCTATTCAATACTACAATCACGGTACAAAACTGAAAAAACTCCAGCAAAAACGATACAGAGTCTCAAAAAGACCTTATCTGACTTCGGGATTTGAGCCAGAACCGAAAAAAAAGTGTACAAAGAGACATCTGAACCAGCTGAAGAAGCGATGGTTAGACGACATTAATACTGGCCCACCAGAACAAGAGGAGACTATGGACGTAATTCTTGATACTTTTGATCTACCATCTCCGCAACCTGCCCCCCAAAAACGTCAGTCTAATAGAAAAAGGAAAAGGACTGAATTAATCAATATTAACAAAAAAAAAAAAAAAAGAAATATTGAGACTCCTTCGGAGTTTAGGCTTTGGGGAGGGGTGTTATAGGTGACTCATTTATGACACAAATATGGACTTACCCAAAGGGTATATATTTAACAGAGTAAAGCTACTCAAGAGAGTAGTACCAGATACATGTTCTTCGTGTAAGCTGAAACAAGGAAACCCTTCCATTGTACGTTGATATATATTGCTGAATACAATCTGTTCCCTACATTTTATATCCGTGTTGAGTTATTATTTATTGACCCTTAAACAGGTCATAACAATTACATATGGTACACATCGATTTCATTTTGCTTTTTGAATGTGTATCTATTTCAAATTTAACTGAAAACCGCGTGTAAGTTTTTGGCCAACCAGAAAAATTTGGAATGAGTGGGAACTACTTCAAAAGCAGCATCTATTTACCTGGCTGTGGGTCCGGCCATGTGGCCATCTCCACCAGGCAACACCTGCCCCCTTGATTTGAAGGGACAGGGCTGGGTCAGATGGAATATCATCCTTGTCACTTATTTATCTCAGTAACTTTCCACTTTCTCGTCATCTTTAAGTTTAACAGGTATATAATGGAGGAGAGAGAGACAGACAGACAGACAGAGACAGATATTTAGATATATTAGATGATAATAGTTGATTGTCTTACTTTACATTCTGCTTATTTCTTCTACCTGTCTGGGCACTATGTTCTTCCGTCTTGTGGACTTACTATTAAGGGTTGGTCATCTTCTTAGTGCTGGACTGGACATTGTATTTAATATTTAATTAGCGAAACAAGACTTGGTTGTTTCTTGATCAAGCCTTTATTTTCAACCCTGCCCATTTGATTCTAGTGACTAGAATTCTAAGAGACATCCTTTCTAATAGGATGCTGGCTCGCATCTAATCTAAAACTAATCCCTACGTCTAAACTGTCTACCATAAGATCAGTTCAAATGTCCCCATTGTCACTCATCAGTTCTAGAAATTTTCCATGGACCACGTCATTTTTAAGCTTAACAGACCCTAATTCAAAATTCTATCTACAGGTACGTTCATAATTTATAACTGCGCATAAATTATGTAACACTTTAAGTCATAGAGGAAAATCCGGCGAGTAGGAGAATATCAGGTGAGTTTGGGATATTACAGTCCACTGTGCTTCGTCATATTCACGACCTCGGTAAAAGAATCGGTAAAACCGAACTGTGTTTTACATGAGAAAAATATTACAAAACTTTTGACTCACCTAGTTGTAAACAAGAACAAAATATTTTCTTTTAAATAATAACCATTTTAAAACTTTACTTACTGACATCGCATTGTTAGTGAAATATTCAGTCCACTTACCTACAAAGAAATAGACATTTTATTTTTAATGTTAGTATGTTAATTGTATTATATATTATTATATTCTGTGTTTTAATTGTTAGTGAAATATTCAGTCTTACCTACAAAGAAATAGACATTTTATTAGTATACATATTTGCAGTAATCAAATTAAACATATATCATTCTTTTTATTTGGATTATTCGAACTTTTTTACTCATCTTTATTGTTATCTGCACAATATTTCGACCGATGTGCTCGCTGGCCTTCTTTAGATGTTTCTTGTCGAACTCGTAAACCTTAGAGGACTCGGTTCGTGTTCGATTCGACGTTCTGTAAAAATTCCCAATTATGGCATTAAGGCCCCTGAGTTCAACAAGAAAGTTATCGAGTACGAAGAGAATGTTCCCGAATCTAAGAAGGCCGGAAGCCACATCAGCTGAAATGTTGTATAAATAACAATAAAGATGAGGACAATAGTCCGAATAATACAAATAATACAAATTATCAAGCCTCATTTCAAAAATTCTTAGAAATAGTGGAGATAACAATAAAGATGAGGACAATAGTCTGAATAATCCAAATAATACTAATTATCAAGCCTCATCTCAAAAATTCAGAGAAATAGTGTAGATAACAATAAAGATGAGGACAATAGTCCAAATAATCCAAATAATTCAAATTATCAAGCCTCATCTCAAAAATTCTGAGAAATAGTGTAGATAATAATAAAGACTAGGGCAATAGTCTGAATAATCCAAAAAATAATAATTATGAAGCCTGATCTCAAAAATTCAGAGAAATAGTGTAGATAACAATAAAGATGAGGACAATAATCTGAATAATCCAAATAATACAAATTATCAAGCCTCATCTCAAAAATTCAGAGAAATAGTGTAAATAACAATAAAGATGACGACAATAGTCCGAATAATACAAATAATACAAATTATCAAGCCTCATCTCAAAAATTCAGAGAAATAGTGTAGATAACAATAAAGATGAGGACAATAGTCCGAATAATCCAAATAATCCAAATTCTCAAGCCTCATCTGGAAAATTCGGACAAATATATAATTGTATCGTCTAAGGATCCTGGGTATTAAATTAAATAGCATCTGTTAGTGAACAGCCACTTCAGGTGCTCTATAAGTATGGTGGTTGGTTGGTTGGTTGGTTGGTTGAATTTTACGGCATGTCAACCACTGATGAATTATTTTATGCCGAATACGTTTGGTTTTATTCATTTTAATGGTACACAGTGCCTAATTAAACACAATTTCTTAAAACACATACTTTCTGTTTAACCCATAGATGGGACCCTAACAGGTACTACCACTCCATGTTAGAGTGGACTTGGGAGTAATGGTGATTAAGGAGTACTCCACACTCCCCAGAGCTCAAGATAGAGTTTAACATCATACCCAGGACAATAAAACTTTCTTAACAAACCTGATATCAATTATTTTATAAGCTTTTTTTAAACCTCATTAAACAAAATGTCACAATCCAAATATTGATTTGTATAATTTTATGTAAAATATTAATCGATTATTGTTTTAGACATTGGTTTATTAAACTTTGTTTCCAGGCAAACATATTGAGATATTGATTCAAACTAATGTCATATCAGTTACGTAGAAATGTAAGTTCGCCATCCGAATAATTTTCCATCTTATAAAATGACAAAAAAAAAAAAAAAAAAAGAAAACAAAAGAACAAAAACAAACAAAATGTAATTTTTCATATCTCGATTTGTTCGGATCAAATTTCTTGATAAATTTTATCTAAGTTTGCTGCGGGATTAACTTTAATTCAGGGATTAAGATTGATTCAAAAATGTATAAAATAACTTCCAGTGATAAAAAAATAAAATTTAAGAAGAATACTAAAGTTTGTAGATTTTTTGATATCGGCATGTCTATTTCACTTTGTCTGTCTGTTTGTCGGTCGGACGGTCACTCTACGTTAGAGTAGCGGAGAAATAAAACCAACGACGCTTGGTAACAGTCACTTTTCTTATCTAGGCGAGAAACTGACAGTCAACAAGCACCGTTTTATGTCTTCGCTACCCTAACTTACATATATATGCTCTATAAATGATATTGAGCCCTCTTTACTAATAAAATATACCAAACTATATATATATATATATATATCTTATTATAATGGAGATTGTGGGTTTGTCTGTCTGTAACCGAAACTATATTACTATACAAGTCACAATTCCTTTAGTTATTTACATCATATTCTCCATGATTTTATTTTTATTTAAACCTCAATTATTAATAAAATTGTTTTACATTACTTACACTGTTGACCATATCTACATATTAATAATATGCAATTGTATTTATATATACAACAAAATAGAGGTTTACAGTATGAATGGGAAGGCTAATTTGCATATTGATCTTAAAAAATTGATTTTAATAAATATATGCTTAGTATTATTGATTTCTAATTGTTTGGTTTTATCTTATTGAATATGAGCAAACATCTCTTCAATAAATCTTAAAAGAAATCCCTTAACAAGAAGAAATAACTGTAATATTATTCTTTACTTCCTATTTTAACTAAACAGTTTAATTAGGAAAATTTACCAATGAAAGTCGGGAGTAACGGAAAATGATGGAAGAGTTAGTTTCAAAGTTGTTCTATCTTTCAATCATACCCCCTCTGTTCAAAATCTTTTTATCTACATTCTTATTCAGTTTCATTAGCCTTTCTAATTTAATATCATATTTTATTATAAAATTTAACTAAAATACTTGCACCCGGAGGGTGCATATATTTGCTAGTATATATAAATAGATAGATAGATAGATAAAAGGATATGAAAACACACAATGCTGTTAAAATGAAAATATTTTATATCATATTCATAGCTAATATTGAACAATATTTCGATTTATAAAAATCATCATCAGAGCTTGTTTTTAATCCGGACTCATCGAGAGAGAAGCAGAAAATAATTTAAATTCAAAACGAAAAACATTGATGTTCCAAAAAGCGTGCAAGTCATGCGATCGTTTCGTCATTGGCACATCCGCTACGCCAACGACATAATTTTATATCTTTAGTGTAACAGTTTTTGAAAGAAGAAGACATATTTCAAATTCAAAAATAGACAAATTCTCTTTTTCAAACAGGAAGAATTTTAACCCGTTCATGGTCAGCCTGCAACGGATTTTTCTTTTCAGAAAAGAAATATATTTTTCAACCATTAAAAAAATAACTTTTTAATGTAAAAATATACACACGCACACACACACACCACACACACACACATACACACACACACACACACACACAGACATATATATATATATATATTATATATATATATATATATATTATGCCTGTGTGTGTGTGTGTGTGTGTGGTGTGTGTGTGTGTGGTGTGTGTGTGTGTGTGTTTTTTACATTAAAAAGTTGTTTTTTTAAGAGTTGAAAAATATATTTCTTTTCTGAAAAGAAAAATCACAACAACATACTAAACAGAAAATCAGAAATTTATCTAAATGCCGACATGAAAATAAACACTTTCACATTTCGACCCATACACATAACCCATATACATCTCCACCACCCAACTAGACTATTAAACAAGCTACTGGCAAACTGAGCCTAAAATGCGTTTTTGACAAAATGACTTTAACCCCCCCCCCCTCTACAGAAAATAATTTACCAAAAATCAGGGAATTATCGGATTTTAATGAAATTTTCTGTGTTTATTTATCAATGAATGATCTTTATAATGCATTATTGATTTATTTTATTTCAAAATTACTCATTTTTTTCAGGTCATTTAATTTTGACCCCCCCTTATGTTGGGGGCGTCAAATGTTTTGCGAGCTGGTCATTTTCGATACTAATTACAGTATAAATAAAGAGATAAAAGACCGAAGTTATGAATAGAAACAAAAAAATTTTTACGGTTGTTGTTTTATCAGAAAATAAGTACCGAAAATCGAAAAATAAAATGTAAAAAATAATAAATAATTTATTTTTTGGAGATTTCTTTTTTACTTATTTCGATAATTATTTAATTGGCTATTATTTTATAAAAGAAAAAAATATACATCGATGTTTTTTCTGCTTAAAAAGGGGAGGGGGTACATTTTCAATCGAGTTTTTCTTCAAAATTTATTACTTTTTGCGCCTAAAATAAGGTTTGCATTAAGTAGATATTTATTTTTAGAATCTAAAATATATACATTTTAAACTTAAAATTCGAATATCTTTATTTTAAATGAATTTTATATATTAATTTTGCATAGCAAAAATACTAAATTAAAGTTTTGAAATAAAATAACTGATGCATTATAAAATTCATTAATTTTTAAATCAATACTGAAAATTTCATTAAAATCGGATAATAACCTGATTTTTGGTATTTTTTTCCCATCCCAAATGTTATTTTAAAATTGTAAACAAGCGCCTAAAACCATTGAAAAAGAGGCTGACTGGCTGATATCGTCGAAATTGACCAAAACAAATAGTTTCAAGTCTATCAAAAATAAACTGCATATGTAATGATATTTTTCTTTTTTTAATGATGGTTATTATGTTACTACTTATCAATTTAGACAAAGTTTGACCTTAAATAATAGATTTAATTATTTTTAATTCGCTTTTAAAATTTCTAGCAGACGACAAAAAGGCCAGTCCCTATATTAAACAAACAAAAGAAATTACCAAATCACATTAGAAAATCCCGCAATAGATCCGCCAAACAGTAAGTGCCTATCCCTCTACCACATTCACCCACAAGTACTCTTATTATTATGCCCGCTACAATTCCAAGTTTATCACAATCTCCATTCATTGTAACACACCAATTAGCTATTTTATTCATCATACCGTTATATTACGTCCAATACGAAATATTATACCTGATTATACTGTACAACTGCACTACGCTAATACAATGTTCAAATCATTATTAAAACACATTACATAACACGATCATTACATAATTGTTATTAATATTGTACTAATGATACACTCTATTAGTCACATGGAATCCGATCTCCCTGACAAGCTGAAGCGACAGTTTTTCCAGGCTGTGGTATCAGTGCTGCTATATGGCTGCACCACTTGGACCCTAACGAAGCGTCTTGAGAATAAGCTAGATGGAAGCTGCAAAAGAATGCTGCGTGCAGTCTTGAACAAGACGTGGATGCAGCACCCCACGAAGAGGCAGCTGTTCGGTCACTTGCCTCCCATCTCACAAACTATCCGAGTGAGACGGACAAGGCATGCAGGACACTGGAGAAGCAGGGTTAGCTCATAAGTGACGTTCTCCTGTGGAAGCCAACACATAGACATGCAGGTGGGGAACGACCGGCAAGGACCTATATTAACCAGCTATTCTTGGATGCTATTTGCTCAGCAGGTACAATGAATGATAGGGAAGGTTGGCGAGAGATTGTCATGGATATCCGTGCTGCAAGCGCGACATGATGATGATGATTAATCACACAAACCCCATACGTCTCCAAACAAGAACACCAAACAGATACGCACATTCATACGCAAACACGCGCGTGGATGTGACCAGACGTCACAGTCTTTACGAACTTTCAAGTGTACGCGCATGCCAACATACGCATACGTACAGAACAGGTGTATCTGCCATTACACACGCAAACACGTAAACAAACAAGTGACACGCGAGTAAATTAACCAAACGCAAATATTTAATCATATTTATATCATTTGCATAATTTTCAAAACACTTTCGTTGTCTGAAGACTGCCACAAAGCAAGAAACCAATGGTAGCAAAGATTTCCCAATGCAAATAAATATAAACTAAAACATAAATGTCTAGCCACACTGAAGGGACTTGATAAGTCGAAACATGTGTCTGTGGATGACTATATATATATCCTTCCCATCCCCTAGGGTCGAGCACTTTGGGGGGGATTTCGCTGATGACGGCCAACTAAAAGCGTAAACGCAACGCTCTCCTATAAAAGGGATGGAACACTCTATGACGGCCTTTACATACAAAGCAATGTGTATATTAAAACAGTTAAAATCCCCTTCGCATTCTGTAAGTGATGACAGCCTAATATTTAAGGTGTCGGACTGACACTGAACCGATTGGATTTCAATCCCAGCTGTAGGTACTTACCAATGTCTAGCCACACTGAAGAGACTTGATTAGTCGAAACACGTGTCTGTGGATGACTACAATATATATATATAGTCATCCACAGACACGTGTTTCGACTTATCAAGTCTCTTCAGTGTGGCTAGACATTTGTAAGCTACCTACAGCTGGAATACACACACACCACACACACACATATATTATATATATATATATATAATATATATATATAATACCAGCTTCATAAGTCGAAACACGTGTCTGTGGATGACTATATATATACAGTCATTCACAGACACGTGTTTCGACTTATCAAGTCTCTTCAGTGTGGCTAGATATTTTTAAGCTACCTACAGCCGGAATAATATATATATATATATATATATATATATATATATATACCTCAGCTTCATAAGTCGAAACACGTGTCTGTGGATTACCATATATATATATATATATATATATATATATATTATATATATATATATATATTTACCTCAGCTTCAGCTGCACGGAAAATATGCTTTCAGCTGAATTCCCCCCCAAAGAGCTCTACCCGGTTTGGGACCATATATATATATATATATATATATATATATATATATATATATATATTTTATACATTTGTTGGCGGGTACAGAATTTTATTAATGCTTAATAAAGACCTAAAAGATTCATTGTATGGAGAGAAAAAATATTTTTTTTTTTTTACAATAGAAGGGGGGGGTAAAGGGAAAATAGAAATAGATGCTCCCAAACCGGGTAGAGCTCTTTGGAGGGGAATTTAGCCGAAAGCCTATTTTCCTTGCAGCTGAAGCTGAGGTTTAGTTTCTGTTGAATATGTTATGTAGTTTGATTAAGTGAAGTGTTTGTCTATAAGATTTATGAATATTCAAACTTTTCTACAAGTTTTCACTGATTGGCACACTCCTCCTTTATTGTCCCGAACAATTTTTACCAGCGCATAAAAGAGATGGAATTTTAATATATAGGCTTAAAGGTTCAAGTTTCTGGCAAATAACAATTTCTGTTTCTAATTTAATTTGATTTTTTGTTTATGTAATCTTTCTCATTCCACAAATTGAAATACGATATAATTCTTTTTTTTAACGTCTTTATATGAAAATATTTTAGGATTGGTTTGATTTCTTTGTTTAATGGCATATCAACCTTCGTAGGTTATTTAATACAAAAGCCGTCCTTGTAGGAGAACACTATGTAGAGTTGAAATGGACTGTGCCATTAAGTAAAGGGGGTTTATACAGGAAGCACTAAAGTGTACAATTTACCTCCTCCAATAATATATAAGAGCCTGGCCTTGTAGAGACCGGGAAAACTCATATTTACTCTGAATACTGGAAAGTATTCGTGTAACTATTGCTGCAACTGCTACTACTCCAGCACTAAACTATACAACTTACCTCCTCACATAGTATATAAGAGCCTGGCTTTTTAAGACGCCGGTGAACTCGCATTTACGTTGAATGCTGGGAAGTATCTTAGTGTTGATAGTGAAACTACTACTTACTTCGTTGTTACATCTTACATATTCTAAACCCTGTTAGCAGGGCGCCCTGATTAAAGGCAACTGTAAGACTATTTTTTCCCTTTTTACACTGTCCTGTCAGCTGGTGCTTTACAATACAGCAACTGCACCCCTTCAGATGGATAAGATCCCTCGAAGGGGCCACCTGTTGGCCGTGAATGGCGACCCATGATGTTTCAGGGTGGAACACTGTTGACTGAGCACAGGACACCCGTTTTGGGGTGACATAGTCAGTGTATTCTATAGAGTAGAAATGAACAGCCTCATTAAACAATAGGGACTTATAGAGGAAACACTAGGCAAGATTATATTATAGGAAGTGCGTGGTGTAATGGTTAAAGTCATAGGAAATGGACTCGTTGCCCCAAGTTCAAATCCTGGACGAAGTAATTGCATTTCACTTGGCGCTAATAACCTTGGGAAAGGTATGAATTCTACTCTCCCTCCAGCTATGGATAAAATAGTATGGCAGACTGGGCTCTTTAACCTTGGTTAGGCAACCGGTCTAGGAGAAGGAAAACTCTGAATTCAAACATGTTAAACTCCGCTTAAGAAATTGACCTCGTGTCACATCCTGCTTGTGCGGAGGGGTTGGTAAAACACTGGATGCCAGCTAGTGGATTTAAAAGCAATGACCAATCGGGACAGATAGCGAGACAGACTCAAGGGAATGGACTCCTACACATGGACACACCAGTGTTTGGTCCATCAGCAGAAATTCACATTCATTAGATCTCTACAAACACTGGATACCGGCTAGTGGATTTAAGAGCAATGACCAATCGGGACAAATAGCGAGACTGACTCAAGGGAGTCCATGCTATCGACACGCCTAGATGGTGTTGAATAATAATTGCAATTGCTTGCACACAGCTATTTGGTTTCAAGGAACTAATTAGTAAATAATCATAGATTAATTAGTTACTAATCAGTAAACAAACAACTAATTAGTGAACAATTATAACTTAAAGTAACTATTCGTTATTCAAAGGATCTACTCTTATACGGCATCAAATATTCCTATTGAATACGACTAATTTTAAAACAGATCTATTTCACTGGTAGATGGGATTCTAATCGGTACCACAAATAATGTGCACAAGTTTTCTTATCAAATACAAATAATGTGTACACACTTATATGGTTTAAAGTATTACCATTCAATTCACATTGTCGGCTTGGGCTGTAGAATAGGGTAAGTCGATTTTGGAACTGTAATGTCTCCCATTGGGCGAAATTTGCAAATTGACATAAGGAATTACCAAACAAAATATTTTTCTTCAAAACTTTGTCTTTGTTTGAGGAAATAAATTTTAATCTTTTAAAATGTTATCCCTGTTACAGTTTAATTATTAGGCAAAAAGCAGCATATCAGAGGTGTAGACGGCGAAGGGGATATATTTTCAATTTGAATTCTAGTTATAATATTTTATTCGTTTTGTGTAAAATGACCATCTTTTCTGTTTTAGATATTGAAATTGTTAAATTTCCCAGCCAATTCCGAGGCTAAATGTTTCGAAAACGAGGAATTTTGGTGCATTTAACTGACTATCTTTAATGCTATTTCCTCAAACAATGGCGCAAATAAGAGATCTAGTTTTTGGTATCAATGTTTATTATACAAACACACAGCATTCACTGTTTCAGAGAATCTGATATATTAAAAGAAACTTAAAAATCTACCTACCCTTCGGTGTGGGTGACAACCCATGATACTTAAGAACGAAACCCTGGTGGCTGAGCGGTCCATAACATGCAAGGCTCCATTTTAGCCCGTACTTGGACTTGACGGGCGGTGGAGAGTAATAATCTTTATTTATTGGATCTTTTCCGTCCACTTAGGACGATGGTGTAGGATCCCAAAAATTTTTTTTTTAAATAAATAAAAAAATTAAAAAAGTAAAATAAGAGAGTTTTATAATTTGCTTGAAGCATTGTGTATATATTGGTTAGGAGGTTGATTTTGAAGGCTATCACAATGCAGGTGTAAAGAAAAAATAATAATACGGTAACAATTATGTTGTGTATTTAACCTGTAAGAATAAAATACAGGTTAACATACATCATTGTTACCGTATTATTATTGTTTTTACACCTGCATTGTGATAGCCTTCTAAATCAACCCCCAAACCAAAAAAGTAAAAATGTTATCTGCATCTGCGCAAATTACTCTGCAGGCCAATTCTTGAGTGGCAGTCTTTGGTGCACTGAATGCACACAAATGGTGATGCTTTCTGAGTCTGTTGGCTTTTCTCTCTCTCTCTCTCTCTCTCTCTCTCTCTCTCTCTCTCTCTCTCTCTCTCTCTCTTCTCTCTCTCTCTCTTCTTTCTGGCTCTCTTTGCTGTCGAAATAATAATCTTTATTAGATCTTGAAAAACCTCATTGTTGCAACAGGTCTTTATCTGAATAACCTCAAGTGAATAACCTCAAGTGTTTACAGCTAGTAGTTTACCTTGACTCTGTGCCTTTTCCAGTGATTTCTCTCATTTTCTTTTTCTTATTATCAGGCATGCAAAACGGCTTAGATTCGAAAATGTCCCACCGGTATTGTGGCTTTTATTTCTTTAATTCTGCCTGGAAACGTGAAAGAAAATCTCTGTTCACTGGCCGTGACGTCAGCACAATTGGACAGACGTACAACATATGATTTAACAAAGACGCACATGCTGACTGGAAAATAAACATTGAAAAATAATCGGAGGGGGGGGGAGGTCGACAGAATAAAAAGCCTCAACCTTGTGTTAGCATTAGTGCACAAATGATATTGCATTGGAATTTTATACCCCATGGGTATCGTTGTTTTTACCAATATTGGGTGGAGAAAATTCGGAATAATCTATCATCCCTTGTTAGACATCAACAGGAAGGGTTTAGAGAGATCTCGCGTTTGAATCCGTTTGCAAATATATTTGATTATTCTTATCTCCCCCCCCCCCACAAAAAAATCATATTTAACTGACATGGATATTTTTCATCATATCAGATTCAATTTCAAATGAGTTAAAATACCGTGTATATATATATATATATATATAATATATATATATGTGTGTGTGTGTGTGTGTGTGTGTGTATGTGTGTGTGTATGTGTGTGTGAAGAAAGGAAGTGAATTCGACGGTATGTAGTATATTAAAAAAATGAAAAAACACAGGTTTAAATGGCTTAAGTGGTGAGTTTATTGGCCGACGCTGCAGTGTTTCGATCTATTAATTAGATCATCTTCAGGGCATTTGTTGGTATATGGAAGGTGATAAGAAATTATTAATCACAGAATATCGAGAAAAGCGAGTGGTAGTCATTGTTATTCAGTCTGTTTAAAAATGTTTGATGTTTGAAAAAAGAGGACGGTTTGAAATATGACGTCAAATATTCTCTTTTATGGCGTGAGTATGGGACGGTGTAGGTGTGTGTATCGAAAGGAAACATTGTGCATTTTTAGGTGTGTGGTTGTGTGTGTGTGTGTGTGTATACATTTTTTGCGATAAACGACAGCGGAAATAAACCTCAATGTTTTGTGTGTGTGTGTGTGTGTTGGTAAGAGGTATATATATATATATATATATATATATATATATATATATATATATATATATATATCGCAAGAAAATTCTGTGAATATATATATATATATATATATATATATATATATATATACTTATTGGTAAACCCTTGCGGTTAGAAAAAAAATCCGGCAAATAGTTTGATTATAAAAAAATATACTACCAAACTTTACCTAGGGAAAAAAAAAAAAAAAAAAAAAAAAGAAAAGACCAAGATAGTCGTTCCAACAAAAAAAATCGCTTAATACTATAATACTTGGCCAAAAGAAAAAAAAAATGCATATATATATGAAATACATATATATATTATATATAAACCACCAGGATTATCTAAAGCTAAAAAGTAAAAAGTGATCAATACCTAAGTAGAGCAAATCTGACTAAAAAAGTCTTTTTAGTCAGATTTTTGCCCTGATGAGCAACTAAACGAAACTCTTAGTAGGTATATCTGACTCATTAGGTTTAACTTATATATATATATATATATATATATATATATATATATATATATATATAACCCCTCCACAGGATGCGACACATTAATTCACTAGCAGCAGGATCTGTGGATATACCACAGTATGATAATTTAATCACTACATTATTATTGATTATTTTATAAGATATATTTATATGAAAAGCTATTGCAATAGTTCAGTATGTAACAAGTATAATAATCTTGATTTAACTCTCTCTCTCTCTCTCTCTTCTCTCTTCTCTCTCTCTCTCTCTCTCTCTCTCTCTCTCTCTCTCTCTCTTTTCTTTTTTTCCCTTCTTTTCATCTTTTCATTATCTTTTATTGAAACAAATTAGCGTTATCGCTTCCGCACACTCACCACATTTCTCTATATTTTACCTACTCTCTTTCTTTCTTTCTTTCTTTCTTTCTGATTTTAATTAATATTACACATGGAGCTCGTTGAAGCAATATATAGAAAAATTAGAATAAGCTTTTCAGTTCTGGAATAAGTAAGTAATATAAAGTCGTCGGGGGACCTAATGTCGGTATCAGCCCATCAGTGAGGGAGTCTATCCCCTTTTCACTAGCACTAGACCAAGGAGATTGTTTTGGCGTCTGAGGTGGAGCGCCACACCTACCATCATCTCCTTACTTTACCGCACAGATCCCTGTGCTACTCATACGCCATACAGAATTAAATATCTGAATTGTAACAAAATTTTCCAAGTAGAATTATATCTGTACATTAATACTCATGTTGCTTAATTGTACGACCGTTATCATGCTGCAACACCCTATGATTAAAAATAAGACCACCCATGAAATGCAAAAATGCAAAAATGTAAATCCTGATTATCTGGTGTTGTTTATCCGCTGAATTCTTATTTCTTATGTGTGTGGTCATCTCAGATAAATAATAGACAATTCCCTTTTTATTATAAAGAAAGAAAGGGAAGAAAAGGGACATGCTACACAGAAAAATGCAATAATAAAGAAAGAGGGATGGTAGAAGAGATTAAATTCACTATGATAAAAACTGCCCCCCCCCCTCACCAAGAAAAGAAAATCTCATCAGTTCGGCTTCGGTATGGTCTGGTTTCTTTGTTTAATGGCATATCAACCTTCGTAGGTTATTTAATGCCGAATCCATCCTTGTTGAAGAACAAAAGTGGTACTATTTAACCAATAGATGGGGGACGAGGGGTTTCGTATCTTTCCCAAGGGTTTTTGTCTGAAAGTGACCCTAATAGCGCTGCTGGAGTTCGAACTCGCTTCCTACGATGGCACAATCCAGTATGTTAGCCACTACGTCACGGGAAACCCCCAACCCACACCAGTTCCAGAAATTCTTAATAGATTTTTATTATGGACTCAACAAACTAAAATGCCATAAAATATTTTAACCTTCAAATACTTAAAATGTGTTTTTAAGAAAAATCCATTTTTCCAAGAAAACAGTCCATTACATTTTCAAAATGGGTTTTCAAGCTTAAAGACATTTGAGCGAGAGAGAGAGAGAGAGAGAGAGAGAGAGAGAGAGAGAGAGAGAGAGAGAGAGAATACAGACAGACAGACAGACAGACAGACAGGGAAGGGGGTGGGTAACGACATTGGAAACAATTTATTCACGCTTGCAATGTTGAATGTTTAAATTGCTAAGCTTTAAAGCTCAACTTTCATCAACATATGAAGCCAATCCTGTGGCGTTCATACGTAAAATGTAAACTGAGAACGAACTCATACGTGACATTCTTCTATGGTAATTCACACATGGACACACCGGTTATGACCGACAAACAAAAACATCAATCAGTTCTGTACGGAAACTGGATGCCGTACAGAGAATTTTCCAGAAGCGATGACCGATAAATGCGGATGATGCGTTAGAGAGAGAGAGGGGGGAGAGAGAATCCGTGCTGTCAGCACAACTTGATGATGATGGCATGCATATATGTGTACATTTCCCCGGAAAAGCTCTGCAAACCACGAATGTCTTTTTAGATACCCAAATATAAAAATAAAATTCACACACAAACACACATTTAATCAACGTAGTTTTAAAAATGGGGGATGCCGTTATTTCAATTAACTAGGGCATATATTTTTTCTATTAATTATAATTTAATATAATACACACTCATACTTACACACACACACACACACTTCACCTACCATATTCGAGTAACCGATACGGTGAGTTTTTTTTAATCTAAGAACACAGCGTTCGTCAACAATTTTAAATAGATTTTTTCTCTCTCACATTTCAAGATCGACTATAAAAAAAAAACAGAGGCTCGCAGACTTCTTATCTTTAGCAATAATTTATTTTTCCTCAAACTAACGAAAGCCGTGAAGAAGATCTATCGAAATAGATTGAAACACTGCAGCGTAGGTGATATAAACATTATTCGTTTATAAACTTGTGTATTTTTCAATTTTTTACAATATTACATACCCAAATGTGTATATATATATATATATATATATATATATGCTGATGAGACCTATTAGGTCGAAATGCACATTCAGGGATTGACATTTTCTCGATCTGTTTAGCCTTTCATTTGAACATATATGCCCGTCTAAATTCATTAATTATTAACTAATTCAACTATTCAAAAATTAGGTCTGACTTCAGTTCAGCACATATCCTCCAAAAATTGTCGGCTAAAAGCCATATCAAATAAACACATTGTTTATTCACGTACTTTCATATATATATATATATATATATATATATTGAAAAATGTTCTCTCTGCAAGTTTCCTCTTTTAAGCGAACTGTTATATAATCGATAGGCATAGTCTATCATTTTAAGCAGGTATTGTAGTGCAATTTGAACTAACGTTTAAACAGTGGAACATCATTGTGTGTTAAGATAGTTTGATTGACAAAGTGTCACCCCAGGTTCATCTGAAATGGACCTTTTCATTGTTTTTCATGAACTCGGGGCCAGGCGTTGCAAGGAAAGTAGAATTTAATTTAGTCTAGATGGGCCCAGGGGCTTTGTTCGAGCAAAACGCGTTTTTCTATCTCTGCTCCCCCAGGCGCGCGCGAGTTAAGAATGTCTCGGGTGATAAGGTATTCGTTTCGGTAGGAAGGTGAATAAAAGGGTGTACATAAAAATGTTTCTATGTTGATCCATGAGTTAAAAAAAACAAGATAGAACCCAGAGAGAGAGAGAGAGAGAGACAGACAGACACACAGACACACAGAGACAGAGACAGAGACAGAGTGAGTGAGAAAGATAGTGAGTGAGAAAGAGAGTGAGTGAGAGAGATAGAGAGTGAGTGAGTGAGTGAGTGAGAGAGACAGTGAGAGAGAGAGAGTGAGAGATATATATAGGGAGAGAGTGAATGAGAGAGTGAGAGAGAGAGAGTGAGAGAGAGAGAGTGAGAGAGAGAAACGTGTTACCCAAAAGAGAAACAAAAGCCACGTTTCGACCGATAGAGTAAAAGAAAAGATGATTCTTTGTCTGTCTGTCTGTCTCTCCCCCTCTCTATGTCTGTCTGTCTGTCTGTCTCTCCCCCTCTCTATGTCTGTCTGTTTTTCTGTCTCTCCCTCTCTCTCTCTCTCTCTCTCTCTCTCTCTCTGTCCCCCTCTCTATGTCTGTATGTATGTCTGTCTCTCATCTCTCATCACTCTCTCTCTCTCTCTCTCTCTCTCTCTCTCTATATATATATAATATAATATATATATATAAAAAAGAAGGTCCGCAAAATGGATTATGTTTTTTTTAAATCTTATATTTGATGTTTTGTCTTCTTGTAGTTCGATTTGTATTTTTAATTTTGCAAAGTTTAGTTTTGCTTTTATTTTTTTCTGTTCTTCTGGGTCTTGTGAGGTGGATTTTTCACAGAATCTTCTAGGGATATATATATATATATCACCACTAACGAAACGCCTTGAAAATAAGCTAGATGGGACCTGCACAAGAATGCTGCGTGCAGTCTTAAACAAGTCGTGGAAACAGCATCCTACAAGGAGGCAGCTGTGTGGCCACTTGCCCCCCATCTCCCAAACCATACGAGTAAGACAGACTAGGCATGTGGGACACTGCTGGAGAAGCAAGGACAAGCTCATAAGCGACATACTCCTGTGGAAG
>CM042155.1:69903351-69926113 GCA_023376005.1 Doryteuthis pealeii
CATAATATAAAACAACAAACAAGAGATTTACCTCAAGGTTTTTTCTAACGTTAAAAAAAGTAGATTAATTTCAACCTTGAAAATTACCCAGGATCGTTGAAAGTGGAAGTGAATAAAAGTTCAAACAATTTCTATAGGAAAAAGAAGAAAATAAATTCAAGCGAATAATAATAATAATAATAATAATAATAATAATAATAATAATAATAATAATAATAATAATGACAAGAAAGAGAGAACCTGCGATCTCGTGGATTTTGCTGTCCGAGCCGATCACCGAGTGAAAATGAAAGAAAGCGAAAAGATAGACAAATACTTAGACCTTGCCAGGGAGCTGAGAAAGTTATGGAACATGAAGGTGAAGGTCGTACAAATTGTAATTTCCAGTACCCTTGGAACAATTTCCAAAGCACTGGAAAAGAATTTTGGTGAACTGGAAATCAGAGGAAGAATCAAGACCATCCAAACTACATTACTGTTGTGATCGGTTAGAATACTCAGAAGAGTCCTGGAGACCTGCAGAGACTTGCTGTCACTCAGCCTCCAGTTAAACACCAGCTACGGCAGGTGTGAAAAACTAAATAATAATAATAATAATAATAATAATAATAATAATAATAATAATAATAATAATAAAATAAGAAGAAGAAGAAGAAGAAGAAGAAGATAAAACCAACAAAAAAGAAATGTTAGCCCGAACAAGACAGATTTTACTACACAGTAGTAACGAGTTACAAACTCTTTTTCCCCCGATGTCCAATCAAAATATCACCTTTTTATGCCTACTGGAGAAAGATTCTATGAAGAGCGGTCCACTACTAGTCCATGGTAGCTACGCCACTAGCCACTTACTCCTATCTTAAAATTAATTATAACAGTGTTACTGTTGAGATTTTTTCTTATAAGCTGTGTGTCAAAAGTCCACTCCTATTTATTGACTCGGCGATAACCATGTGATTATACTCTTGGCCAATCGCTGGCAGTACTCTGCTGCTGAAACATTACTTATACCGGCAGTACTGGCGATACCTACTCATAACTACTTCGACTTTCGTGGACGACGGACATAGGATTAAATCACTGGACCTTTACCAATACGCAGGATAGGACTTATTCACCTACCAAAGGATTCCATAACTCAGGACTTACTTACTTTAAGTCCTTTTTAAGTGGCCAAGGATGGCATTTAAAAACTTAACGGTTACATTCACTAACAGTGTTACATTCACATAGACGGCAGGTGTAAAAACTAAATAATAATAATAATAATAATAATAATAATAATAATAATAAGAAGAAGAAGAAGAAGAAGAAGAAGAAGAAGAAGAAGAAGAAGAAGAAGAAACCAACAAAATAAGATTCCCGCAAAAGAAATGATAGCCGAACAAGACATTTCACTACACAGTAGTAACGTGTTTCAAACTCTTTTTACCCCGATGTCCCATCAAAATATCTCCTTTTTATGCCTACTGAAGAAAGATTCTATGAAGAGCGAGTCCACTACTAGCCCATGATAGCTACGCCACTAGCCACTTACTCCTATCTTAAAATCAATTCTAACAATGTTACATTCACTAAGTGTGTTACATTCACATAGACCTCGGGTCATCGAAATATTACCAGATGTAGTACGTTACATGTGCTTCAAAAATCTTTAAATCTACAATCATCAAACGATACCAATTGTAAACCACCGTCTAAGCTTAAAAAAAATCATTCAGGAGTTCTTTAGATGTTTCGCATGAACTCTCAGTTGATTGTAAACACGAAAATATTTTTAATACACCCGAAGAATTACACACACTGTTACCCCCGAGTGTAAGTTCACCGCTTGGCCAATATTCAATTTGCAACAAATCTCATCTATCGCTTTTATCAGGCGTGTAATTGTCTACACATTTGCCGACATGTGTGAATTAATTTTTCAAAATTCCATTGAAAGAAATTTATTGCATAACAAGGAAAGGTCACGCAAAGGATGTTTGAAAAGAATTATAAAATGTAAGAATATCTTTATATTACTACTACTAGCAAATATATGCACCCTCCGGATGCAAGTATTTAAGTTTAAATGTAATAAAATATTAGATTAAATCAGAAAGCTAATGAAACTAATTAAGAATGCAGATAAAAAGATTTGAAACGGAGGGGGTATAATCGGAAAATAGAACAACTGAAACTTACTCTTCATCACTTTCGTTTTTCAATGCTAAATTTTCCTAATTTAACTATTTACTTAAAATAGGAAGTAAAGAATAAAATTACAATTATTCTTCTTGTTAATGAATTTTTTTAGGATTTATTGAAGAGATTTTTACTCATATTCATTAAGATAAAACCAAACAATTAGAAATCAATAATACCAAGCACATTTTTATTAAAATCAGTTTTTTTAATATCAATATGCAAATTAGCTTTACGTTTACACTGAAAACTGGTATTTTGTTGTATATATAAATACAATTGCATGTTATTAGTATTTGGGTGAGGCCAACAGTATTAATAATGTCAAACAGTTTTATTATTAATTGAGGTTTAAATAGAAATAGAATCATGGAGAATGTGACGTAAATAACTAAGGGAATTGTGACTTGAGTAGTAATATAGTTTCGGTTACAGACAGAAAAACACACAATCTCCATTATAATAAGATATCTTATGAGTCTAGTTTTCTGTGAATATACTACATTTAAGTTTAACTTTGTACTTAGGTTTTTATCTTTCAATCTCCTATTTTATACAAGTACAGTCTTTGCGTGGGTGTTATGAATCCCTGGTTCAATATATAAGAATTTATGAACTAATCGTAAAATACACAAAGCGAATCTGGAAAGGTTTCGGCCTAATAATATTTCAGGTCTACCGGTCGAAGAGATATGATGTTGCAAAATCCGAAATCTGTGAGGATACTGGAGACACATCACTAATGACCTTTAATGCAATCTGGAAAGGAGGTGGCTTAATAACATGTCAGGGTTACCAGTTAAATAGATATAATGTTGCAAAACCCGACATCTGTAAGGATACTAAAGTAACATCACTAACGACCCCCTTTAGTGACTTCCTGCGATGGTTAACAAGATTATCTCCCTCTCTGTCTGTCTGTCTGTCTGTCTGTCTCTCTCTCTCTCTCTCTCTCTCTCTCTATATATATATATATATATATATATATATATATATATATATATATATATATCATCATGACGCGTTGTTTGCACGGATATCCATGACGATCTCTCGCCAACCTTCCCTGTCATTCATCGACTCTGGGAGCTTCTCCGTGCAGCAGACAGCATCTTTACATAGTTGGTCAATGTAAGTTCTGGCTGGGCGGCCTATATATATATATATATATATATATATATATATATAATATATTAGAGAGAGAGAGAGAGAGAGAGAGATAGATAGAATAAAAGGATATGAAAAAACAACAAAATGTGCTATTAAAAGTGAAAACATTTTATAACATATTCATAGCTAATATTGAAACAATATTTCGATTTTATAAAAATCATCTTCAGAGCTTGTTTACACTCCGTACTATCAAGAGCGGAGACGAAAGTCATATGAATTCAAAACGAAAACCTTGATGTTGCAAAAAAGTTATGCGGTAGTTTCAAATAAAATCGAAATATTGTTCAATATTAGCTATGAATATGTTATAAAATGTTTTCACTTTAACAGCATATTGTGTTGTTTTCATATCCTTTTATCTATACTCATACCGTCAGATTCATTTCCTTTCTCTTAACTTATATATACTAGCAAATATATGCACCCTCCGGGTGCAAGTATTTAAGTTTTAATGTAATGAAATATCGTATTAAATTAGAAAGTCTAATAAGAATGCAGATAAAAAGATTTGAAACAGAGTGGGGATATAATAGAAAAATAGAAATGAAACTTACTCTTCCATCACTGCTGTCTTTCCTTGCTGAATTTTACTTATTTAACTATTTAATTAAATTAGGAAATAAAGAATAAAATTACACTTATTTTTTCTTGTTAATGGATTTCATTTAAGATTCATTGGAGAGATTTTTGCTTATATTCATTAAAATAAAACCAAACAGTTAGAAATCAATAATACTAAGCACATATTTAATAAAATCACATTTTTAATATCAATATGCAAATTATCCTTCCTGGTCACACTGCAAACCGCTATTTTTTGTATATATAAATACAATAGGATGTTATTAGTACGTAGATATGGACAATACTAATAAAAAGGTGAAGCAATTTTATTAATAATTGAGGTTTAAATATAAATAAAATCATGAAGAATGTGATGAAAATAACTATGTTAATTGTGACTCGATTAGTAATATAGTTTCGGTTACAGACAGAAAAACACACAATCTCCATTATAATAAGATATATATATATATATACATATATATATATATGAGAGAGATTCTGATAAGAGATTACTCTCTCTCTCTCTCTCTCTCTCTCTCTCTCTCTCTCTGATGTATAAGAGTTAGAGGGTTTTCGATAGAATGGCCAATCTTTTCATCTGTCAAATTGATCTAGGTTTTCTGGGTTATGCCGACTGTTTCTCACATCTCTTGACACTCGTTCCGTTAGGAAATAAAGAACATTATTTATTATCGATACTTTCTTAAGATCTTTGAATCATTCAGTAGAACATCACCCCCCCTCACATACACACACATATATATATATATATGTATATTATATATACACACACATATATATATGTGTGGTTGTTGTAGATTACACATGTATGCATATACATATATGGAAGTAAGATGAGGAAATTGTATGTGGAGAAAATTTAGAATCCAAACACGGGATGTTATGATGGATGGAAAATTTATTGTCGATACTTGAGTGTTTCGGTTTTACAGTGGAAGTCTTCTTCAGGACTGTGAAAATGAGAAAAAAAACAAGGATTTCTGTGGATAGAAGATGAAGGATGTTTTGTCTGTGTTGAATTAGAAAAATGCGTGGACAAAGGTTATTTATTTTTGCTTTCACATGCAATAATCACGTCATGAACTTTCAACTACAAACGCCACACAAGTAACGGTAAATAACCTTTTTTCCACACATTTTCCTAATTCAACACAGAAAAAACGTCCTTCATCTTCTATCCACATAAATCCTTGTTTTTCTTCTCATTTTCAAAGTCCTGAAGAAGGTGTCTGCTGTAAACCGAAATACTCTGTAAGAATAGCTCTCTAAAGTCTTTAAGAAACAAAATATAAGTTCACAGAATGTAATGACGAAAGGGAAAGCACATGTACTTTTAACCTTATTTATTAACATGAAAACTCAACAACAGACAATATAACAAGTACTAGAGCAGTACTTACAGTTCCTATATCTCCCTCGTTGAGGGGGTGTCAGGTTGAGTCTTCAGTTGTTACTCCCTCTCTGAGGGGAAAGTTCCTTCAGTCACACCGGACTGAGCCAAGGGCTGGCTTCTACGAGGCTTATGCTTTGGTACCAAAACGGTAAAGAGAATTCTTCACACAACCCGACAAGTGACGTTACCTTTTCTACTTCCTGTCCCCGAAGGCACGGGAGAGTTCTAGTCCCTACAACTCGAGTAAAGACAATAAATTTTCCATCCATCATAACAGCCTGTGTTTGTATTCTAAATTTTTTCCACATATTGTATATACAACAGTACACACGTATCCCCGATGAGACACCAGTCTGAAATAAGCAGATCAAAGAATTAACAGAATATGACCCTCATTTGACCACTCCTACCACAACCCCCGGCTGGAGGGAAAAAAGAAAAGAGAAAGAAACAATGTTACATGTCAAATTGAGGAACAATTTTAAAAATCTGAAATACGTATCGCGTCGACTTGAATAATTTGTAATTGTTTTCTTCATTTTTTTCTTTCTTTCCATCTTTTTTTTATAGAGAGAGGGGATCACGTGGAAGCGATAATGCTAATCTATTTCAATCGAACATAATGTTCGATTGAAATAGATTAGCATGATCGCTTCCACACACTCTCCCCTCTCTATATCTTTGCCCTACTCCCCTTCTTTATTTCTTTCTTTCTTATTATATTTTTCTGTGTAGCATGTACTTTTCTTCCCTTTTTACTTTATAATAAAAAACGAAATGAGTCATTATTTAGCTGAACTGACGTCACTTGTAAGAAATAAGAATTCGGTGGATATATTTACATTTTGTATTTCATCTTGAATGATTTGGACGGTCTTATTCTTATCCAGAGGGTCTTACAAGAATATAACGAACGTATTTTTTGTTGGTTTGTTTGTTTTGTTTTACGGTATATCAACCTCAGTGGGTCATTTAATGCCGATAAAGTTTTGAAATAAATCAATTCTTAATGGATAATACAATTTTTTATGAATACATTTTTCTATTTAACCCATAGATGGGACCCTAACAGGTACTACCACTCCGGGTCAGAGTGGACCAGGGAGCAATGGTGATGAAGAGGTGCTCCACATTCCCCAAACCTCTAAAACTGGAACCTCACCATTAGATGGAGTTTAACGCCATTCCCAGGACATGTAGACCCGCAACCACCGCCTTCTAGCACCCATATGATACAAAGGGGTTGGGGCTTGCCATAAGGGCAATAGAGTTGGGAAAATCATATAGGGATTGACGTGACCAGCCGATTGATCGGAGGGGAACGTATTCTCGCGTTCGCCGATAAAGGGGCTCAAGAACGTATTTTTAGGAACACGAGTATTAATATATCATAGAGGGACCCGTGGAATTTCTAAGAAACAAAAAGATCAAGAGGAGCCAAAAGCGATGATTTCCAATTTCATTACATATAAATCCTACTGTTGTCTTTGCAATAAATGATATAAAAATAAAAGTGACAAAAACATGACTTAGAAAAAAATTGGGCTGGAAATTCGCCTGAAATTGGCTCGCTAAAATATAGCGTAAATTAGGGCAGGGGTCTTGACGACATAGGGTCAAAATTACCAAAATATATTCTGTAATTTAGAATTTCAATATTACAAATAAAACAAACAGGTAACTTTTTCAAAATTCATTTTAATTTTACGTTAGGTATTTAAGCGACGCAAGACAATTTGGAATGTTTTATTTTTATAATTGGGTGAAATAAAATAAGACAAATAAGAACTCTACGATGAAGCGAAACCAGATAATATGAATTCACATTTTCGCATTGCATCTTGGACGATTTGGATGGTTTCATTTTTAACCAGTGGGTGTTGCAGGATGATAACGCTGGGAAGATTTAGGAACAACAATAATATATATATATATATATATATATATATATATATATATATATATATATATATAAACCGTTATATATATATATATATATATATATATATATATATATATATATATATATATATAATCATAAATTACTTTCTATTTATTGCATTCAGTCTCTGCTGTAATAGAATTTTCTCTCAACCGATAAGTTCTGTTCTGTCATTAGCTATATCGACCGGAGTTGTTAAAGCCCTGGGCTCGGACAGATAAAGCATTAAACCATATTTATCTCTAATAGCTGCCTTCATTTTCTTGAAAGATAATCACAAACTAATAATTGAACCGGTCGTCATCGTGGTCGTCGTCGTGACCGTCTTTCCTCGTTCGATTAAACACCGCCGCTTTTACTTTTCAACTGATCGACTCCATCTTCCAGTCCCTCCTCCATCTTCCAATCCCTCCCGCATCTTCCAGTCCCTCCCGCATCTTTCCAGTCCCTCCCCCATCTTCCAATCCCTCGTCCAATCCACAACCATCCCGTCAAGCTCTGCCTGAAATCCGCATAGCGAGACGACGTCAAAGCCCGGTGTCAGCATCAGTGAGTTGCCGGTGATTGGCGAATAAAGAACCGGGTTCTTTTTTGTTCCGGGTTCGCCTGACCTTCAGTCGATACGTCACTTGAAAGTTAAGACAGTTGTACACCGAATACATCCTCAATGGCTTCTGCTTTGAGTGTAACAAAGGTCACGGTATGACATCCTTTTAGAATAATCCCAACACTTTCCAAATGTTCTTTTTCATTTTTTCTTTCTTTTTTTCTTTTTTCTTTCTTCTTCGCTTCTAGTCTTTTCTTCTTTTTCATGTCTTTCTTTTGTTTTTAATCCCCCTCTCTCTCTCTCTCTCTCTCTCTCTCTCTCTCTCTCTCTCTCTCTCTCTCTCTCTCTCTCTCTCTTTCTTCCACTCTCTATTTCTCTGTTCTTCTTCACTTATATATCACTTATTTATTTATTTCCTCTTCTTAACCTCTCTCTTCGTCTCCTTGACTTCTCTCTCTGTCTCTCTCTCTCTCTCTGTTTCTGTCTCTCTGTCTCTCTGTCTCTGTCTCTGTCTCTCTCTCTTTACTTCTCTGTCCCCCATTCTTTATTTATCTCTGACTATTCTTGGTTTCTTTATTGCTCCATTTCTATTCTTCTCATTTACCTTACTCTCTCTCTCTCTCCTCCTCTCTCTCTCTTCTCTCTCTCTCTCTCTCTCTCTCTCTCTCTCTCCTTTAACTATTGCTTCTCTTCTTCTTCTTCTTCTTTACTTTTCTCTCTTTTTTCTCTCTCCTCTCCTCTCTCTCTTTTCTCTCTCTCTCTCTCTCTCTCTCTCTCTCCTCTCTCTCTCTCGTTCTTTTCTTTTTTTCTCTCTCTTTTTTTTCTTTTTTACTTCCCTGACCTCTTCACTTCTCTCTCTTGGCTTCTTTCTCTTGTTTTCTTCTCATTTACACCCTCTGTCCACTCATCTCTGTCTGTATTTCTGTCTGTCTGCCCCCTCCCCTCTCTCTCTCTCTCTTTTCTCTCTCTCTCTATCTATCTATCTATCATCATCACCTTCTTCTTCTTCTTCTCTTATTATTATTATTATTATTATTATTATTATTATTATTATTATTATTCTTTCGTTTCTCAACTTTTTCTAAGAGATGCTTCTTTTTAGATTACCTTGAATCATAGAATTTTGTGAGATCTGAATTGATTTTCACAGAACACGCCGCCCTCCCGGAGGCCGGAAGTGGTCTTAATAGTCTTCTTTCAAGTGTAAAGGCGAAGATGTTCAAAACTGCCAAAGACAGGTATCTAGCTCGAGTACAGACATATATACAAGATCAATAGACCTGAAACTTTAACCCCAATTCTCCCTTTCTGAAGATTTTATCACAGATACTCTTGACCTTGTCACATCTAGATTAAGAGGAGGCGTGCTTAGCGTAACGGTTAGGAAATGGAATTGGTGAGCGAGTCAAAATTCTAAAAGAAACTGATTGTATTTCATGTCACCCTAATACCATTGTGAAAGACATAAATCCATCTCTTGGCCACTCGGCTATGGTGACGATACCAGGTGGCGCCATCTATCATGCAGTGAATATTTTGAGGAATTGACCAGGTTCGTTTCTCAGACAAAGGTCGAGTGGGGGTTAATGTAATCGAAACAAAAGCATCACGTGTTCTCTTCGAAAAAGTTAAGAAGAAGAAGAAAGAAGAAGAAGAAGAGATAGGCAGACAGACAGACAGAGACAGAGTGACAGAGTGACAGAGGGGGGTAAATGAGAAGAAAAGAAGAGGAAGAAGCCAAGAGGAGAGAGAGAGAAGTAAAGAAAGGTTCAGAGAAGTGAAGAAGAAGAAGAAGAAGAAGAGATAGGCGACAGACAGACAGACAGAGACATGAGTGACAGAGTGACAGAGGGGTAATGAGAAGAAAGAAGTGAAAGAGCCAAGAGGGGGGAGAGAGAGAGAGAGAGAGAGAGAAGTAAATGAGGGTCAGAGAAGTAAAAAAGAAGAAAGAGAGAGACAGAGAGAAGAAGAAGAAGAAGAAGAAGAAGAAGAAGAAGAAGAAGAAGAAGAAGAAACCAAACCTTTACACATCATTAATTATTTCAGTATACATTTGTAATACATTAATAACATAAAGTTTTTCCATCCATATCATGCGTTTCCTAGGAAAACGTTAAAAATAGATTCAAAAATAGAAAAACAGAAGAAATAAAATCAACTAAATTCATAGAGGGGGCGAACTTACCACAAGCGGAATCTGTAAAGAGTGAATTAAACTAAAACCAGGATGAACAGTTGATTTCATTATATATTTGTGGTACGTAGTGGTGGACTTTTCATTGGCCCAAACTGACTGTGGTTTCCCTATTTAAGGGTTCGAGTTCTTGTGAAGTTTATTTATAAATGTCAATACTAGCAGCACGTAGCTTACAGGGTGGCAGCCTGCAGATACCGGATTCAAGCTGGGGTTGCTATCGGAGTCGATATGATGCTCAAGAACCCGGCAATGATGATAATGCATCACTGACGACCACCATGTATGCATCTAGAAGATGTATTGTAGGAGTAAAAGAAAACTTTAGCTAATACGGCTGTTGAGTAGAAATACTTTCGAACGAAAATATCGAAGATGAACGTGCTCAGTATTCATACTTGAAATATTTCGTTGGCAGAGATAAGCATGTCACAGTTTCATATAATTATCGGCACATGGCTGCAATTTATGCCAACACACTGTGTCAGTCAATTGCTGGGCATAAATGCCACGAGGGCAAGCATTCCCAGTCAGGTAGTAATTAGTCTGACATACTTATTATGAAAGATAACCGACTGCCATCATAATATATATATATATATATATATATAATATATATATATATAAAGATAAAGATTTTAGCCCTGAAGAGCTTTATGCGAAACTAATAGTAGGTTCGTCTGACTCATTAGATTATCTTTATTATTGGTTCTGCTTAGGTATCGAGCACTTTTTACATATTAGCTTTCTCCTAGCGGTTATTGAATATATATCTATTTATATATATATATATATATATATATATAATATATATACATATATATACATATAAATTGTTTTTTTTCTTTGGCCAAATACTGTACCAATAGATTATTTTTTTATGGTACGAATATCTTGGTCCTTTCTTTTTTTCAAAAATTTTTCTTCCTGGTTGTGGTTTGGTAGTATATTTTTACAATCAACTTTCTGTTGGGTTTTTTTCTCTCCGCAAGGATCTACCAACACGCTTGGTATATATATATATATATATATATATGATATTATATATATATATAAAAAGTAAAACAAACAAACAATGTTTTTTTGATATGGCTTTTTAGCCGACAATTTTTGGGGGAGAATATTGCTTAATTGAAGTCGTACTTAATTCTGATAATTATTAATTAATAATTAATGAATTAGGCGGGCATACCTATTCAAATGTAAGGCTAAACAACCGAGAAAAGATCAATGTCTGTTGTAATGTCGGCCTATTAGGCTCAATCACTGAGCTAATAGACAGGAATATATAATATATATATATATATATATATATATATATATATATATAAGAACCTACAATGAGTCAGACACTACCTACCCAGAAAATTTTATATATATTATATATATATATATAATAATATACTATATGTCCGTAGATGGGTTACCAGGTAAGTTGGTATTAGGATAATTTTAAATTGGCTCTTTCTTTCCAACGGCGAATGCTACGTGACTACAGGTCCAATATTGAGAGCTCGATGCTCAATTTAATTAAACAGAGCAATATAACTGATAAAGGAAAAAGCTTACAAATCGGGCATTATCGGCAGTTATAGATCTATTTCTGCCCATAGGCATCTGCTTATACCTATTAGTTAGCCAGCTAACTTTATTTTCATAACTGCGAAATAGTCGATTTCTAAGCCTTTACTTTACCATTATATATATATAATATATATATATATATATTATATAATATATATATATAATTGTCATCCACAATACAGTCTTGTTTCACGTGTAGGTAATTTCAGTGCGGCTAGAACTATCAGCTACCCCAAGCAGGGATCAACTCTCTACCGATGTTCATTAGCTAACGACCATACTAGCGGAAATATAATTTAACTGATAAATACATACATAAATAAGTATGCAAAGGTTTCAAAGATAGGCTCTGATCTTTTTAAGAGAGCTTATATATAATATATATATATATAATATATATATATAGTATATATATATATAATATATATATATACTATAGTATATAAAATGTTTTCTTGTTACAACGGGAGAAAATCGTCAATATTTAAAAAGAAGGTCCGTATTATGTTTCAGAAAATTAAAAAAATTCTTTTATCTCACATATGCGACACGTGTTTCTGATCGCTGTTCTTCAGCATTGAATCATGGTATTTGGCAGAAATTGTCCGATTTTGATAGGTTTGGGTGCTGTTTCTGCAAACTTTTATATATATAGTAAATATATATATATATATATAGAATATAGTATATGATATATATATAAGGAGACAGAGACACACATACACACAAAGCAGACAGAACAGACAGAGTTAAAAAACCGAGACAGACAGCAAAAGAGAGCACTGGAAAATTATAACCGACAGTATGCGGAAAAGTAATAAATAAAAGTTAAATACAGGAAATATGAGGAGATGATTGTTCAATGAATTTTGCAAAATATAATATCGACGTTTAAGTTGTCGATTGATGTGTATATACCAATAATTTATCTATACTAAAATCTATATTAAAAAGTATATTGTCTATGCTCTTCGGACAGAGACAAACATCGACTGTTGATGTTTACGTTTTTTGTTTATCAATGTCATACGCAATGAAAGAATACTTCATGGCATTGCGGAAATTACGGGGCAGCAGAATAGATTAGAAAAACTACGTTCGGTTATGAAAGAGAGATGATTAGAACGCGTGGGGTACAAATCGACAGTTATACAATATAAAACGTTGTACGTGAATTTGAATGTGAGAATATATATATATAATAATATTACTATATAAATAATATATTATATATATAGTATATAGTATAATTTAATATACCCGAGCGTGTTGTGAGTTCAGTCTGCGTGAGAAGAAAGAAAACAGCAGAAAGTTTGCATTGTAAGATATAACTACTAAACATCAAACTCAGGAAGAAAAAATTTTTTGAAAAAAGAATAGACCAAGATATTGTGACCGCGGACACAAGAAATAATCTCTTGTACACTATGTTTTGGCCAAAAGAAACAATTGTATGAGTATAGTTAAGTCATTTAATAGAATTGAGGATTAACATAGTATCAATATACGACCGCTAGGAGAAGTGAGCTAATTGAATGTAAAAAGTGCCGATACACGTCAAGTAGAGCCAATAAATAATAATATGAATAATGATATTGAGATATTTATCTTTATACTACTTATCGTATATTGATAATTAGGTGACTTAGCAGATATCATATTATATATATATATATTATACCTATAAATGAAGAATAGACGGATACGCAATATTGTTTTCAAGGTCTTTTAATATATAGCAACTGCACCTTATAAATGAACCCCTGTGAGAGCGACAGACAAACGAAAGAAGGATAAACATTTTTCACATAGAATAGCGGCGTAGCACGCAATCACCAGCGAGCAGACCACTCAAGGAAATAAGATGTCGTCAAGATGTTTAAATCGTTGGTGGTGAAATTAGATGACACTCTGGAGCAGCGAACCGGCCAGAGGTAGCTGTTACGGTATAAAGCCAAAATGCTGATGAGAGAAAGGTGATTACTTCGAAGAAAACTGGTCTGTGGGATTAGTTAGTTTATGATAATATATATCTACTAGTATATCTATATAGTGGTGTTTGTAGTCGTGTTTGATTGTTGGCTGTGTGTGATGCTGGTAGAGTTGTTTGTGTGGTGTGTGGTGGTTGTGTAGTGCTGTGCATGTGTGTGTTAGCGGTAGTGTTAAACCGATGCGCGCGCGAAACTCTCAACTATAAGTGAGCATTGTCAGGTTCTGCACTTAAGTAGAGTAGAAATTCATTACAGCGGAGTACGCCTATAAGTCACAGCCTCTCGAAGCTAGACGCTTATCATTTGTTAGATGTTTAGTACACTGCTCTTTGTAATGATATTTGTTAATATATTTTGTTTAATCTAGATTCCCGCTCTTGCGTCGTTTATATTCGTGGTCTCCTGGCTAACCAGCTAACAGAGCAATGTATAGATCATATATATGACGTGATAATATAGGGAGTGTTGAGTCGTCCGGGCAGTCGAGAAGCAGCAACTACTCACGTAATCATTGACGACAGATGAGAATACAAGGCTGATGGCCAGAGTGATATTGTTCGGTAAAATGAAGTAATTAATCATACTAAGTAAGAGGACAGAGAAGGGCCAGTCCAGTGAATAGATAGTGCGTAAACGGACCGTATGTTGCACGCGATCCGCAAACGTATTAGAGAAAGAGGTAATAGAATAAGAATAATTTCATATACTATATATATAAAGGTGTAGGAGAAGAGAGAGACGACAGGCGAAAGCAAAAGCAAATGAAAATATAGTCCGACCGACTTTGCTTGAACTGTACAGGACAACTCCTGTCGGGAGACAAGTATTTTGGTTGATTTGTTCCAATTTCGGGCCCTGCTATTGTGGTGGTCGGGGTGTTAACTAGATATAAGTCCACCAAAGGTTTTAGACAAATACGCAGCGTGCCGTTTCGGGGCAAAAGCGAATTGTGCCGATATCGTCAGGTAGGAGAGATGGTCATGGTTTCGTGTCTCGTTTTTAACGAGAACGAGTAGTAAGCAAGGAATTTCGAAGGTGGGGGTAGGTAATGCAGAATTGTTAGTCGAGGTTGTAGGAGGGAATTAGGTAGTGGATTCGAGCGAGCTTTGGCAGGGTGAGTGTGATGTTTATGTAGCGAGGGGGGACCGTCGCGGCTGCACACAGCCTATCACCACATCCACACAGCACACAATATGATTAGCAGTTACTTATAGTTGTAAAGTATTGTATAGTTTATTAAGGAGTATTAGTAGAGTTATAGGGCTGATAAAGGAGTTGATATATGATAAAAGAAACTGAAAGTTTTCATATTTGGTGTAATGTAACGTTTCGCGGGGAGATGATGTTTATTTTGCACAAAAATTAATCTACACGGAAAAAATAAGTGAACGTGTCGGCTGTATTTTGTTTACGTGGCCCTTTGTCACGAATATATAAGATACCCCTTATCTGTCGTCATTGTGACACCTGTAGCTCGATTTGCTTTTGTTGTCAACTGTAACTGATAAGGAATGATACTTTTTTTTGTATAACTAAAAGCGCGGTAGCCCTCACTCTTCCTATATTGTCAGACACGTATAAAGTGTTTTTGTGGCAAAATAATTAAATTTCTATGAACGAACTATCATAATTGAGATATTTTTATCCCCATTGGATTTTTATTCAACTTTACACAAACAACACACACATCACAATAGCCACACATCACACAACACACACACAAAAGACCAGCAGCACCATACATATAATATATTATATTATATATATATGTATATATATGTTATATATTATCAAGACAATATTGCATAAAGAGTATGAGTTAGATTGCGTAGGAATAAATAAATTAAAGACAAAGAATATTACACATGCATATATATATATATATATATATATACATATTATATATATATACTATATATATATCCACATGAAGTCATGTTATATATATAGTGTATGTAAGTTATATAAGAGTTAGAAATAAGATATATGAGTTAGAGTGACATAAGCATGAAAATTTGACAAATAAATCATACAAACACACACACACACACATTCTCTCTTTTTCTCTCTCTCTCTCTCTCTCTCTCTCACACACAACACACACACACACACAACACACACCACAACACCTCACACAGATATATATATAGATATATGAAAAGGAAGTGAATCCGACGGTATGTAGTATATTAAGAAAGAATGAAAAAATACAGGTTTAAATCACTTAAGTGGTGAGTTTATTGGCCGACGCTGCAGTGTTTCGATCTATTAATTAGATCATCTTATGGCATTTGTTGGTATATGGAAGGTAATAAGAATTATTATCACAGAACGAGAAAAGCGAGTGGTAGTCCTTGTTATTCAGTCTGTTTAAATATTTTAACAGACTGGATAACAAGGACTACCAACTCGCTTTTCTCGTTATTCTGTGATAAAAAATTCTTATTACTTCCATATATATATATATATATATATATATAAATATATATGTGTTGTGTGTGTGTGTGTGTGTGTGTGTGTGTATTTGGGCAGCATTCTTTCATTTATACATGTAGAATTAAACAAAAGACACATCTCCTGTTTAACATTTTATTTTTGATCTTTTCGAGTTTTCTGGCCAACTTTTTAATATTTGGGTGGAATTCGTGGATAAGTCCACCAAAGTTCAGGTCCCGAGTACTTTCGGCACTTCGAAGTGCTATCATCAGGGTGATGTGTTCCTTATCCACGAATTCACCCAAATATTAAAAAGTTGTCCAGAAAACTCGAAAAGATCAAAAATAAAAGTGTTAAACAGGAGATGTGTCTTCTGTTTAATTCTACATGTATATATATATATATATATATATATATATATATATATATATATAATATATAGATATAATTATCATCAAGTCATATTAATAGCACGAATCCCCATGATTATATAGCGTGTTGTAGTGTGTACATAAAGTCATCGGTGCTTTCGATTATAGTAAACTATATATCTGTGTGTGTGTGTGTGTGTGTGTGTGTGTGTGTGTGTGTGTGTGTGTGTGTATGTGTGTTTTGTGTGTGTGTAGAGTAATGTAGAAAAACACAGAATGTTAGAAAAGATGAATATCTATTCTTGAAACATCCCGTGTTTGTCTACATTTCTCCACAAACACACACGCAGCACAAACACACACACACATCCTGATGGATTATTTTCCCCATTGTATAGCACCTGTCTTGTCTAGTCACACTGATAACCAGGAAAACGAGCAATATGTGAATGACTATATGAGAGTTTGTTGCTTGAAGCATTGGTTATATTGGTTTGGAGTTGATTTTGAAGGCTATCACAATGCAGGTGTAAAGAAAAAATAATAAGGTAACAATGGTGTTGTGTGTTAACCTGTATTTTATTCTTGAATTTTCGAGATAAAATCTTTTTTCAGAAGATCACTGGAACTGAAGTTGTCTTGTTATGGCATTTCTAGTTTTAAAAAAAGAGATATTTTATCTAAAAAAGAAAAATTTAAAAAGAAAAGAAAAGAAAAAAAAAGAAAAAGATTTTATCTCGAAAATTCAAGAATAAAATACAGGTTAGCACACAACACCATTGATACATTATTCTTACACCTGCATTGTGATAGCCTTCAAAATCAACCTCCAAACCAATATATATAATATATATATATATATATATATATATATGGTATTTGTGGAAAACGTGACTTACCGGTGAAAATGGTCACAATGGTTAGTTGATTCAAGTTTCACAATGATAAGAGATATAACAAATATAAAGTGCTCAATACGTTAGTAGAGCACATTTTTATCAAAAGGTACACGGTAATAACCTACTCGAGTTTCATCATAAGGATCTTCAGGGTTAATCACACTGGATTTAGTCAAGATTGCAGATTGTATTTCCATATATATTAATATATAGTAATATATATATATATTATATATATATTATATATATATGTTGATAACTATTTGGTGACAGTTGTTATTGGTAAATAGGTAATAATTAGCGTAATAATGGTGTACACCCATTAGTCGAGGGAGAAATATATGGACTGCCATATTGTTTTCAGTTGGAAACTGCGCAGAACGATCGCTTTTGTACTGTAGAGGCGTTGCAACACAGAATACAAGAGTCCATTTTCGTAAGCGACCAGTAGAGCTTCAACGCATCCTCATATAGTGGAGCAAGTAGAGTAGAGCTGGGCGTGTTCGATGTAGATTCGCGATAGGTACCAAGGTGAGCAATCTGAGAATGCAAAAAAATCTAAATAAAATGTTAAGAACTCTGCTGTGGTGGAGAGGTATATATATATATATATAGGATAAGCCGTATGGCTGAAAGTTACTACTATAGATAGTATTGGTAATATGATATACGTATTCGGGAATTTTATGCGATAAGCATTTGCATTTTAATGTGCCTTCAAAGTAAAAATATAAGTATAGATAATTTATATCCATCAGTGCTTCTAAAACCCATAACCTCCAAAAATTCCGATTACGTTCTCCAGAAGAGCTTAGGGCGCTGGATTGGTTCTACTCAATCAACGTCACTTACCGACTACTGATGAGTAGACAGCGCGCGATGTAAGTATCCTTGACGAAGTGTTTAATTTCGCCAGGATGTCTCGGCCTATTCACCAGAAGGGCGGCACGTAAAGCCGAGGATGGTGTCTGGCGTGTCATCCGATAAAGGAGGGAGAACCCGCCTGACTTTACCAGTTCGCAATTTTCTGTAGCCGGAGGAGAAGTCGTTGTAAAATCAAGGCGCTGTGATGCAATCGTGAAGGGGGAAGTTCATAAAGCTTATAAGTCGAAACAGAAGATGGTTGCTGGCAGTTAGCGAGATCACAACTGCGCTATTGCCGGATTCCTTGTCATGTATTTATTTTTCTAGTAATTTCGGGATTTTATGCGATCGAGGCGATGTAGTAGTGCTGCCTTCCAGTATAATAGGAGATATGCTAATCAAATTAATATAATTAATGATAGATATCTTTAATATATAGATAACGTAGAGCGAATGATACGGTACGTATATTAGTAGTGTGATAATACAGTGGAGCTGATATGTTGGTAGTGGTTAATCTGAGTAATAGGAGCTGGGTTGATAATCAGTTCATGGAATTAGGACAAATGTCTATGATTCTTTTATTCTATTAATTTTTTTTTGGTAATCATAGATTTTTGTCATAAAGGAATAAGAAATCAATTTTGAGGTTGAGGGTGGGTATTAGAATGCTAACTTATGATTAAGCTGCCGATAAAAGAGATATGGTGATTGTTGGAGCTTTAATATGACAAATGGAAAGTGCAGCTGATTACTTTCTACTTAAATTATACCTTCGTGACCTTTATCTCAAGGCATTAGTACTATTAAATCGAATTAATCGAGAAACAACCCGAGAAAGAATTTGAGTATCATATTAACCCGTTAATTTTTGGAAACACAACCTTCATTTGCATACATATGATTCGCATTTTACACAATGCAATCGTGTTCGGAAGAGTGCTGTGTCTCCGTGTTGCAAAATCGATGGCGTGCTACTAGTCTATCAATTTTATGCAGCGGGAGAAAGGAATAAGCTACCTCCATTCAAGAACGCTGGTTAAAATCTGTTTTGGGTGGTCACAAATCCCGAGAGTACTGACTCGAGTGCAAAGGCTATCATGTGCCAATAACTGTCCTCCAGCTAAATACGGTAGAGCAGACTGGGCTCAATTAATCCTAGACTAAGTAACGGGCCAATCCTAGGAGAAGAAAATCTGAATGAGAACGTGTTTAAAATTTGCTTGGATGTTGTTAAGAAGCCTGAACACCTTCGAGTTAACAGTGCCATCAACTAGCTCTTCCGGGTTGGACAGCCGAGCCACGATGGGGATAGATAGCTAAAGAGAGCTGGGCTCCATCTAACCTTGACTAAGGTAACCAATTCTTAGGGAGAGAAAACGATGCTGAATTGAAACGCGATGTTAAATGCTGTGGTGTTGTTACACAATCCCTACACCCTCGCGTACAAGAAGTTACCCCATCCAACATTACTGGATGTCCTCTCAGCTAATGGTAAGTAGTAGAAGATTGATCTGGGCTCATTAACCTTGGGGACAGGGTACCATAGTCTAGGACGAAGGAAAACTCTGAATTGAAACTGTTAATATCTGCTTGGTGTTGTTTACAGAATACCATCAACACTGACTTGGTGAAAAGTAGCCTCTCAACTACTTCTTTCCTCCAGCTATGGGTAAATAATAAGGAGCGCAGACTGGGTTCATTACCCTTGACTATGGTAATCTAATCCAGGGAGAAGGAAACTCTAAATTCAAACCATCTGTTGAAATCCTGTGGGGTTATACAATGGCAAAGTCCTAATACTTTGGCAAGAGTTAGTAATTGTATCGCGATTGCTCCAAACTACTCTACCCCCAACTCATAGGTAAAGGGTTGGTCAAGGGCAGCAGAACTGGTTCATATAATCTTGAACTAAGGTAACCAATCTCTAGAAATGAAACCTAATTAATAAGTGTGTAAACCTGGCTATGTTGCGGAGGGTATATATGATATAGTGTATTTAAGTATATATATAATATTGATAATAGTATATAAGTATATCTTATCTGGAGGCTGGAGAGGAGAAGAATTGATGAAAGAGGTGTTATAGATTTTAAATGGATGTACTGCATTGGCATTGGAAATGCATATGATTGTTTAAGGAGGTTCTTTATTGTTTTAAATGTATAAAGCTTCTAGTATTTGGTATTTTGTTTTAAATTTTTCGCGATTTGTGCAAGATATTGTGTGATTATGTCCATGGACGTTAGATATATTTCGGTAATTAGAGGTGGGGTATGGAATAGTAATTTAGGGTGTTGTGAAGTGGGCTATGTGGTTGAGGCGTGAATTCGAATGTAAGTATTTTCATTTCTGGGAGATCTTCGAAGTCGCCTAGAGATTATATACATCTGTATAGCCTATCATGCTCTCATCTAAAGCGACTTGTTGGGGAGAGAACTTTAGAGTTGTCGCGACAACGAGGTGAACCCTGGTATCTCTATGCAATATATGGTATATATATATAATGTGTAATATAAATGAATATGATGGTCTATATGGATCAATCTTCTACTGCTCTCGTCACTCTCTCGATTCCATCTCCTCTCCTCTCGCAGTCCGATCTCGCTATACAGTAACTATAGGATAGCGTAATAGTTTATACAATAAGGGAGCATTTGATTATTAGTTGAGAGATCCGTGGAGTGAGCGATAGGATTACGTATTATGATGGTTTGCATTGTACGAGAAGTACAATACTGAGATTCCATGGTCTTACAGTTCAAATCGTGAGCAGTTTCCAGGTCTAGGGAACGGAAACTCTGAAGCAGCAAAGCTGGGTTGAAAGCACTCCAGGCTTAATAGTAGTCTTGAACGACATCGCAGCTCGGGCGAGGGGATTGGTAAATATAGCATTAGTCCAGTTAAGTGACGGGTTATTTTAAAGAATTATTAGAATCGAAATGACCGTGTAACCGTTAACACGGTAGTACGAATAGATAAATGTCTGTTATGTCTCATCGTGGATTAAAAGGGAGGAATCAGGTGTACGATCTTGTTCTCAGTACAATGCTCATAGGATTTCTATGCACACTCCGCTACGAGTAGGAGCTACTATAGAGCGTTGAATTCCCAGGGGCCACGCGCCGCAGAAGCAGAAACCCGGTGCCGCCCTCGGGTACTGTAGAAGGCGAGTGGAGCCTGGTGTGGTGATGGCTCGCGCCAGGTTCGCCTAGAGCGCTGGCCCGCCACCTTAGATGCGGACATAGTAACGCGGCGAGCAGGATCGACGCTAATCTTTTCATCACTGCCAGTTTCCACTGATTCGCGCTGTGGGGTGGAAGGACCCACGTTAATAAGGAGACTACTGATGATGGACGTGACGACTCAATGTGGGGTAGCGCGGGTAAAAGTATACTAATGCGTACACTGATTCGTTCCCTGTGCTCGCGACGCATAATAGTCTAACTAATAATAGCGTCGATACCCAGGGGCACATTCCCCAGGGCAATGACTGACCGATTGGGATGGCAGGTCGATTTAATTGCCACACGCCTGTAGTAGCGCACCCATCTTGAAGGGGGAATGCAGAAGGGGATCCGACACGCCTACAATTTGTTGTTATTCTTCCCACAGGCCGCAGCATGGAAGCTATCGGGCTTTTGGGTGGGCCTGGCACTAATAGGAGAGGACCTATTGGTGACCAGTGCCATACAACGTGGGGGTAATGAACAATCCTCACTGCAACGGCGTGCTCTTATAACTTATCTATTGTCCCTCTTAACTTTTGCCCCCGTAAGCGTATTATAGGTATTTAGATGATAAGTCCAGTTTTAGTTACCGCTACCGATAACGAGGACTCACAGCTTGCGGCTGATCGGTTTAACTAGAAGTCTCTCGTGAGCGCAGGTTGAAGATTCCAGAATGGTCTTGAGATGCGCTTAAATCCACATAAGAAACTTAAAAACGTTGAAAATAGTGTAGACATAGTCGTTCGTAGTTTATTTGTAAGTGGATCAAGATTTTGGTTTATGGGACATTACGGAATATTATTGGGTAATTTGTCAACCGATCGTAATGTACCTCTAGGACTTCTGTATGTTTTAACGCAGAAGCAAGCAGCGTGCAAGGGCAATTTTCCCGGCCCAAACTTTAATATAAACTCTTGCCGAGTCCATTGTTGTTTGTTACGAACTTGCTATTGTCGGGCAGAATTAATCGTAAATATGTATAATGACTCCCAACCCAGATTATTTGTGGGAAACATCATGTAAGTTTTTACAGACACGCCTCAGTCCTTATAAAGAAAGTGAGAGAGAGCGAGGTAAAATAAGATTTATACAAAACTCAAGAATACTGGAATGCGCCTTTAGATAAACTTGCCCCAGCTTTTGATGCCTCCTCACAATGCCGAACCACTCCAACTAAAAAGGCTTACAAGAAGTAACGAACTTAGACAACCTGCAAGGTTGTGAGTTAAGATCTACTAGATTTAGTAATTCAGTTTACATAGTCGCTACGAAAAGTAAGGGGTATAAGCCATGCGAGGAATCGAACCGTAGATATGGCTGAGGTGGATCTGCGAGATCTAACGTTGGCTAACTTACACCACGAGGA
>CM042155.1:69926213-69931213 GCA_023376005.1 Doryteuthis pealeii
GGAGAGATCGAATAGAAACACGTATCCCTACCGACATTCTGTGACTGTTTATTTGAGCACTTCTTCGACTACAGAGTAATTCCTTCTCTCACTGGAATATTTTTGGCTATAAACATCTTTCATGACGGGAGAAGAGATGATAGTCTGATGGCGGTCAAATCTGGTGAGTGTGGAGGATGAGGTAAAGTTGTCCAGAAGTGGCTCAAAGAACAGTCAACTGGGGTCATTTCCTGTCAATCAGACTCAAGAAAAAATCTACAAGTTAGAGTTGGTGTGAATGAATAAGATGGCGTTACAAAAAATCATGAAATTATTGATGATTATTTTCAGATAATATTCAGACTCAATTTCGCTAAAATTTGCAAATCGTCGTCAAAATTAAAACGGAAAGTTATTTGGTGGTGATCCATGACAGTTTAACTACAATGTATGGATGAACTTTTTTGCGAATTGGGTTACGATTTAGGGGTTTGGGGATTAAGGTTGTTTTTAATTATGTATTGCTTAAAAAACGCAAATTACTATACATTTAATTAACCATTGAAATTAATTACTGAATCCAACGATAGACACATTAATCTCAGTTGTTTGTGTTAGTATTGCAATGTATAATTTCAATTAAACTTGGATTTTTTAATAGAATTGTTTTTCAACATTAAATGTATATTAATTTGGGATTTTTAGTAGTGTTTTTTTTTAAGCAATATGTAATTAAAAACAACCTTAATCCCCAAACCCCTAACCCAGTAGCCAGGAAAATACCAGAAAAGGAATAAAAATCAAAAATTCAAAGGGTTGTACATTGTGTTACTTTTGGACTTCTTTGTTCAATCCAATATTTTGAGTGGTCTCCATTTTTTGCCCAGCCCTTCTAAAGGCTTTGTTAAAGGCTGGTGTAGTTTACAGGGCTGAAAAAGGGTGGAGGCCACCGGAAATATTGGATTAAACAAAGAAGATAAAAAAACAATACAATGTTCCTCGCTTTTGAATTATGTTCTTTTTATATTTTTCCATGGTTTTAATATAACCAAAAAGGTTTACCAAAATATATCTATACAGAAGCATATGTGGCCTCCCAAAAAACACATAAAACACACACTCACACGCACACACACACACACACCACATCCACACCCAACACACACGCGCACACACATACAACACACACTCACACATGCACGCACATACACATACACACACACGCACACACACACTCACTCACACACACACACACACAAACACACACACATGCACACACACGCGCACACACACTCACACTCACATACACACGCACACACACACTCACACACACACATGATTAGTTTTTAAAAAATAAAAATTAGCGAAAAGAGGGCTGGGGTTTGGAGGGGGAAGTTCAATAAGAATCCAATCATCATCATCATCATCATGTCGCGCAATTAGCACGGATATCTATGACAATCTCCGCCAACCTTCCCTATCATTCATTTTCCCAGGGAGGTCCTCTGCGCAGCATCCAGCATCTTTGCATAGCTGGTCAATGTAGGTCGTTGTTATGGGCGGTCCGCACTAGCATGTCCACAATAAAAAAAACAACAAAAAAGATTGAACAATCCAGTTCTTTTACACGTTAAACAACAAATGCATTAAAAGGATTAAAATAATTCAAAGCCACAAATCTTTTCAGTCGGCTATACCGGTTCGTTTTCTGTCAGTTCCAAAAAACAACAAAAACTACGAGAGACTAAAAGAAACAAAAAAAAATTGTTTTCCGCAAAAGAGTAAAAAGTGAAAGCATACAAGCTTCCATCCTATGAGGGTTTTTTTTAAAAGAAGAATCAAGAAATATTTCATGAATATTAATTTTCTTTTCTTTCCCATCAGAGATTTTTCTTTGCTACGAGTTTTTTTGGGTTTTTTTTACCTCCGAGAAACATGGAGGTTTTTAGTGGGTGGGCCAATGACCTCAATCGGTCATGAGAAGAAACAATGTTTTGTAGATAAATAATATATATATATATATATATATATATATATATATATATATATATATATATATATGGTTTTGTTCCATTATCCGCTGGCATAAATATGCAGATTGAGGTGCATAAAAAAGTCTGATATATGCAGATCGATGTGGATAAATATATATATATATATATATATATATATATATATATATATATATATATATATATATATGTTGTTCTGGTTCAACGGGAGAAAATTCAATATTATATAAAAAAAGAAGGTCCCCAAAATGTATTATATTTTTCAGAAAAAATGTTATTCTTTTTATCTTACATATGCAACACGTTTTTCAGATCTTCTGGTATCTTCTTCAGGCTTTGATCAATGTTTGTATGTATGTATATATATATATATATATATATAAGAGAGAGAGAGGGTGGGAGAGAGACAGAGAGATGGGGAGGTATATAGATAGATATTTTGATAGATATTGAACAGCTACGATTAGTACATAATATACAGTTTGTGATATGTAGAAAATCATAAAGAACGATGTACATGAAGTTTCGGGTCTTCCAACATCAGACTTCCCTCCGCATGCTGACCCTATCAGAGGTGATCACACTCTGATACCCCTGCCAACATTAGACGCTAAAAGACGTTTATATATATATATATATATTATGGAAAAGATGACTTACCGGTGAATATGGTCACGGTGGTTTATGTGAAGTTCATAAAGGTAAGACAGTGATATAACAAATAAAAAAGTGCTCAATACGTTAGTAGAGCAAATTTTTTTAATATAGGTCCAAGTGATAACCTACTCGAGTTTCACCATGTTGAGGATCTTCAGGGTTAACTCCACTGTGTAAATCAAGATGTTGGTTGATTGTAGACAATTATATGTATGTGTCTTTTGCTATGAACGCTACATTATGCATAATGTACCGTTCACAGCAAAAGACACAAATAGGATATATATATATATATATATATATATATATATATAATATATATATATATATATATATATATAATATAGTATACATGATTAATTTGTTTAACAAATAAATCAGCCCAAACCAGACACCTCATTTGTGTTTCTGTATTTAAAGTAAGTGTTCATCTTCGTATCATAGCCATGTAGTAAACTGATCCCCCATCTATTGACCACATTAGATTCATATGAAGTTAGACTGTTCAACAAATTATAAGTGACGTTGAAAGCACCGGTTTCCATTAGATCACCAAAGTTAAGCAGTGATGAGTCTATTCAATACTTAATTGGGTGACCACTTAAGTAACCGTGGGTACCATAAGCAACCTGTGTCCTTTGTTTATCAAAATGACTTGATTCAGCATTAAATAACCCGAAACAGGGTTGATATGCCGTAAAATAATACAACCAATTAATCATATGTATTAACAAACTGGTGGTTGACCCTCGCCTATGCGATGATCAGTCTAGATAACACTGTCGATAATCTTATATTGTAGCTAACAATTTTCACTTAGCGCTAATACCCTTGGGAAAGGTATGAATCCTACTCTCCATCCAGCTATGGGTAAAAAGTAGGGCAGACTGGGCTCTTAAACTTGGTTTGGCAACCGGTCTAGGAGAAGGAAAACTCTGAATTCAAACCTGTTGAACTCCGCTTAAGAAATTGACCTTGTGTCGCATCCTGCTCGTGTGGAAGGGTTGGTATATATATATATATATATATATATATATATATATATATATATATATATATATATATAATTGTAGCTAACATTCTTGTTTCCGTGTGTATGTACTTAAACGACTTGAACTAAAGAATGGACAATAAACTCTGATTATTGTTTAGACTATTTGCCACAGGGCCTTCTACATCACTAACAGATCATAATAGTCATAATAGAAATATTAAAAGAAACCCACTTATATCGGCCGTTGAATAGATAACCCATTATAGATATAAATCTCGTTATGGCTGGTCAAGGTACATATGGTAATGGTCATCCTATCTGTCTGTTCTATATTATGTCATTGATTATATAGAAACAAACCATTATATAAAGAAAAATTATGTGTACTAGCAAATATATGCACCCACCGGGTGCAAGTATTTAAGTTTTAATATAATAAAATATCATATTAAATTAGAAAGGCTAATGAAACTGAATAAAAATTCAGATAAAAAGATTTGGAACAGAGGGGATATGATTGAAAAATAGAACAACTTTGACACTAACTCTTCCATCATTTTCCATTACTCCCGTCTTTCTTTGGTAAATTTTCCTAATTTAACTATTTAGTTAAAATAGGAAGTAAAGAATAATATTACAGTTATTTCTTCTTGTTAATGGATTTCTTTTAAGATTTATCCCAGAGATTTTTGCTCATATTCAATAAGATAAAACCAAACAATTAGAAATCAATAATACTAAGCATATAATTATTAAAATCAAATTTTAATTATCAATACGCAAATTAGCCTTTCCATTCACACTGTAAATCGATATTTTGTTGTATATATAAATATAATTGCATGTTGTTAGTACGTAGATATTGTTAACAGTCTTAATGATGTAAAACAATTTTACTAATAATTGAGATTTAAATAAAAAATAAAATCCTGGAGAATGTGACATAAATAACAAAGGGAATTGTGACTTGAGTAGTAATATAGTTTCGGTTACAACAGGAAAACCCACAATCTCCATTATAATAAGATATATATATATATATATATATATTATATATATATATATATATATATATGTAGAAAGTTTGTAGAAAAAACAAGATGTTTAAAGTTATGCTGACAGAAATCTGTTTCAACCATATGCGGAGTTTATCAAAGCAACATTGTAAACGGAAAGACGAATAAATATATCATTAATCACGAGGCACAGAACCGGAATTTTCTACAAAACTTTCTACACATATTGTCGGATTCATATCCATTTTACCTTTCATATATATATATATATATATATATATATATATATATGTGTGTGTGTGTGTGTGTGTGTGTGTGTGTGTGTGTGTAAAAATTGTAGTT
>CM042155.1:69933713-69941213 GCA_023376005.1 Doryteuthis pealeii
ATTTATATTTTGAAGGCAATTACAATGCGTATATCGTATAGCTGCATCCCACATATACATAGATAGAATTTGATAATTATAATTGAAATAATCATGGCAAGAAAACTCGACGAATGCCGCGTGCGACGTGTGAAACACTGTACAGCTGTTCCAGTCTTATTAGGTCTCATCAGCAGTTTATACCTACGATCTCCCCCCGACAGAGATCGAACCTGAGAACGCAGAGTCAGAGATAATAAGGTTGAAACAACTGTACAGTGTTCCACACATCGCAGGCAATATTCGCTGAGTTTGCGTGTCGTGATTATTTCAATTATAATTATCAAATTCTCTCTATGTATATGTTGTGGATGCAGCTATACCATATACGCATTGTAATTGCCTTCAAAAATATAAATAATAATATAATTTATTATTTATTTATTGTTGTTATATAATTTTTTCTTCGGCATTAGGTTATTCCATATTTTATAAGTACATGACTTGGAAAAAATATACTATTAATTTAAATAATTTAGTCTAGTTTTTTAGGAATATTTATGAAGCCAGAATTTTCAGCTATTAAAGAAAACATGTTTTGTGTCTTAGCTGTTATTAGTTTATCTACTGCTAAATAACAAATGTGAACTTCCTCTCTGCGTGCTAATTTTATAATTTTTGTCAAAGGAATTACATTCATTATCCATTATCATTGCATTCCTTGGCATTAAATAACCCAGAAGCTCTGATATGCCGTTAAACACCAACTAACCATTACTTCACTTTGCAAATTCTATCCAAAAACATTTCATATTTTTAGGACTATATTTAACAGCACTTTTTTCAATTATTTCTTGATTCAAGATACTTTTTCCTTAGTCGGCTCATCAGGGTTTTTATTGAAGGTGATTGAATGCTTTCTGACACAGGAACTCAATGTTTCACAATGTACCGACAATTGCCGGCTCTTTTCTTTCAGTTATATTAAAATCAAATCTTTTTTTCTTTATTTTGGGATAGGGGGCTCTCTAGATCGCAATTTCCATTTCACCGCCTTTCGCAGAAGCTAAAGACGGCCAATTTGTCTGGCATTCATGGTGCTTTCTTTGTGTCACACATTTCCGAATTCTTCTGAATTCCTCCTAAATTGCTGATGGCTGTTCAAGACCTGTGTCGATTATTGTGCAATGGCCAATAATGCCGCTATTATCGGTCCTAATAAGCCAAGATTTATGTCCTTTCTTTGGTGGGGCTTGACCCTCTCGACAGGAAGTAAAATGCAGGCGGCGTGGGAAGTATGGACAGTGTTCCTTGGAGAATCAGCGTGGAGGAAGTGACACAAGGAAAAAGTTCGGGAAACTTATGGGAAGATAAAGAAACAATATTTTGCTATCCCTGCACTACCTCCAGTCCTCTACAGCGAGGAAGGGGGTAGCCTGCTTGGGGTCAAGAAGTGGATTTCATGCATTTTCTATGTATACTACTTCATAAAAGTAGACATGTATTAGAATAGAGGCCCCATATCATAGATTCGGGGGGGGGAGGTGCAATAGACCCTTGCACAGGTGTTGCATACTCTTATTATTCTTACTAGCAGGACCTGTGGATATACTACAGAATGATAATTTTATTCTATAGATAATAACTAAGCGTTGTATAGTCTGGCACAAGGTCATTACTTTTGAGCACTCCGTAAGGATTTAACTTACTAGTCTAGTTTGTTAACCACAACAACAATGCAAGGAATACAATACCAAATTTATGAAGTACTAGCAAGACCTGTGTATATACCAGAGTATGATAATTTAATTATAACAACGTTTAATATGTTTACTTAAGAGCTATTGCGAAATAGTTCAATTAGTAAAAAAAATACAACAATCTTGATTCAATTCTCTTTCACTTTTTTTCTTTCCTTCTTTTCAACTTTTCATTATGTTCAATTGAAAAAAATTTGCGTTATCGCTTCCGCACGCTCACCTTCCCTCTCTACCTTTCCCCTACTCTCTTTCTTTCTTTTTTATTATATTATGAAGTACTAGCAAGACTTGTGTATATACCACTGTATGATAATTGGATTATTACAACGTTTAATATGTTTAGTTAAGAGCTATTTTTGGAGGATATGTGCTTAATTGAAGTCATACCTAATTTTGAAAATTAATTAGTTAATAATTAATGAATTTAGGCGGGCATATATGTTTAAATGTAAGGCTAAACAAATCGAGAAAATGTCAATCCCTGAATGTACATTTCGACCTATTAGGTCTCATCAGCAAGGTTATAGACATGGGAGACTGCTCCGTGTGTGACTCGAAACCTCGACTGCCAAGCTGACAGGCGAGGACTCTAACCTTTACACTAAGAGCTATTGCAAAATTTAATTTTAATAATTTTTTTTATTTATTTCGATAAAATTATTAATTTTAATGATTTTTTTATTTATTTCGATAAAATTATTAATTTAATGATTTTTTTTATTTATTTCGATAAAATTCTCAGTCAGCGTTCGGCTAGAAACCACAAGGTTCCTAGTTCGGAGCGTTATGAGTTAAAGTAAGGAGCTGATGGTAGGTTTGGCGCTCCACCTCAGACGCCAAAAACAATCTCCTTGGTCTAGCGCTATTGAAAAGGGATAGACTCCCCGCTGACTGGCTGATCCCGACTTTATGACTTTACTTTACTTACTATTAATTTTAATGATTTTTTTATTTATTTCGATAAAATTATTAACTTTAATGATTTTTTTTATTTATTTCGATAAAATTATTAACTTTAATGATTTTTTTTATTTATTTCGATAAAACTATTAATTTGATTTTTTTATTTATTTCGATAAAATTATTAATTTTAATGATTTTTTTTATTCATTTCGATAAATTATTAATTTTAATGATTTTTTTTATTATTTCGATAAATTATTAATTTTAATGATTTTTTTATTTATTTCAATAAAATTATTAATTTTAATGATTTTTTTATTTGTATAATTTGCCAAATTGATTCATTTACTTGGTGTGTTGCTGATAAGTTGTCGAATAAATCCAGTGAAGTGCAAATGAATTTCTTGTAAAAGAGGCAAATCTTTATTATTCTCATTTCCGAAGTAAAGGTGGTGTCTGACCAAAAGAAAGAGGTGACAAAATGCACTCATTAACAAGAACAACACAAACACACACAGAGGTTGTTCGAAACTCCCGTTTAGTGGCATCAAAAGTCGGCCATTAAATGGGGCACATTTCTGGAGTGAAAGGAAGAAGAAAAAAAAAACATTGATTAACTGGTATTTTTTAACCTTCACCGATTTCCTGACATAGTTTCAGTTTAATTAATGCAAACACAAAGATAATCAATCAGAATCAATATTGAATTCTACAAGAAAGAATAATTTTACAGAAATAGATCGATAGACTGATCGATATATAGATATGAACTCCGAGCTACGATTGATAAGCATAGACAAAGGTAGATAGATATAGATAGATAGATAGAGAGAGAGAGAGAGAGAGAGAGAGAGAGAGAGGCGGATGGGTTGATCGATAGATATGAACAGATTAAGTGATATATATATATATATATATATATATATATATATATATATATATATATATATATATATATACAGAGAGAGAGAGAGAGAGAAAGAGAGAGACTACGATCGACAACATAGACCAAGGTAGATAGATAGATTGGATAGATATAGATAGATAGATAGATAGATAGAGAGAGAGAGAGAGAGAGAGAGAGAGAGAGTATGTGTGTATGTGAGAGAGAGAGAGAGAGGGGGGGGATGGGTTGATCGATAGGTATGAACAGATTAAGTGATATATATATATATATATATATATATATATATATATATAATATACCAAACTTATTGGTAAATCCTCGCGGTGAGAAAAAAACAGCAATAGTTTGATTGTAAAAATATACTACCAAACATCAACCGGGAAGAAAAAAAAATTTTGGAAAAAGAAAAGACCAAGATAATCGTACCAACCAAAAATAATCTATTGGTACAATATTTTGCCAAAAGAAAAAAAGCAATTTACATATATATATATATATATATATATATATATATATATATATATATATATATATATATATATATATATATATATATATATATATAGATATATATATTTCATACAAAACCATAGGAAACTAAAGCTAATAAGTAAAAAGTGCTCAATACCTAAGTAGAGCAAATAATAAAGATAAATCTAATGAGTCAGATAAACCTACTAAAGGTTTCGCTTAATGCTCTTCAGGGCTAAGTTCTGACTAAAGATACTGAGAGCAAATGCATTAAATATAGAACATATCTTTATTCTTTATATATATATATATGTATATATATATATATATATATATATATATTATAGAGAGAGAGAGAGAGAGAGGGGGAGAGAGAGAGAAGAGAGAGAGAGAGACTACGATCGACAAGCATAGACCAAGGTAGATAGATAGATTAGATAGATATAAAAAGATTGAGATAGATATATAGATAGATAGATAGAGAGAGAGAGAGATATATATATATAGAGAGAGAGAGTGTGTGTGTGTGTGTGCGTGTGTGTGGGGGGGAGAGAGAGAGAGGTGTGAAAAGATTAAAAGAGGTATATAGCGGGTGCTGTGTAATGTTTACCATCGGAGGAAATGAACACGCTGAGTGTATTTTGGCAACATTTTTTTCTTTTAAACATGTTGTGTTAAACTCAACTGACGATTCTTCTCGGACGAGTTTTTGTTCGATCCTTTCTAATTGTCTGACCATCTTTTTAATGTCAGGGTGGAACTGGTGTACCAATCCACCAAATGTTTCTTTACGAGCGCTTTTGGTATGTCTATTTGCCATCTTCAGGTGTGAAACTGGTGGAATGTTTCAGATGTCTCGTTTTAAAAAAACAAAACAAGCAGTAGCTTAGGAATTGGTAGTGGGAGGTAGTAGGAATTGCTAGTGGTTTCAAACGAACGATAGCCGTGGATTGCTACACCAGTTCCACCCTGACATTAAAAAGATGGCCAGACAGTTAGAAACGATTGAACAAAAACTCATCCGACAAGAATCGTCAGTAGAGTTTTTGAACATTTATTTTTCAACATAGTCCCCCCTTAAGGGCTGAACATTTTCTTCAACGGTACTGAAGCGCTTTTATCCCAGTGTAGAACTCTTGTTTGGCACTCAAGAAACCCCTTGACTGTAGCTATGACGTCTGCTTCCACTGCTTTGATTGTTCTTTGGTTTCGGATTGGTTGTGATGAACCAGGTTTCATCCATAGTGATGAATCGAGCAAGGAAATTGTCTTCATCAGCTTCAAACAGTTCAAGATTGCCCTTGGACACAGTGAACCTGGTGCGTTTCTGTTCAGGTGTCAAACGACAAGGGATCCACCTTGCAGAAACCTTTGCGAATCCCAGTTCTTGAGTCAAAATTTTGTCTGATCACTCAATTGATATCCCAAGTCTTTCTGCTATCTGACAATATGATATCCGACGATCTTGCATAACCATCTGCAGAGCAAGGCCAACTTTATCCCTGATTGTTGCTGTTGGGGGTCATCTGGACCTTGTGTTGTCTTCAACATTGTCTCTACCACACTAGAATTCTCTGATCCAATGTGTGACTATCGCATATGAAGGGAAACTCTCACTCATGCCTTTCAAATGCCAGTACTTAATAATTGCATGAATTTCTGTTTTCTCCATTTTTTACTGAATCCTTGACCGTAGCTTATTCAAAAATCTACCAAAAAATAATAAACATGTTAGAATCTCAACATTTGGCAGGAATACTTACAAAATGTTGTACTTTCAAAAAATCATAGGTTTGACGATGCATCAACACTTCTTATACACGATGCTTAAAATTGTTCATACACCCCTCGTATGATAATTTAATTATTACAACGTTTGATGTATTTACTTCAGAACTATTGCAATATAGTTCAATATGTAAAAAAATGACTACCTCGGTGGATTGAATGAAGTGTTTGGTTCGAGTTTCCGTGAAGGAACCTAGTTCGACAAGGTTTCCATGTTCGAGGAGTAGGATCCCGAATTCGAGAAGGTTCCCGAGTTCGACAAGAAACTCCAAAAGAAGGCTGGAAGGCATATCGGGGAAAATGTGTATATAGCAATAAGGAGGAAGCGCGTGGTGTAATGGTTAAAGTCATGGGAAATGGACTCGTCGCCCCGAGTTCAAATTCTGGACGTGGTAATTGCATTTCACTTAGCGCTAATACCCTTGGGAAAGGTATGAATCCTACTCTCCCTCCAGCTATGGGTAAATAGTAGGGCAGACTGGGCTCTTATATTAGGTTTGTTAGGCAACCGGTCTAGGAGAAGGAAAACTCTGAACTCAAACCTGCTGAACTCCGCTTAAGAAATTGACCTTGTGTCACATCCTGCTCGCGCGGAGGGGCTGGTAAATATATATATAGCAATAAGGATGGAGACAACAGTCTGAAAAATCAAAATAATACATACTGATGGATATCTTTCCAAAGGACGTGAGGTATAACATAAACAAACTCGTGTGGGATTTGAACTCAAATCGCTGGTTCCATTTGCGAAAACGATAACCGTTACCCTAAATGCATATTGGAGGTGGTTGACACTAGATCTATTTCCTGGAGGTGACATTTCCTGGGAATAAGTGAAAGCACAACTATTTAAACGAAGGCAGTAGACAAGTGACAAATTGAAAGATTTTAGTCGTCATCAAAATCGCGACACAACCCGAGGCACAAATGAAGAGATTCAACATTAACGTAAATTGCAAATCACATTCTTCATTAAAACTTGATTGTATTAAGTTCTAATTTCTTTTTAAAACTTTTAATTACTTTTGATTCAGTTTTTTAATTACTTTTAATTTCTTCTAAACTTTTAATTACTTCTTGGCTCGTCTCTTCTAAAAGGTACACAAAACTATTGGTTAGATTTGGATCATGCAATGGGTGGTGGCAATACTCTCCAATCTCCAAATACCGTTGACTCTATGCCTACTGTTGATTGATTAGTTGGTTGTTTGCTTGCTTGGATGTTACGGCATGTCAACCTTTGTTGGGTAATTTTATGCCAAAGATGTTTTGTTTTATTCATTCTTGATGGGTACACAATCTACTTTTTAACTCAACCCTTGACATAGGTATTTGTTGTGTCTAGCCACACTGAGGAGGCGTGAAACACCGAAACACATTGTCTGTGAATGACTTATATATATATATATATATCAGGTCCATGTTCTATGATGTTTCCTATTACGCAAGCCCACCCAGTCGGTAGGAGCGTTAGAATGCACCGACTGCTACTCTGCAGAGGGGTAAGACTCCCCCAAATGGTTGTTGGCTGTGGGTGGCGACCCGTGATGCTTAAGGATGGAGTCTTGGTGGATGAGCAGTCCATGACCTGCAACACTCCACTTAGACGCTTACTTAGGCTAGACCGGCGGTCGGAGAGGCCCCCTCCGATCAATCGGATGGTCACGTGAAGCCCTAGCACCTATATGATTG
>CM042155.1:69951213-69958713 GCA_023376005.1 Doryteuthis pealeii
AAAATATATATCTTTAATTTATTCACACACACACACACATACACACACACACACACACACACACACAAATATATATACACAACACACACACACACATATATATATATATATATATATATATATATATATATATGTATATATATATATGATGACGGTTGACGCCTCCTTTTCCAGTTCCAGTGAGTGTATCTGCCTAATGAGTTTTTAATTAGGTTTGTGGGTTGTTTGCTTCAATTTAGATGTCGATGATCAGAGGTTGTGTATTTATTTATATAAGTGTTAGTGACACTCATATTTTATTACTAGGCTGGGTGATTACTTTTGATATTTAGTACCAATGGATTATTGCTTTTTATTTTGATTATCCATTTGTTTTCCTGATTTTCGATTAATGATTTTTTCTTAATATCATTTTCAATTCTTTCAATGATTATGAACACACACACCCTCACACACACACATATGTATATATATGTGTGTGTGTGTGTGTGTGTGTGTGTGTGGGGAAGTGTGTGTGGGGAAGTGTTGCATCTATAAGATCTAAAAGAAACCGAATATATCGATTTGTTCAATGGCTTTTGATTAAAGGTATTTATAGATTTTTATTTCTTTTTTTTTATACTGGATCCAATTTCAGTTTATTGCAATTTATTAGATAGCTTGTTATTAATTCTGTACTAAGTTGTCTCCCCCTACCAAAGAAAAAAAATGAAAATTATGAATTGAAAATCAGAAGAGTGATTCACTTGAAATGAATTGGATTAAGTAGTCGACATCAATATAGAAAAATTGTTTTAATAGAAATACAAAAAATAAAAGTAAATAAATGAACGAATTGAATCGAGTTGGGAGAAAATAGTGATTATATAGTTTGGGATTCGACAATCACGAGTGGAGATAAGAGAGAGAATTTTGGAGAGGGAATTGTAATGGAAATATAAAAGGAAACAAGAAGAGAAGGGGGAGATAAATGAGATTGAAGAATTATAGAATGAGGGGAAGGAAATGAGGAAATGAGGAACAAAGAGGGAAGTTTAAAGAAAGAAGAAACATATGAACTGGGAAAAAAAGAAAGAAGTGATAAAGGAAGGAACGAAAGAAGGAAAGAAAGAAAGAAGGAAAGAAGGAAAGAAAGAAATAACTAAAGAAAAAGGGAAAGAAGGAAAGAAAGAACTAAAGAAAAAGAGAAAAAGAAGAAAGAAAGAAAGAAAGAAAGAAAAAAGAAAGACAGTAAAAGAAAGAAAAAAAACGTAGGAAAAAAGAGAAAGAAAGAAAGAAAGATAAAAAAACAAAAGAAAGAAAGAAAAGAAAGAAAGAAAAAAGAAAAGAGAAAGAAGGAAAGAAAGAAAGAAAGATAAAAAGAAAAAGAAAGAAAGAACAAAAGAAAGAAAGAAAAAAGAAAAAGAAAAGAAGGAAAGAAACAAAGAAACAAAGATAAAAAGAAAAAAGAAAGAAAGAACAAAAGAAAGAAAGAAAAAGAAAAAGAGAAAGAAAGAAAGAAAGAAAGAATGAAAGAAAAAAGAAAGAAAAAGAGGTAGCAGGTTCAATCCTGGCCAAGGGTGATAATAACATAGAATACTCAACATAATTAGATATGGAATAGAAACGAAAAAAAACATAGAAAGATTTTGACCAACCTTTTGACAAAAAAAAATAATAGTTTTTTTAAAAATCTTTATTAAAGTGTATAATGAAATTCAAAACCTCTTTTTCCTATGTAATTTTCTTTATCACATCTAGTAAAAAAAATTTTTTTTAAATAAAATAAAAAATAAGGTAAACTTTCTATCTGAATTTTTTAGAGGAGGCTTGATAATTTGTATTATTTGGATTTTTCAGACTATTTGTTGTGACTGAAACAACAGTGAAAATCCAGAAAAGCCTTACTACTTTTTGTACAGGAATATAAACGAAAAAGTCAACGCGCAGTTCTCCAACAGTATGACTACCTACTCAACTAGTAGTGACTCGACTACGAAACTATCTACGTAAATTCAACTACGAATAACCGTGCGTATTTATATCTTTATATGTGTTCCGTTGGACGAGTCCAACTATCTTGTAGGGGAAATATCTTCCCTTTAAACACACAGTCTGTCTCCCATATATGAGAGGTGTGATAGAAAAAATAGAAAATATTTAGATCAACGAACATGAAAGTTTTCAAGAGACACTCTACCCTTCGGAAACATGTCATCCGAACTTGGCCTCTCTCAGAAAAGAACGTGACCAACAATTGTTTGGTTCGACGCCGTGTGATTTGTAGCAGGGATACGTCAAGGCGAACCAGTCGCCCTCAATTCTGGAGCTCTGTGGAGTACCCCTTGATAACCATTACTACCAGTTCCACGGAGTAGTAGTAACCGTTACGATGCCATCTATGGGTTAAATAGAAAAATGAGTTTAAAAAGTTTTTTAAAAATTGAGTACCCATAAAGAATGAATAAGACTTAATGCTCAGTCTGAAATATCAGGCTTATGAGTTCGAAATTTTCGTTCTCATTTTAAAAGTTATTTAGATTTTACATTAAATCGGAAAACTGCCACAGTGTTGTGATTGAATGTATCAAATATTGAAAATCCTGAAAAGGTTAATTACCTTTTGTACAGGAATATTAATAATAGAGTCAACGCGCAGTTCTCCAACAGTATGAATATCTACTCGAGTAGTAGTGACTCGACTACGAATAATATCTACGTAACTTGACTGTGTAACCTCATGAATTCGTATCTTTATGTGTTATATTGGACGAGTCCAACTATCTTGTAGGGGAAATATATTCCCTCACTACACTCGTATGCGCATGCACCCACGCATTCTAAGATTTATGCTCGTGTCAATGTCGTACTCAACAACTTAAGTAGCATAGTCATCGATGCCTGCTATATCGGTGATGACTAATCGTGTAGGAGAAATATCTGCCGTTATAACAAAAAGTGAGGGCACGTAGCGTTGCATAATCTATGTGGTAGCATAGTGTTGTGATGTTAATTCAACAGTAAAAAAGAAGTCAAGTCGAGGTAGGGTAAAATGAGACAAGTGTATTTACAATAAGGTACAAGAACGGCTAGCTTGCCGCTAAACGGTAACAGTACAACCTTTTCACTCGGTGTCTCACTATTTATAGTGAGAACCGGTGTATATTCTCCACTGTAGGAACGGCCGGTACAACACATAGATTATTGACAACCTGTGGAATAGGGTTTTCAAATCAGTACGTAGACGGCAGTGTCCGTGGAAAGACAACAGACGTTGGTAAAACCGGGAATCCCACACGTCTCGTGATTTAACTATTTAGGTCCTCAGTTGACAACCAGATACCGGGCGAAACAGACGTGTTTTAGCTCGACTGTCAGCTCCGCGTGTTGAGTTAGTTACAAAAGGCAAATAAAGCTTTGACAAGCAACAAGCGTTATCGATTAATTAAGTATGCCTTAGTTAGAAAACCGGCCAGCAAGAAAAAGATGAAACAGCCAGACTAAAGAAAGAAGCAACAATAATGTAGACGACCATGTCCGAAGTAGAATCTAATATGGCGACTATAATGAAGAACGGCGAAGTAAATCATGTATCTTTCTAATATCTCTCTGATGATTCTCTCTCTCTCTCTCTCTCTCTCTCTCTCTCTCTCTCTCTCTCTCTCTCTCTCTATCACATGAGAACTCTGGTTATGTACCTGATGAGAAAGGGGCACATAACAGTAGTTAAGAATTAAATTAAGATCATTCAAGGGCACTGAACTCTTGACAAGTTTATCGAACCTCACCCACCCAGCATTCGATGATTAATCATTTATAATTAGAACGGACTGAACGATGCAAAAATACCAATGAAAAAAAATTTTTAAAAAGAGGCGGCTGAGTTGATTTTATCCAAAAATAGGTGCGGGAAAAAAATTCAAAAATAAATAAACCGAAGCGCAAATGAGCAGCAATATTTAGGCCTGATGAAAATACACGGTGTGACTGCACTGTTCGTTAATCAACTTCCGCCTAACCATCACCCCCACCCCAAACCGTTGTTAAATTTGTAATGTCCATTTCCATGCCACCCCCACGCCCACATGTTTTTTTGGCAATTTGCCTTATTGTTATGAAGTGTGTCTCCAAAAGATAATTAATAATTCACTATGAATGGTGACGAGGTGTTGAACTAATGGGGTCTGCTTAAGTTGGATACAAAACCAGAAATACGTCTCCAGAAATTACAGAAAGTCAGGGACCATTTACTCATTATATTTATTTAGTAGACTGTAAAAACAAAAGTAAAGTGGTCGGGGCGGCCTAAAGTCGGTATCAGCCAGTCATCGAGGGAGTCTATCCCCTTTTCAATAGCGCTAGACCAAGGAGATTGTTTTAGCGTCTGGGGTGGAGCGCCACACCTACCATCAGCTCCTTACTTTACAGCACAGATCCCTGTGCTACTCATACGCTGAGTTGGCGAGGCAGGTATCGAACTAGGAACCTTGTGGTTTTTAGCCGAACGCTCTACCGACTGAGCTAACCCTGGCCCTGATATATATATATATATATATATATATATATATATATATATATATATATATTATTATTTGTTGAATTTTTTAAATATAATTGTCTTCCATAGGCAACTACCCGGGTTTCAGGCTATTTTGCCATCATCAGGTTGCTAATAATTCTTCTGGTGTTTATGCGAAGACTGAAACCTGGGTAGTTGCCTATGGAAAACAATTATATTCAAAAAATTCAACAAATAAATAAATAAAGCTCCTACAAATTTGTGGTTGAGCACTGTGATTTCTTTGTTTCATCTCAAAAATGTATATATATATATATATATATATATATATATATATATATATATATATATGTAATGTAGAATGAATGGAGAATGAATGAGAAAAGTATTGGCATATGTAGGTGCTCAATGCTAAAATAACAGAGCAGTTTTACTATCAAATATTAAATATTATGGATTGAATATCCCGTAACTAAAGTTTCATGCTTACTGCAATCATCAGACGAGACGGTTAAAATGTTAACATTTTTAAAAATCGGTGACTTGTTTAGCATTTATATAAAGTTATATAAACGCAAATAAGTCACCGTTTATATATATATATATATATATATATATATATATATATATATATATATATATATATATATATATATATCAAATAGCGGATATGTGGGAGAAACATCAACGTCCTTTAGACTAAGATTAAATAACCACAAATCCACAATAAAACTCAAATCCCCGCATAGTACTATAGCACTACACTTTAACACCCTACCACACAACCTTACACACTTCAAATGTATTCTAATAGAACACGCATTTCCAACAACGCAATCTCGAAAACAAGCAGAAACTAAATGGATTCTAAAATTACAAACTCACGTGAGGGGACTGAACGCTGACATCGGAGTACTCCATTATTATAATTTTTTTACAGACGCTGCCGCTGTCAATAAAAACAGAGACAAAAGATCCGTTGAACAGGAACAACAGTCATTTGATTAAGGGTATCTAACGAACCCGAAAATTTATGATAAAAAAATAATAATAAAAAAATAAGTGAATCCAATACTCCATAACATCGAGTTCATTCATTTATTTTTAGATGCTTCGTAATAACGCCCAACTTAAAACAAAAACAATATATATATATATATATATATATATATATATATATATATATATATATAGAGAGAGAGAGAGAGAGAGAGATAGAGAGAGAGAGAGAGAGAGAGAGAGAGACTCCGAACTGTGACTTATATGTTGTTAACATTTTGCTAAATGGTATAACCTTTGTTCACACAAATGTTTAAGGCCCCAAAAACACAGTGATTTTAAAAATCATCGTCCAAATCAACTAATTGCATTTTAATTACGTCTTTAAGACTCATTCATTAATGAACGCATATTAATGAATTCAAACGGTATTAAATAATTTCAGAAAATATTCTAAAAGTCACTCACCCCTCTTCCGTTATTTAATCTTTACGAAATTTCTTTAAAAAAGTATTTAATAAATTAGAAAACACAAATCGTTGAAAAAAATATATAACACTTCACTTAGATCGAACATAGAATAATTATCAGATAATAAATCCCAAAAAATTTAATTTTTGAGAAGGTATAGAAAAATGCCTGAATCTTACAATGAAATTTGTAATGAAATACTTAATGGAGATTAAGTAACTGTCTGTCTGTAACCGAAACTACTTCCCCACTGACATCACGATTTCCTTAGTTATTTAAGTTATGTTCTCAACGTTTATAAAATAGTCATTTTTTAATCTTAATTAGCATCTTATTTATTAACGATGTCTATATCAAAGTCTAGCTGGGTTAGATTTGCCACAAAACTGACCATATTATTAATGCATTTAAAATCCTAAATCTATTAATAATGGAGATTCGCTTCCGGTTATTGTCTGTAACAAAAATTACGTCACTGCTTACGTTACATTACCCAAAATCGTCATAACATAGCATAAATACACTCAAAATTTGAACAGGCAACATTAGACAGTCCTCATTGTTTTTTTAAACAAATTATAATAAATACATGACTGGTATTATATATCTATATATAGTTTGTTTTATTTTAATACATATTTAAAGTTTACATTTCAAATTGTTTTATTTTTTAATCCTTTAATGAATTTGATGATTTTACTTACTTAGGGTACAAACTCGCTGACATTGAAATTTTTACTCCCACCCCTCAGGCAATATGTTTCAAAAATCTATTTTTACATCGCCCAGAGGGTGTTTTTTATTTTGTACTAGTATGTATAATAGACCTCTAAGAAATAAATATTTACTTGTATATTATGGGAATAATTTGCATAATGATTTTAACAAATTGGGTTGTAATTGATAAATACTGATTTGTTGGTACTGATTTCAAATGCTATCATTTCATTCTCAAATGTATATAAAAAGCAATACAATATATAATTTTATATAGAAATCAATTAAGATCATATTAAAATAAGTGTAATATTTTTATATTCGTTCTTATTTAGTTTCGTTAGTCTTTCTAATTCAATATGATATTTTATAACATTAATACTTAAATACTTGCGCTCAAGTTCTGCAAGTATAGTCGTCGGGGCGGCCTAATGTCGGTATCGTCCATGCTGCGAGGGAGTCTATCCCCTTTTCAATAGCGCTAGACCAAGAGGATTATTTAACGTCTGAGGTGGAGCGCCACACCTACCATCAGCTCCTTACTTTACCGCACAGATCCCTGTGCTACTCATACGCTGAGTTGGCGAGGGCCGGTATCGAACTAGGAATCTTGTGGTTTCTAGCCGAACGCTCTACCGGCTTAGCTAACTCGGCCCTTCTGTGCAAGTATAGGTTACAAAATAAAATTTGTTTTTATTTTGCAAAGTTTTTAATATCTTATTCGAATGAAATAGTCAACTTCATCATTAGATGCAGTTTAACATCCTACCCAGAACACTAACACTCCCATCGACCACCTTCTATCATACATATAA
>CM042155.1:69963713-69966213 GCA_023376005.1 Doryteuthis pealeii
ATAATTCTTCGATGTCTGGGAACCAAATTGTGGTTCTGGGTGACATCTTGCCTTGTGCCACTTCTTTCTCTCATGATTTTTTTTATTTTCCCCCAAGTCACAACTGCCGAGAGCAAGAGCCCACGTCTCACTCTGTCAACGTATTGTACCAGACTCCCCTAACATTCTCATCTCTCACCCACTCACCAAGTGTCATATCTCGTCCAATAGAAAAATGTCATGTTGCCTTGTGCGGGTTCATCCTTAAACTTTTCCATTCTAATCTACAAGTATTTCTTATTTTCCTTCAAAAAGCTTTTCCGTGCTAATTTACACGTCATCTCTCCATTCCAACGTGACAGCGATAACGCAACAAAGTCAATTTCCTGGCGCTCCCACTCCAACTCGTTACACCATCTGTGGACGTTTTGATATCCATGCATGACTTGCCATACAATTCTGTTAACTGGCAATGAATTTCGATCAGCTTGATGTTTTTGCATTCAAAAAACCAAATAACTGTGCAAACTTCACGCTTGGTGGTAATGCCATTTGGGAGTGCCATCAGAAACACCTGCCAAGCCAAGACGACGCATGGCAGCAAGTTGCATGCAGGCACATAACAGCTTTGGCAATAACCACATAAACAGTTTTCCTATATCCCCAGCGATTTGGTGACCTTACTTTGGGGATTTCTCTCGTATATGTGCTAAAATTAGTCTATTTTTATATTAGTTTATATGTTTATTTTCTTTGTAAGAATCTTAGATTTTGAACTCGCAATATACAATCATTTACAGATATTTCTGGTTAAAATTGCAGATCGTCGTCAAAATTAAAACGGAAAAATTTGGCTTGGGCATAGATTTTAATGAATTTAATTAATACTAAAGACACGATTTTATATTATTTTTAACTTAAATTTTAACCGTTAGTTGTGTTTAAGGAAAAAAATAGATAAAATAAAACAGATGAATGATAAGACTAGTTAGAATTAATAAACATGTACAAACAAAAAACGAACTTTCTATTTCAATATTACAGGCAATGGATGCTTTTCTTAAGTATGGATAACCAAAAATGTAATAATTCATGTTTTTTTATGTTAATAAATTCTCAGAAAATATTTATCTCCCTTAAAAATTAGTTCTCTCGCGGTCCTCTGTAGGAAAATAACGTCCAATGAAAAACAGTTTAAAACACAACTAACGGTTAAAATTTAAGTAAAGAATAACACAAATCGTGTCCTTAGTAATAATTAAATTCATCAAAATCTATGCCCAAGCCAAATTTTTCCGTTTTAATTTTGACGATGATTTGCAATTTTAATTGTATCTCTTTAGTTACATCAGTTGCAATTTTAAATAATTGCTACTGAGAATTGTTGATTGTACGAAGAACGTTGAGAGTGACACAAAACTGGAACCCTTTAAATTCAAATATCAGATACGTTGGTCTCTGAGGTATTTGGGAAATGAAGCCGTTGTCCCCGGGAAATTATCTTGGCATGATTAGAGCTTCAGGGACAGAGGGCTTCACAACTTTGAAGGTAAATCGAATTCCACTGAAAGCGCTCTTTTTGGCATAACGTTTATCAACCCATGAAGTGAGCGGGTCGTCTTGGCGTTGTGGCTAATGTGCTGGACTGCAACATCGTAGTATGCGAGTTCGATCTCCAGATGGGCAATTCCATGTCAAATCATCCAGAAAAAAGTAAAATTGTCACCCACCCCCTTCAATTTTTCACAAATTGTGTACAGGTGTGGACTGTGTTAAAGTTAGACATTCCCCAAAATTTGAGCTTCCAATTCCAAAGATTGGCGGAGTTATGTCGGTTTTTAGTTTTCCAAATTTGGCGACTTTTTGTAATCTATTTTTGTCTATAAAAGGTGTTCTAGAGCTTCCCTACTCCTAAAAATTTGTTTATAAATGCGTTTTTGTCCGAGGAATCCAAAAATAATATTTAAAAAAGTCTTAAAGTTAAGCAATTTTAAGTTATTGATGATTTCTGATTTTTTCATGGCAAGATCAATATCCCGATGTGGCATTAAATCTAAGACAATTTTTTCTATTATTATTATTTCACATATATTGAACATTATTTGTACCAAAAAGATAGTTTTTTTCCAGAACCAAAGCTTGATTTGACATGGAATTACGCAGTTTACTTTCAAACTAATTATCATCATCATCATCATCATCATCATCATCATAATCAATTGCTGTCCACGGGAATTGTCAATTGATGACACCACGCGAACCCGTTTCCTCCAATATGTTTGGTCTCTGGTTGCGTCTTGCCAACTACCTTTGGGGAAGTTAAAGTCCTTCATGTTTCTCTTGATGTTGTCTTTGTACCTGAGCTTTGGTCTACCGATTCCACGTGATCCCTCTCTCAGTTGTGAGTAAAGAATCTGCTTCAGTAGTCTGTCATCCCCCAAGTCTGTTTCAGTGGCCAGCCCATCTCAGGTTGCACTGGACAAGTATTTTGTGCATGCCAGGGAGTTCGGTTCTGTTCAGG
>CM042155.1:69971213-69988713 GCA_023376005.1 Doryteuthis pealeii
TTAGACTCTTCTGTAAATGTACCCTTGTACTTCAGTGAGCCTTTCCCCAGTTATTTTCGATTTTCCTCCCCCCACCCAAAGATTCCTCTTGCAAACGGATCGAACTTAATCAATTAACATTTCAAAGATTCCCCCACCTTTACCGACTGAATTTAAATTCTTTCTGGCAATCAAAGCAAAAACGCCCACCCATTAGTACAAGTTGGAAGACTTGATTAGTATATTAGATATTCAGAATCAGTTTTCCTATCGAAATAGTAGGGAGGAGTCCCCGTGGTGTAGTAACTAGCGTACTGGACTGCAAAATTGTAGTAAGCGAGTTCGAGATCCAGTCGCGCTATCATCTTCACTTTTTGACTAATACATTTAAGAAATGTATTAACTCCTCATCCCCCAACTATGGGTAAAATAGTACGATTACTAATGTTCTTCTACAAGGATGGATTTGGCATTAACTAAGCCATGAAGGTTTATATGACATTAAACAAAGCTGCCTTGTCGGCTGGGGCGTTAGAATGCTCCGACTGCACCTCTGCAGAGGGGTAAAACTCACCCAATGGAGCCACCTGTTGGCCGTGGGTGGCGACCCGTGATGCTTAAGGATAGAACCCAGGTGCTTGAGCAGTCCATAACTTGCAATATTCCACTTTGTCTCTTTTTGGGGCTAGACGGGCGGTCGGAGAGGCCCCCTCCGATCAATCGGCTGGTCACGTCAAGCCCTAGTACCTATATAATTGCCCCAACCCTACTGCCCTTATGACAAGCCCTAACTCTTTTTATCATATGGGTGCTAGAAGGCGGTGACTGAGGGTCTACATGTCCTGGGAATGACGTTAAACTATATCTGATGGTGAGGTTTCACTTTTTGAGGTTTGGAGAATGTGGAGCACCCCTCATCCCTATTGCTACCTGGTCCACTCTGATCCGGAGTGGTAGTACCTGTTAAGATCCCAGAAATAGAAAAATGTGTTTATAAAAAAAATTGAGTATCCATTAAGAATGAATATATTTCAAATGTTTCTCGGCATTAAATGACCCGCTGAGGTTGATATGCCATATAAACCAAACCAAAGCATTAAACAAAGTAACCAAACCCGAAGAAAACAACCCGAATCCAAATAATTTGCACACAGTTGTATGGTTTAAAGTATTCGTATCTTATACAAATAATTTGCACACAGTTGTATAGTTTTAAGTATTCGTATCTTATACAAATAATTTGCACACAGTTGTATAGTTTTAAGTATTCGTATCTTATACAAATAATTTGCACACAGTTGTATGGTTTAAAGTATTCGTATCTTATACAAATAATTTGCACACAGTTGTATAGTTTTAAGTATTCGTATCTTATACAAATAATTTGCACACAGTTGTATAGTTTTAAGTATTCGTATCTTATACAAATAATTTGCACACAGTTGTATAGTTTTAAGTATTCGTATCTTATACAAATAATTTGCACACAGTTGTATAGTTTTAAGTATTCGTATCTTATACAAATAATTTGCACACAGTTGTATAGTTTTAAGTATTCGTATCTTATACAAATAATTTGCACACAGTTGTATAGTTTTAAGTATTCGTATCTTATACAAATAATTTGCACACAGTTGTATAGTTTTAAGTATTCGTATCTTATATAAATAATTTGCACACAGTTGTATAGTTTTAAGTATTCGTATCTTATACAAATAATTTGCACACAGTTGTATAGTTTTAAGTATTCGTATCTTATACAAATAATTTGCACACAGTTGTATAGTTTTAAGTATTCGTATCTTATACAAATAATTTGCACACAGTTGTATGGTGTTAAGTATTCGTATCTTATACAAATAATTTTCACACAGTTGTATGGTTTTAAATATTCTAATCTTATACAAATAATTTGCGCACAGTTGTATGGTTTTAAGTATTCGTATCTTATACAAATAATTTGCGCACAGTTGTATGGTTTTAAGTAGTCGTAACTTATACAAATAATTTGCACACAGTTTCAAGTATTCCTATTCAAGTATTTGAATATCATCGGTCGTCCTTTTTTTAGTTTGTACTTTCAGCTAGCGAAGGTGACAATTTTATTTTATTTTTGTTGTAAATGCAGTTTTTGTAGAGGGACTGATATATAGTAAGGTCACGTGAGTATTAGGAGGATAGTCCGTCGTCTAAGTACTTCAGGTGTATTCTGCACAGAGTAATCTATATGTTCTTGAATAGTGGTTTAGAACCATCGCCACTGTTCAGGTACGGGGGAGATGGGTCATTCCATTATATCAGGGACCTAATTCATCTTTTTTTTTTAATACATCTGCTAAAGGGTTAAAACAAATTGCTAAGCAAAACGTGCCTAAACAACATGAAAGGGAATACAAATATTTACCAAAAATTACCCAACCCCCACGATAGAAAAAAAAGAAAATTGCATCAACCCGTCCTAATAGTTGATCGAGTTCCACACTTTACTAACAGCCAACTTATTTCGACACGTAGTCACGTTCATATCTATTGATTGGGATCATTTCAAACGATTGTTCTAGAAATAAACTACACTGATAAGAACGCTTGTGATTTGCTTCGGGTCAGTGCAAAACAATGATACGATGAAAGAAAAAAGAAAAAGAAGATTATTTTTGTTTTATTTTACAGTTTAATTCTAAGATCAATAGTTTTCAAAATGTAAATAAAAAATTTAAAAAAAAACCTTGGCGAAGTGGCCTATTGTCGGTATCAACCGCATAGAGAGGGAATCTATCCCCTTTTCATTGGCGCTAGACCAGGGAAATTGTTTTTGCTGAAGTTGAGCGCCACACCTTCCGTCATCTCCCCATTTAGTATATATATATATATATATATATATATATATATATATATACACCCATATATCTATACACACATGCAAATATATATGTACACACAGATATACTCAAACGCACTTACACACATACACACACGCACACACACACACACACATATATATATATATAAGTAAAGAAATAACAAAAGACTTAGAGATTTAGCATTATAGTCTATTTCAGGGAGATTAGACTATAATACAAAATCTCTAAGTCTTTTGTTATTTCTTTACTTATATATTTGCTCTGTGACTCTAACATTAAGAGCACACATTGAGCTCTCAAACTGCGACAGGTTTAAAAGAAAAACTCTTGTGTCGTAATGAAGATTTCTTCTCTGCACTTTTGGATTATATATATATATATATATATATATATATATATATATATTGAGAGAGAGAGAGAGAGAGAGAGAGAGAGAGAGAGAGAGTGAGTGAGAGAGAGAGAGAGTAATTAATTAAAGTTGACAGAGTGTCCTATTGTCGGTATCAGCGGAATAGCGAGAGAGTCTATCCTCTTTTCGTTGGCTAAGACTCTATCTAATACAAATAATATGCACTCATTAGTTTGGTATCAAGTAACTCATAAAAATAATCCTTATGTATTTACCAAACCTGCTCGTAATGAGTAGAATGTACCACATGGTCGCTAGTATAGGCGATCAAGGATAAAAAAATTACAGTTATATGGCATCAAATACTTCTATAAAAAAACAATTTTTTTTTAAATACCGTATTTGACTGCATATAAGACGCACGGGCATATAAGACGCACCCCTATTTCAGCAGGTCAGATTCAGGTAAAAAATCACAACCTGTGTTTGTTTTTTCTTCTCCACCATACACTCCTGTTAACCTTGATTTAATAATACCAGCAATAAGATAAGGATGCATGGACTTTAGGGTAGGTAAACGTACTGAGTTAGTAAGCTGGGTTAGTGAGCATCGTAGAGACGATTAGCCTAGGCCTACGGGAGTGGTCGAACTTCAAATAAGAGTTTATGGTAGGTAAAAGTACTGAGCGTAAGCTGGGTTAGTGAGCATCATAGAGAAGATTAGCCTATGCCTACGGAAGGTCTCAAACTTCACCTACGATGTATAAGATACAGGGCAATTTTTGAGCCAAGCCTTTGGGGAAAAAGTGCGTCCTGTATGCCGTCAAATACGGTAGTTTTATTTGACCCATAGACGAGATACCAATAGACAAAAAAAAATACTTGTGAATTGCTTCGGGTCGACAGAAAATGATACAATAAAATAGAATAAAAATGATTTATTTTAATTTTTATTTTATTGTTTAAATCTATAATTAATAGTTCTCAAAAGTGAATTTAAAAGCAAAGATCAATCCTGTATGTAAAACTTATTTAATTACAGCTATTGTTACATAGCCCTTCTTCACTGACACTAAATAATTATAATGTTGCATACCTCTTCTTCTTCACTTACTTGGACATCTATTCTTCTGCTGGCCGTCTTGGTATTCTGATCGTCTTTGGTATTTCTTCTATCATCTTGACTTGGTCTGGCATCTTCTAAGGTCTGTACTTTCTTGGGGACTTCGGGTCTGGTCTTCTGTTAGGGATTTCTCCTTATCAGAAGCCCTGTGTCATTGTTAGTTTTTAGGTAATAAACACAAGCCTTCTATTTACATTTGATCTTATTTTATTGTTAAATCTCTACCAGACATCTGCTAACTAACATAACGCGCGTATGCAGGGTGAGTCACAGTTCGGCAGTACATCTTCACTGCCTGACGTTCAACTGCAAACTGGGGACCGAACAGGTCCCACGTGACTTCACGTATTTTGGCGGGCTTCTGTAATTTTCCATGGAAGGACCCTGCCATGATATGAAAAGGGTCACCCCTCAGAATTACAGGGGATTGACAATAATCTTATGCAACTGCATAGATTATGTAACACTATTTCTAAGATGAGAAATTATCATATGCATCAATGTGCTCCGACTAGTATCCTTATCTTGCTTGTTATCATAGAAAATAATATTATACGCTGTTCTATTCAGGTTAGGATCCTCAAGTGCTTGGACGAGTATCCTCATCTTAGTTGTTATTATAGTTAGAAGCTTTCAACTATTTCTGAGATGAGTTAACGAAATAAGTGTTGGCAGAATCTTTTTACCGATTAAACTTTCTTCATAAAGGCTTTCGTTGCTTTATGGAAAAAATGAATTTTGTTTTCATTAATAATTTATTTTTCCTTAAACAAACGAAAGCCCTGATGAAGGTTTGTTAAACAGACCGAAACACTGCAACGTAGTCTCATCAAACATCATTCGTTAATGAAACTTGTTTTTTTCAATTTTTATTATATTACACACACACACACACAAATATATATATATATATATATATATATATATATATATATATATATATATATATATATATATATATATATATATCACAGTTAATTGCCAATCCACGAATGAAACAAATATATTTCTGGATTTATTAAAATCGATCTAAGTGTGCTCAATAAAAATAGCTAAATATACGTTTTAAAAACGAATGGTTTAAAATACTCCAACTATAGTTTCACGTAGTAGCGAATCTTCAGGGAGTTGCTTTGTTCAACCATGGACCTGTATTTATATCTGGGTTGTACAACCCAGATATAAATACAGGTCGATGGTTGAACAAAGCAACTCCCTGAAGATTCGCTACTGCCTGAAACTATAGTCGGAGTATTTTAAACCAATCGTTTTTAAAACGTATATATATATATATATATATATATATATATATTATATATATATATTGGCGAACAAAAGTTCATTCGGGTCTCGAACCCGGTCAGAGGTAGGTGTTAAACGGTATAACCACACTGATGAGAGGTGATACCCCGAAACACGTGTCTGTGGATTACTTTATTATATGCTCCCAAATTTGGTTGAGCACTTTAATTAGAAGGGATTTAATTGCAGAATTCACCGTATTCAGCGTTCAGCTAAGCCTCGCTTTGTTTACATAAAGTTTGAGTCCTCTAGTGAATTCATTTCCGCTTAGAAATGTAGCGATTAAAAAGTCTCCTATATTTGACAGCTGCCTGTGGTCGTACGGGTAAGAGGATTGGTGAACGAAAGTTCATTCGGGTCTCGAACCCGGTCAGAGGTAGCTGTTAAACGGTATAACCACACTGATGAGAGGTGATACCTCGAAACACGTGTCTGTGGATTACTTCATTATATATATAAAGATAGATATGTAATATATCAAGAAAATTGAAAAAACACAGGTTTAAATGGGTTAAGTGGTGAGTTTATTGGCCGACGCTGCAGTGTTTCGATCCATTAAATAGATCATTTTCAGGGCATAAGATAAGAAATTATATATCACAGAATGATGAGAAAAAGTGAGTGGTAATCCTTCTTATTCAGTCTGTTTAAAATTTTAAACAGACTGAATAAGAAGGATTACCACTCACTTTTTCTCATCATTCTGTGATATATAATTTCTTATCTTATGCCCTGAAGATGATCTATTTAATGGATCGAAACACTGCAGCGTCGGCCAATAAACTCACCACTTAACCCATTTAAACCTGTGTTTTTTCAATTTTCTTGATATATTACATACCGTCGGATTTACTTCCTCTCTTCACAAAGATAGATATATAGATAGAAATATATACATATACATATATATGTGTGTGTGTGCGTGTAGTTAAATCATTTATTGGTGTTAATTTAATATTTAAAGTTTTTTTAAAATTGTTTTCATTAAACTTTTTTCTATAATTGTTTTCTTCTGTCAAATCGACAATTGTCAATTCTATATTTAATCAGCAGTTACTATGTAACAAGAGAAGACAGACTGTTCCTTCTTAGTTTTAGATATCTCGTAACCTATTTTTTCATAACAATCTCACTTGATAGACAAAGCTGAATACATTGTTTTGATGTAGTCCTAGCGATCAAAAGAACAATAGAAATATGTTATTTGGCGAGCTCCTTCCTACTCGCATAGACAATACTCCTAAGTAAATCTGTTGTTTTTTCGCCTTCAATGAAATAGACGTGTCCATTATTAATGAAAGTCGTTATTGTGTGATCTATATTAATAATTAAAAAGTGTATGTCTGTCCTCTAGAGAGGACAAACCGGTTTCATGTAGTGCTCTCCACACACACACAAAAAAAACTAGGCTGCACTATCGTAAATCAAAATTTCTAATTATATCCAGATTGGCTTTATTGATTGATATATCTTAGCGGCATGTCAACCCGTCTAGGATTATTTTATGTCCGGAGATTAGAGAATCGCATTTATTGTCCATATTTACAATTTTTGTGTATTTGTTTCGTAAATTGTTTTTTGTTTTTTTTGCTCACAGTTATGTGATATGAAGTATTCCTATCTAATACAAATAATTATCACATAGTTGTATGGTTTCGAGTATTCCTATCTAATACAAATAATTATCACACAGTTGTATGGTTTCGAGTATTCCTATCTAATACAAATAATTATCACATAGTTGTATGGTTTCGAGTATTCCTATCTAATACAAATAATTATCACATAGTTGTATGGTTTCGAGTATTCCTATCTAATACAAATAATTATCACATAGTTGTATGGTTTCGAGTATTCCTATCTAATACAAATAATTATCACGGAGTTGTATGGTTTCGAGTATTCCTATCTAATACAAATAATTATCACACTGTTGTGTGGTTTCGAGTATTCCTATCTAATACAAATAATTATCACGGAGTTGTATGGTTTCGAGTATTCCTATCTAATACAAATAATTATCACACTGTTGTATGGTTTCGAGTATGCCTATCTAATACAAACAATTATCACACAGTTGTATGGTTTCGAGTATTCCTATCTAATACAAATAATTATCACACTGTTGTATGGTTTCGAGTATTCCTATCTTATACACATAATTATCACACAGTTGTATGGTTTCGAGTATTCCTATCTAATACAAATAATTATCACCAGTTGTATGGTTTCGAGTATTCCTATATAATACAAATAATTATCACACAGTTGTATGGTTTCAAGTATTCCTATCTTATACACATAATTATCACACAGTTGTATGGTTTCGAGTATTCCTATCTAATACAAATAATTATCACACAGTTGTATGGTTTCGAGTATTCCTATCGAATAAAAATAATTATCAGACAGTTGTATGGTTTCGAGTATTCCTATCTAATACAAATAATTATCACACAGTTGTATGGTTTCGAGTATTCCTATCTAATACAAATAATTATCACACTGTTGTGTGGTTTGGAGTATTCCTATCTAATACAAATAATTATCACACTGTTGTATGGTTTCGAGTATTCCTATATTATACACATAATTATCACACAGTTGTATGGTTTCGAGTATTTCTATCTAATACAAATAATTATCACACAGTTGTATGGTTTCGAGTATTCCTACCGAATAAAAATAATTATCACACAGTTGTATGGTTTCGAGTATTCCTATCTAATACAAATAATTATAACACAGTTGTATGGTTTCGAGTATTCCTATCTAATACAAATAATTATAACACAGTTGTATGGTTTCGAATATTCCTATATAATACAAATAATTATCACACAGTTGTATGGTTTCAAGTATCCCCATCTAATACAAATAATATGCCTACTTTTGTATGTTTTCAAGCATTCTTATCTCATACAAATAATTATCACATAGTTGTATGGTTTTAAGTATTCCTATCTAATACCAATAATAGGCCTACTGTTGTATGGTGTCAAGTATTACTAGTACTAATAATTTGAACGCAATTGTATGGTTACAAGTATTCCTATCTAATACGAATAATTTGCACCTAGTTGTATGGTTTCAAATATTCCTATCTAATAAAAAAATCTGCCCACAGTTGTATGGTTTCAATTATTCCTGTCTAATACAAAAGAAATTGCTCACAGTTGCATGGATTCAAGTATTCCTATCTAATAAAAATTAGCTACGGGTAAATAGTAGGGCAGATTGGTCTCTTTATTCTTAGCTATGTAACCAGTCTAGGAGAAGGAAAAACTTTGAATTCAAATCTGCTAGACTCTGTTTAATAAATTGACCTCATGTCACATCCTGCTCGTGCGGAGGGGTTGATATATATATATATATATATATATATATATAGTTTGAACAAAAAGTATTAAGACAATCAGGAATATTTCTTGTATGTTGTTTATTCTCAACTAGTTTCGACCTTAGGTCATCGTCAGGAGAAAATTTCTTATTTGAAGAAATTGTTGATAGAATATTAGAAAGGGAGCATTATAGAAGAACTATAAAAGTTGAAGTGTTTTTGTGGGTTTGACATGCTATTAAAATCCGGGTAGACGAGTGTGTTAATAGTAGCATGTCCATTTCTTCTGTGAAGAACCTCTCTCTCTCTCTCACTCTATATATATATATATATATATATATATATATATATATATATATATATATATTATAATTGCCAACAGAGCTCCATAGCATGTATTCACCTATTTGTGGAAGAAGCACCAGTGTTATATTACTTAGGACTTCTATTTGAGTTGTGAATATCAAACAGATGAAATGCTAACAGGATTTAATAGTGGTCAATTAGAGAGAGAGAGATGACATAGCAGACATTTGTGAATGTTACTTAGTTGCTGTGCTGTGCTGGAGGTTATCATCGAAATGAATGGTTCATCTGAGTATACCTCCGATACACGAGTCCTAGACAGCAACGATATCTTTTAAATCATCTACGCCAAGAGTCGTGGCATTATAAAAGACAAAACAACCACATAAAGGATAATTAATATATCAGTATAAATCATAGTTAGGATACGAGTTATCATGAGTCATAAATGTACAGATTTATTCTGTCTGAAAAAATTCTGGTTTTGAGCCGGACTGAAAAATCACAAGCAATTAGTCAAAACTCGATACCGGCCCTCGCCAACTCAGCGTATGAGTAGCACATGGATCTGTGCGGTAAAGTAAGGAGCTGATGGTAGGTGTGGCGCTCCACCTCAGACGCCAAAACAATCTCCTTGGTGTAGCGCTAGTGAAAAGGGGATAGACTCCCTCGCTGATTGGCTGATACCGACTTTAGGCCGCCCCGACGACTTTTTACTTAGTATGTTGCTATTTGGAAAATTAAACACACCCGGACGTGAATATCTGGAAGACTAAATACATCAGAATGTTTCTATTTAAAATACTAAACATATCAGAATGTTGCCATTTAGAAAACTAAACACATTAGAATATTTCTATTTAGAAGACTAAACATATCAGAATGTTGCCATTTAGAAAACTAAACACATTAGAATGTTTCTATTTAGAAGACTACACATATCAGAATGTTGCCATTTAGAAAACTAAACACATTAGAATGTTTCTATTTAGAAGACTAAACATATCAGAATGTTGCCATTTAGAAAACTAAACACATTAGAATGTTTCTATTTAGAAGACTAAACATATTAGAATGTTGCCATTTAGAAAACTAAACACATTAGAATGTTTCCATTTAGAAGACTGAACATATCAGAATGTTGTGATTTAGAAAACTAAACACATTAAAATGTTTCTATTTAGAAGGCTAAACATATCAGAATGTTGCCATTTAGAAAACTAAACACATTAGAATGTTTCTATTTAGAAGACTACACATATCAGAATGTTGCCATTTAGAAAACTAAACACATTAGAATGTTTCTATTTTGAAGACTAAACATATCAGAATGTTGCCATTTAGAAAACTAAACACATTAGAATGTTTCTATTTAGAAGACTACACATATCAGAATGTTGCCATTTAGAAAACTAAACACATTAGAATGTTTCTATTTAGAAGACTAAACATATCAGAATGTTGCCATTTAGAAAACTAAACACATTAGAATGTTTCTATTTAGAAGACTAAACATATTAGAATGTTGCCATTTAGAAAACTAAACACATTAGAATGTTTCCATTTAGAAGACTGAACATATCAGAATGTTGCTATTTAGAAAACTAAACACATTAGAATGTTTCTATTTAGAAGACTAAACATATCAGAATGTTGCCATTTAGAAAACTAAACACATTAGAATGTTTCTATTTAAAATACTAAACAAATTAGAATGTTGCTATTTGGAAGTTTAAACACATCAGAATGTTTCTATTTAGATGACTAAACACATTAGAATGTTGTTATTTGGAAAACTAGGCAAACAAGGACGTTACTATTGGAAAATAGTGTTAAATAATAGATTAATTGTATCTATTATTTGAGAGTAGTGTATAATTTTAAAAAGTGAATTAAAAATCGTACTCAGAGACATTAAGTTTAAAGTGGGTGTGAGTGACAGGTGATGACCTGATGGTCAATTTGAGAACTCGGCATAATCTCACTTATGTGAACAAAAAGTTTTAGATGCAAGAAAAATAGTTTGAAATTTAATCAGTTGTTTCCGTAAATTTTAGTTGTTCACATGTGCGAGAAATAGGCTGCACATATTGTTTCAACCATTTCCATTATGTGTCGCCAACTCCCCGAATGGAGTTGGGTTATATGTAAGGAAAATAAATGAAAATAAATCAGTCTATCTTTTGACAGATGGAATGTAGTTTCTAGGAAGCAATGGACGTTATTTTAATGATTAAATATTTCTTTAGGCATAAATATTTTCATTCATAATATATTCTAAAAAATCTGACATTACATTTGTTCTAACCTGATACATACATACAGATACCACACATGCACATGCTAAAACATATTGTTGAGTTATTAGCTAAGTGTGGTTTTCTAAACAGAAGTTTGTGTGTATGGTTGTATATATGTATGATACATGTCAGGTCGCATATGGCGCTACTGGTACTATGTAACCCAGTACTACCTGTCTCATAGTCGGGTTATCGGCGACTAAACCGGTTACCCCACCAAGCCTATCTGGTGAGGAGGATGGCTAGACATCCAGCAGGATGAAAAACAAAACCTGTCAAAGGGCGGATGAAGCCTTTCGCTCAACGGCCATCTAGCAAATAACATATGCGGGGACGTAGAAATACTTGGATTGGTATCCAGGCGCGTAGCAAAACCACCGGGGAGATACATTCCTCAGCCTTGTCAAGGCAAGTGTATAGGAGAAGGAAAACTCCAAAATTTAACCTGCGGCGGCTGCTGCAGCCAATGATGTTGATTTGTTCTTCTTTTTGGCTCAAATGTGGCAGTCACTTAGAGAGTGGGATTGGTTCTGTGCAAAGCCTTTCCTCACTTCAAAAAGCTTCAGGCACAGGCATTGCTTGATATGCAATACATGTCTTGTCCTTTATATGTTTTTGAAGCTCACCATTATATTGTTTGAACTGTTGAGCTTTTTTTTTTTGCTTTTTTGTTTGCTTTTTTTTTTGTTACTATATCAAGCAATGGCAATACTTGAACGCGAGTTTGCTGCCATCATATATGTATAAGTGTTGATAGATAAAAAGAAAGCAAAGGAACATTTGTACATAATGGTATCATAGTAGTCAACGCTTGTACAACAATACGACTCTAACAATTATGCCACGTGCCTCCATACATGGTGTGTATCGGTGATGTTAGAATGCCAAAACAACTCCTTTATGGCCAGCTGCATGATGGCAAAAGACCACAGCATAAACCTTGGAAGAGGTATAAGGATTGCTTAAAAAACAACCTTGTGAAAATAAATAATAAATCCTGACAACTGGGAAAAGCTGGCACTGAAGAGACCTGACTGAAGAATTCATGTGGATGATGGCTGTTCCAGTTTTGAGAGTGAAAGAATTGTGTCAACTTCGAAAGGGATACACCTGTCATATTGGAGAGAACATGGAGGGTTGGAAATGCCAGACATGTGGTTGGATTCTGTTTTTTAAGGGTGGATATGTCAATCATAGGTTATCTCATCAGGGACAATTCATGCAAACTCCAGGACACAAACAATGTGTCTAGTGCAATCTGTAACAAAGTCTGTAAGTCAGCTTTTGGTCTTAAGAGACATATGGTGGTGCATAAGCATAAACCTTTATCATCTGATCCACCTGATACAACGAGAAGAACGTCCTTCCTGTGTCATATTTGCATCAAAGTTTGTGGATCTACAGCGGGTTTGATGAGTCATTTGATGGCTCATGAGAGGAAAGGTTTTGGTGGTGGGGTTATAGGATTGTGAGGGACGGCAATGATCTGTAAATATTATGCTATTGCCATGTATGAGTGTGTTTTGGGTGTATGTATGTATTCATATATGTATATATGTATATGTATATGTAGGAAGCGCGTGGTGTGATGGTTAAAGTCATGGGAAAATTGACTCGTCGCCCCGAGTTCAAATCCTGGACGTGGTAATTGCATTTCACTTAGCGCTAATACCCTTGGGAAAGGTATGAATCCTACTCTCCCTTCAGCTATGGATAAATAGCAGGGTAGACTGGGCTCTTTAACCATGGCTAGGTAACCAGTCTAGGAGAAGGAAAACTCTGAATTCAAACCTGTTGAACTCCGCTTAAGAAATTGACCTTGTGTCGTATCCTGCTCGTGCGGAGGAGTTGGTAAATATATATATGTATAAAGATATACGTGTGTGTATGTGTATATATATATATATATATACATTTATTTATATATAAGAAATTGTCTTTAATCTCTTTCTATTATACTTCAATGCTTAATAAGGATTTAACCTTACCATTAACTGTACATTATATTATAATCACATTCATGTTTCGATATAGTGGTGGGTGGTTTGATTTTTCGTTTATATATATAAGTTCACATACTTTCAAATTCACTTTGGTCCTATCTTGGGCTAGACGGGCGGTCGGAGAGGCCCCCTCCAATCAACCGACTGGTCACGTCAAGCCCTAGCACCTATATGATTTTCCCAACCCTATTGCCCTTATGGCAAGCCCCAACCCCTTTTTATCATATGGGTGCTAGAAGGCCGTGACTGGGGGTCTACATGTCCTGGGAATGACGTTAAACTCTATCTGATGGTAAGGTTCCAGTTTTGGAGGTTTGGGGAATGTGGAGCACCCCTTCATCACTATTGCTCCCTGATCCACTCAGACCCGGAGTGGTAGTACCTGTTAGTGTCCCATCTATGGGTTAAATAGAAAAATGTATTTATAAAAAAATTGTATTATCCATTAAGAATTGATTTATTTCAAAACTTTATCGGCATTAAATGACCCACTGAGGTTGATATGCCGTAAAACCAAACCAAACTAAACCATTACTTTCAAATTATTCCTATTAAAAAGGTTTTTTATAGCCAGGGTGTCTCAGAGAAGTGCTCATCGAGCAGCCTTAGGAAAGCTCCTAAAATTTTATTTTTCACTGCCAAATTTCTCTGTCTGTTTCTGTTGTTTCTTTTGTTTTCACTGGTTTCATATTTTAGCTCCACTTTCTGCGCTTTTTCTTGTAAGGCCTTTTCATATTTTTCTTTTGTTTTATCAAATATCAAAGCATTTGAGGAGTTAACACACTTTCTATTCTCAATAGACTTATGCACATTACTAATCTCTACAGGTCGGTGGTTTTATTGGGTTGTCTGCCCTTTGCCTGGAAAAGTTATCTTCCCTCTGGGTTCCCGTTCTTGACCACCAGAAGAGTCCTGTTTTGCAATGAAAGAAAAACAAACAGATTGCAGCTTGTCTACGTTATCAATTTATTTCTGCTTTCATCACCTCAGAGACTGAACAGAAAGAACACACCCACGTGATGCTAACGTTTATGAAGATGAATTTTACTTAACCAACTCTTGTTTAAAAGGGGCTTTATTAATTATATAATTAATTACGACACATTACGATAAATAAGAATTACGACAAAAAAGAGAAGCCCCCCTCCCGCCACTAAAATACATTTAACGCCCTAAGTTGGTTGTTTTCTTTCAAGTAACACCGTAGCTGGGGTCGTTATTTTAATAGTCACCGGGGTAGCAATTTTTGAGGCAGAAGACCGGGACGCACTTCCTCATAAATTAGCGAAAAAGAAGAAAGTAAGTCACAGTCTTAACTCTATCTGTTTGTCTGTCTGTCTGTCTGTATCTCTCTCTCTCTTTCTATCACACGAGAACTCTCTCGATGTATATACCCAACGAGGGTATTCAAAAATATATTTCCCCTACAAGATAGTTGGACTCGTCCAACGGAACACATATAAAGTTATGAATACGCATGGTTATTTATACTCGAGTTTACGTAGTAGTATCCGTAGTCGAGTCACTACTAGTCGAGTAGCTAGTCATGCTGGTGGAGAACTGCGTGTTGACTTATTTATATTCATGTACAAAAAGTAATATACCTTTATCCAGATTTTCAATGTTGTATTTGATATATTCAGTCCAGAGTGTGAGGGGGAGAGATAGAGAGAGAGAGAGAGAAAGAGAGAGAGTGAGAGAAAGAGAGAGAGGGTGTGTGCGTGTGTGTGTTTCCGTGTTTTGTATGTGTGCGTGTGTTTATACGAAAGTGTGTGCATCTTTGCGTACATGTCTGTCACGTGAGTACCCTTGTGTACGTGCGGGCGCGGTTATGTGCACTACTGCTGATTCACCCAGACAGCGTGCAAGAAAGTGCAAGAACCTTTTACTGATCTTCAATCTTACAGTACCCGAGGTCAACAAGAGTTAATTCTCTCTCTGTGTATATCTCTCTTTCTCTCTCTCTCTCTCTCCTCTCTCTCTCTCTCTTTTCTCTCCCTCTCTCTCACTGACACATTAACTAGCACTATTTATTCCCCCCTCACTCTCTACCTGCCTGTGTACATTCTCTGTGTATTTCTCTCTGTCTGTCTTTCTGTCTGTCTCTCCCTCTCCCCCCACACACATAATAGCTTACTCGGGCGCTCTTTTCTCTCCTATATCTCACTCACACGCACTCAATCTCTCTTCTTTTCTCTCTCTCTCTCTCTCTCTCTCTCTCTCTCTCTCTCTCTCTCACACACACACACACACACACACACACACACTCACTAACATAGCTCACTCGTGCTCTTTGTTTTAACTTAACTCTCTATCGGTCCAAGTCTATCTCTGTCTCTCCTTCTCCCTTTGTCTCTCCTCTCTTTGTCTCTCTCTCTCTCTCTCTCTCTCTCTCTCTCTCTCTCTCTCTCTCTCTCTCACACACTATCTTTCTGTCTGTCTGTCTGTCGCTCTCTCTGTCTCTCTCTCGCTCTTTCTCATGCGCACACACATACACGCACACACACACACACACACACACACACACACACATACACACATATATATATATTCTTACTCAGGCTCTATCTTTATCCCCAAACTCTCTCTCTCTCTTTCTCTCTCTCTCTTTCTCTCTCTCTCTCTCTTTCTCTCTCTCTATCTCTCTCTCCCCCTCTCTCTCTTTGTTTCTCACTCATGCATAATAACTCACTCATGCTATTTCTTCTCCCCTAACTCTCTCCCTATATATATATATATATATATATATATAATTGGGATATATATATATATATATATATATATATATATATTATATATGAAGTGAACAAACAATGTGTTTAAAATGGCGAAAGCCGACAATTTTGGGGGAGATTAATTGCTTAATTAGTCATACCTAATTTGTTAATTAATTAATTATAATTAAATGAATTAGGCGTGCATATCGGTTTAAATGTAAAGCGTAAACAATCGAGAAAAAGTCGACCTCTGTATGTACATGTTAAGCACATAATCTCACCAATATATATATATATATATATATATATATATATATATATATATATATATACTAGCAAATATATGCACCCTCCGGGTGCAAGTATTTAAGTTTTAATGTAATAGAATATTATATTATATTAGAAAGGCTAATGAAACTAAATAAGAATGCAGATAAAAAGATTTGAAACAGAAGGGGGTATAATCGAAAAATAGAACTTACCCTTACGCCACTCCCGTCTTTCATGGCTAAATCTTTATGATTTAATTATTTAATTAAAATAGGAATTAAAGAATAAAATCACATTTTTTTCTTCTTGTTAATCGATTTCTTTTAAAGTTTATCCCCGAGATTTTTGCTCATATTCATTAAGATAAAACCCAACAATTAGAAATCTATAATACTAAGCAAATATTTATCAAAATCAAATTTTTAATATCAATATGCAAATTAGCCTTCCCATTCACACTGTAAACCGCTAAAAAGGCCAACAGTATTAGTAATGTGAAACAAGTTTTATTAATAATTGAAGTTTAAATAAAAATAAAATCATTGAGAATGTGACTTAAATAACAAAAGGAATTGTGACTTGAATGGGAATATAGTTTCGGTTACAGACAGAAAAACACACAATCTCCATTATGATATATATATATTATATATATATATATATATATATATATAAATATAATGCTTGTACTCATGAAATATGAAATTATCACCCATATTTTTAGATGAAAAATGATTATCGTTAAAAAAAAAATCTCTTTTCTTTTTACATCTCGAAAATATTTATAGTTTCTTAGAAACATGAATTATTGAATATTTTTTCTAACTCGATCATAGAAAGAGTTTGTTATATTAAGACTTTAATTAAATTTAAAGCAATCATTGGATGGAAAGAAATCTAAGAAAAACTCGCTTTAGTTATGCTAATTAGGTAGACATTTCATACATATA
>CM042155.1:69991213-70026213 GCA_023376005.1 Doryteuthis pealeii
TAAGGGATGATTCTATTTGGGATCTTCAAAATCTCACTGTATAACCATACTGTATGCTCTTGTAGGTGCAAACATATATTCATACAAGGATTTTTTTTATAAATCCTTAAAGAGAGCTCAATGTATAATAATCAATAAATTAGGTTATATACAAAGCAATATTTAACTTTCAAAGAAAGAAAAACTGAACAAATCGTCATCCGTATTAATTTATTTCGACCAGAAACTCACAAAAATGTTTTTAAATTTAATTTTTTTTTAAATACTTAAGAGCCCAGCCTATATCATTAGCAATGATACGGACAACCTAACGTTTATAGATAGATAAATGAATAGATAGATAGATTTTATCAGTAACAAACGCACATTAATAGATAGATAGATAGACAGATAGATAGATAGATACTGTTGTGACTGAATTTATCAATAAAAATTGAATCCTGAAAATGTTAACAAATAGGTTTATTACCTATTAGTACAAGGGATATAATGAATAGAATCAACACGCAGTTCTTCAATCAATAGTAATGTATTCCTTGTTAGCAGTAATAGCTACTACGACTACCCTGTGTGTAGTCCTTATCTTTTAGGTTTTTTTTGTTTTTTTGTTGGACGAGTCCAACTTCGGCTGACTTCTGATTTAGGTAGGAAAATTAAAACGGAAAGTTTTTTGGTGGTACCCAATGACAGTTTAACTACAGTCTATGAATTAACATTTTGCGAATTGGGTTACGGTTTTAGGGGATTAAGGTTGTTTTTAATTACGTATTACTTAAAAAAATAAACAACAAAAAACCCAAATTACTATACATTTAATGTTGAAAAATATTTTTTAAAACTAAGTTTAATTGAAATTATACATTGAAATTCTAACACAAACAACTGTCTCAATAATAGATTCAATAATTAATTTCAATGGTTAATTAAATGTATAATTTGGGTTTTTTGTTGTTTATTTTTTTAAGCAATACGTGATTAAAAACAAACTTAATCCCCTAAAACTGTAACCCAATTTGCAAAATGTTAATTCATAGACTGTAGTTAAACTGTCATTGGGTACCACCAAAAAACTTTCCGTTTTAATTTTCCGACCTAAATCAGAAGTCAGACCCAACTTCCTTGAAATATTGCCTCTTACAATTAATAGATAGTGAATATAATCGATTTATCCGCGTTTGGTAGAACTTATTGAATTTGATGAATAAAAATACAAAACAAAATAAGTTGTTTGTTTATTTTGTTTTTATTTATTTTTTTTTTATTTATTCATTTATTTACTTTTGTTCTCGTTTCATTTGATTAATGTCGGAGCCCAGTTCACATGTGAATTCATCTTTCCAGCTGCGACCTGAACCCGAAAGTTTAAACTCTATAAATGTTTTCTAGGTCATATATAAGTTGTTTGGTTGGTTGGTTGGTTGGTTGGTTGTTTTGTTTTACGGCATATCAACCTCAGTGGGTCATTTAATGCCGATAAAGTTTTGAAATATATTCATTCTTAATGGATAATCGTTTTTTTTTTATAAACGTGTTTTTCTATTTAACCCATAGACGGGACCCTAACCAGTACTACCACTCCGGGTCAGAGTGGACCAGGGAGCAATGGTGATGAAGGGGTGCTCCACATTCCCCAAATCTTCAGAACTGGAACCTCACCATCAGATAGAATTTTACGTCATTCCCAGGACATGTAAATCCTCAGCCACCACCAAATAGTACCCGTATGATAAAAAGGGGTGGGGCTTGCCATAAGGGCAATAGGGTTGGGAAAATCATATAGGTGTTAGGGCTTGACGTGACCAGCCGATTGATCGGAGGGGGCCTCTCCTACCACCCGTCTAGCCCAAGATAGGGCCAAAGTGGAGTATTGCATGTCATGAACTGCTCATCAACCTGGCTTATATCCTTAAGCATCACAGGTCGCCACCCACGGCCAACAGGTGGTCCCATTGGGGGAGTCTTACCCCGCTGAAAAGGTGCAGTCGGCGTATTCTAATGCCCCAGGGCGCCATATATATGTGGAGCGCCAATAGATAGTATATATTTACTTTTTTCTAGACTAGTTATTAATTGTCTGTTGAAAAATGTATTCTTTTATATTTTACTGATTAAAAATGTAACAATAAAAAAGCTAAGAATTAAAAATGTAAAATTTTTCGAATATTTGTTTTTTGTTTGTTCACATTTAAGATATTCTAGATAAAATACCCCTTGGTTTGAGATATTTTCACATCTTTTTAGTTCCCATATGAATCATTTTTTTAATAATTAGTACTAAACTGCAAAATGATTTTTTGGAAAAAGAATTAAATTCAAATTTCGCCGTGTGAAATGGATTCCGCGTGCACATTTTTTTTTTACTGAATTATGAAAAATTGTGAAAACTCCCACAAAACCATTGATTTTTAATAATTAAATTATATCATTTAATCAGTAAAAATAAAAAATATGTTGTACTTTTTCCTTTTATAAACATATTAAAGTGTGAGGTAAAAGAAAAGTGGACAAAAAATAATAACTCAAACAAGTCTTAGAGTGGGAATATTTCGTCCTTAGAATAAGGACATCTTCTGCCCAATGACTTTTATTTAAAGCAAAAATTACGTACATCTGTGTGATTTGAAGAAGGGGAGAGGGTTGGGGGGAATAAGGAAAAAGGAATGAGTGAAGTTTATTCCCCCCTCCCAACCTTCTCCCCTTCATATACCTTATTAATAGTCATGCAACTATTTTAGAAATTTATGGATGCATGGAGATGGAATATATATATATATATATATATATATATATTATATTATATATATATAAAGAGAGACGTGTGTGTGTGTGTGTGTGCATTTTTATAAATGTATTTTTTCTTAGTAGATCATTACACATGTTCCCGTTGAATGTTACCTGATAATAACAAATAATAGATAGATAGACAGACAGACATACAGACATATTGATAGATAAATAGATAGATAGATAGATAGACGTGCGTATATGTGTGTGTCTATATATCTTATTCATAGACATGCTACTAATTAAAAAATATACAGATGCATACAGAGGGAATTAATATATGTATAAATAGAAAGAGAGATGAGCCAGTGTGTGTGAGTATGTGCGTGTGTCTGTACGTGTGTGTGGTTGGGTGTATGTGTGAGAGAGATAATGAGAGCTAGAGAGATGTGTGTGTGTGTGCGTGTGTGTGTATGTGTGTGTGGTTGGGTGCATGTGTGAGAGAGATAGTGAGAGATAGAGAGAGATGTGTGTGAGTATGTGCGTGTGTGTGTATGTGTGTGTGGTTGGGTGTATGTGTGAGAGAGATAGTGAGAGATAGAGAGATGTGTGTGAGTATGTGCGTGTGTGTGTATGTGTGTATGGTTCGGTGTATGTGTGAGATAGATAGTGAGAGATAGAGGTGTGTGTGTGTGTGTGTGTGTGTTTGTGTGTGTGAGTATGGTTCGGTGTATGTGTGAGATAGATAGTGAGAGATATAGACCCAACCACACACACACATACACACACACGCACATACTCACACACACCTCTCTATCTCTCACTATCTCTCTCATAGTGTGTGTATGGTTCGGTGTATGTGTGAGAGAGATAATGAGAGATAGAGAGGTGTGTGTGTGTGTGTGTGTGTGTGTGTGTATGTTAGTGTTTGTGTGTGTATGGTTTGTGTGTGTGTGTATGGTGTGTGTGTTTGTGTGTGTGTGTGTATGGTTCGGTGTATGTGTGAGAGAGATAGTGAGAGATACACAGATGTGTGTGTGCCCGTGCGTGTGTGTGTGCCCGTGCGTGTGCCCGTGCGTGTGTGCGTGTGTGTACGTGTGCCTGCATATGCGCATTAATCTAAAAATCAACTAGTTTCTTCTTCGGAGATAATAACACATGCTCCCGTTGAAGATCCTGACCAGCTTATATTTCCTCACCCCCCAAAAAAACATTATATATCAATTTTCAGAATGGCGAATGGATTTAGCCAGCAAATCACCGCATTCGATGTTTAACGCCGAGACTGGTTGACGACCGACGAGCTGGCGAGGTAGACGACAAAAACCGAACGTCGTTTGCCTCCAGCTACGTCGAAAGCAACAAACAAAAATCAATGAGCATTACGCTGATCGATCGACGCTAGTTCAGAGGCTTGATCAGTCCAGTGCAGACGCTCGCCATAAAAGCAGTTCGACAAGTCCAATAAAAAAAGCAGGGAATTGATTGGCTGCGTCTTTTATCATTGATGATCACGTGATTGTTGAATGCAGATGAGAGGAATATGAATGTATTGTCTTGAAAGCTAAGAATTGATTTTTACTGATGGTTTTCTTCGATTCAGATAAACGGATATAGGATTGCTTATATAGAGATATTTAACACTCTCTTGATGATTGTATATAAATATATATATATATATATATATATATATATGTTGACAAGGATAAACGACATGTATACAGGGTAATATCTATATTTATCTTATTATAATGGAGATTGTGAGTTTTTCTGTCTGTAACCGAAACTATATTACTATACAAATCACAATTCCTTTTGTTATTTACATCACATTCTCCATGTTTTTATTTTTATTTAAACCTCGATTATTAATAAAATTGTTTACATCATTAAGACTGTTGACCATATCTTCATACCAATAACATGCAATTGTATTTATATATACAACAAAATAGAGGTTTACAGTATGAATGGGAAGGCTAATTTGCATATTGATTTTAAAAATTTGATTTTAATAAATATGTGCTTAGTATTATTGATTTCTAATTGTTTGGTTTTATCTTAATGAATATGAGCAAAAATCTCGGGGATAAATCTTGAAAGAAATTCATTAACAAGAAAAAATAACTGTAATATTATCCTTTACTTCCTATTTTAACTAAATAGTTAAATTAGGAAAATTTACAAATGAAAGACGGGAGTAATGGAAAATGATGGAAGAGTTAGTTTCAAAGTTGTTCTATTTTTCGATTATACCCCCTCTGTTGCAGATCTTTTTATCTGCATTCTTATTCAGTTTCATTAGCCTTTCTAATTTAATATGATATTTTATTATAAAACTTAACTAAAATACTTGCACCCTACGGAGGGTGCATATATTTGCTAGTGAATATAAAGTAATGGTTACTTTCGTTGGAAATGGACGCTACAAAACGAGTTCAAATCTTGGACACTAGATGCAGGATTGATAACATAGATATATTAAAACTCACTTGATGCTATATATATATATATATATATATATATATATATATATATATATATATTATCGGTGATATGGATATCCAATCTCACAGACAAGTTAAAGAGACAGTTCTTCCAGGCCGTTGTCGTATCAGTGCTGCTGTATGGCTGCACCACCTGGATCCTAACTAAGCGACTAGAGAATAAACTAGATGGGAGCTGCACAAAAATGCTGCAGGTGATCCTAAACAAGACGTGGAAACAGCACCCCACGAGAAAACAGCTGTACGGCCACCTGCCACATATCACCCAAACCATCCGAGTAAGACGGACAAGACACGCGGGACACTGCTGGAGAAGCAAGGACGAACTCATAAGCGACGTCCTCCTGTGGAAGCCAGCACAAGGACAAGCCAGTGTGGGCTGACCAGCAAAGACGTACATTGATCAGTTCTGTGCGGATACAGGATGCTGCATAGAGGACCTCTCGAGAATGATGAACGATAGGGACGGATTGAGAGAGATTGTCATGGATATCCGCGCTGAAAGAGCGACATGATGATGATGATGATGATATATATATATATAATATATATATATATTGTATATATATATATATGTGTGTGTGTGTGAGTAGATAAGGATAGACAAGATGCATATCAGGTTATATCTATCGATATATATATAAAGGAGGAGGCGTGTGGTGTAATGGTTACCTTCGTAAAAAATGGACATTACGAGATGAGTTAAAATTCTGGACACTAGATTCAAGAATGATAATATAGATATATAAACACTTACTTGATATATATATATATATATATATATATATATATATATATTATTTACAAAATATATAATATATATATATATATATATATATATATATATATATATATCATCATCATCATCATGTCGTGCAGGCAGCACGGATATCCATGACAATCTCTCGCCAACCTTCCCTATCATTCATCGCCACAGGGAGTTCTTCTTCGCTGCAGCCAGCATCTTTACATAGCTGGTCGATATAAGTCCTTGCTGGGCGGCCCACACTGGCATGTCCATGTGTTGGCTTCCACAGGAGAACATCACTTATGAGTTCATCCTTGCTTCTCCAGCAGTGCCCTGCATGCCTAGTCCGTCTCACTCGGATAGTCTGTGAGATAGGGGGCAGGTGACCATATAGCTGCTCCCTTACATATATATATACATTTACAAATATATATATATATATATATATATATATATACATTTACAAATATATATATATATATATATATATATATATATATATATATTTGTAAATGTATAAGTAGTAACTTACCGGTGGGTATGAGTACGATCTTTGGAAGCGCACATTATCCAGAGGTTAAGATTGAGAAAAAACAAATACAAAGTGCTCAATACAATGTAGAGCAAACATTTATTTTAACAATGGAAAGGAGTAACCTACTCGAGTTTCATCGATTAATTCTTCATTAAATAATAATTGAAAAAATAATTCCCATAAATTAATCCAAATTCTTAATCCAATAAACAAAAACCGTTACCGATCTTCGAAAATATAAATAAGCGTTCCTCTACTAAAGATAAATCCCATTCCAACGGGCATGTTTATAACATCTAATCTAAAACTCGATTAATTTAACAAAAGTAACCCTGAAGAATCACTCGATGAAACTCGAGTAGGTTACTCCTTTCCATTGTTAAAATAAATAAAAATATATATATATATATATTAATAAGTCATCCACAGACACGTGTTTCGGCATATCATGCCTCTTCAGTGTGGCTTGACACAACTATCCTTGGGTAGGGTTCGAACTCTGACTATATATATATATATATATATCCAGACAATGATAGTTGACATGTATACCGGATTATATCTATCTGTATAAATATAAAGGAGGAGGCGTGTGGTGTAATGGTTACTTTCACAGGAAATGGACTACAAGACAAGTTCAAGTCCTGGACGAGGCTGAATGCATTTCACAAAGTGCTCATATCCTCTGTTCAAATACAGACATTCTCCCTCCTGGTATGGGTAAATAGGAGGGAACACTGGGTTGATTAACCTCCTAGATGTGTTGCCGTACCAAGGTTGAAGAGCCCAGTTTGCCCTACTATTTTACCAAAACGTAGAGGTTGAATCTTTGGATTCATACGCAAAGATTATTAGCGCTATGTGAAATGCAAGCACTCATCCAGGATTGAAATCCGGATCGCTGTGTTCATTATAGCGATAACCATTTCACAGCGATCGCCTCCTTAGATATATTTTCAACCCCTTCGCGCGATCAGAATGGGACAGAAGGTAAATATCTTTAAGCGGAGTTTAACAGGTGTGAATTCAAAGTTTTCCTTCTCCTAGACTGGTTACCTAGCCAAGGTTAAAGAGCACCATTCGACCTAATATTTACCCATACCAGGAGACAGAATAATTGGATGCGTATCTTTCCATAGGGTATTAGCATAATGTGAAATGCAAACAGCATCGTTCAGGATTTGAACTCGGATCGACGAGTCACTTTCCTATAATTTTAACCATTATACCACGCCCCCATACAATTCGCCTCTGATCGCCTTCTTATAAATCATTACAGTGATGATATCATTGGATTATATCCTCAGAAAAATGCTGAGTTGGATAAAGATTCAGTACATTGAAAGATAAATCACCTCCGTGTATATGGATGATATGAAACAGGAAACGGAAATCCTAACGCCAACAGAATTCGCTGACAAGATATAAAACAGTAGAAGTTGTGAAAATGTGTTGGGTTTATAATGGATAAGAACAAAAAAAATAGAAATAACAGAGAAAATAGAACAAACTACTTACTCAAGAAAATATGAGTGAGCTTGGAGATAAAGAAATAAATATAAATATTTGTAAATATCTGGGAATATTAGAAGCAGATGCTATCAAACAAATAAGCATTAAAGAAAAAGTTATAAAAAAAGTGTTCCTGAAGAACAAGGAAGAATTAGAAAAGAAGAAAAAAAACACACATACACACACATATATATATATATATATATATATATATATATATATATATATATATATATATATACCAACCCCTCCGCACGAGCAGGATGCGACACAAGGTCAATTTCTTAAGCGAAGTTCAGCAGGTTTGAATTCAATAATTGGTCGATGTTAAGTATCTGGCCGGCATCCTTAGTTCCAGATGTAGTGAATAAGTAAGCAAGCCAATAAGAATCCGGTGTTATAGTATTCTTTGTAAGTCCGACGTCCAAGAGAATCCAAGTGTCAATGACATAAGTTCAGAATGAGGCCTCTATTAATACAGCAGAAGCAGCAGCAGCAGTGCCAGTGATTGGACAATAGGAATCCTTCCCGGGTCACGTGTTAGGCAACGAGTCTATAAGTAGAAGTGACCATTTGCCCCATGCCTTATATACAACAAAATTGCAAAAGTCGACACCAGAATGACAAACGCTTGCCCGCTTAAAGGTCATTTCAGATTTCGCAGATTTCCAAAGACTCGGGAAAATCTTAATCAAAATCTACATACAATGACAGGGACAAGTGTATTAGTATTTTTAAACACATCATTCGTTTTGTTTATTTGTTTAATGGCATATCAACACTCGTAGGTTATCTAATGCTAAAGCTATCTACTTATAAATAGAGAGACAAATGTGTAAGTATTTATAAACCATTATTCGTTTCGGTATTTGCCTCATACCCCACTTGTATGGGCTGGGCACAAGGCCTCGTTTTAACGTGGGCCCACCCACAAGCCGAAGCTCATGGGTGGGAAAGAACAAAAATTGCGTCGATCCCTTCGGCATTCCCCCTCAAAGGGGCGCCTCAGGCGCTGGGCAATAAACCTAGCCCTGTCCCTTTAAATCAAGGGGGCAGGTATTGCCTGGGGGGATAGCCCCCTGGGACCGACGCTATTAATTGAACACACCGGTCCAGTGGCTTCATTCAATAATTGGTCGACACCAGAATGACAAACGCTTGCCCGCTTAAAGGTCATTTCAGGAAAAAACAGACCAATTTTATAGAATTTCAGACTCTCTTCGCTCTCGCAGATTTCCAAAGACTCAGGAAAATCTTAATCAAAATCTACATACAATGACAGGGACAAGTGTATTAGTATTTTTAAACACATCATTCGTTTTTTTTTATTTGTTTAATGGCATATCAACACTCGTAGGTTATCTAATGCTAAAGCTATCTACTTACAATGACAGAGACAAATGTGTAAGTATTTATAAAACCATTATTCGTTTGGTTTATTTGCTTAATGGCATATCAACATTCATGGGTTATTTAACGCCAAAACAATCCTTGTATAAAACTATTCAACCCATAGATAGAGGGATGAGGGTGTTAATACATTATTAGTCCAAAAATGAACATACTGAATCGACTGGAATTCGAACGCGATTGATAACAATGTTAGCCACTACGCCAAGGAGACGTTCCTTGGTAGAAAAGAGTGTAGTATCAGTAGATACGTCTTGTAATTATATATATATATTTACCAACCCCTCTGCACGAGCAGGATGTGACACAAGGTTAATTTCTTAAGCGGAGTTTACCAGATTTGAATTCAGAGTTTTCCTTCTCCTAGACCGGTTGCCTAACCAAGGTTAAAGAGCCAAGTCTGTCCTACTATTGACCCATAGCTGGAGGGAGAGTCGGATTCATACCTTTCCCAAGGGTATTAGCGCTAAATGAAATGCTATTACCACGTCCAGGATTTGAACTCGGGGCGACGAGTCCATTTCCCATGACTTTAACCATTACACCACGCGCTTCTATATAGATTCTTTAGAAAACAAATTATATGTATAAATTGTGGTCAGGCGCAGTTCTTGTCTTCGAGGTTTCGGATTAGACGCTGATACTTCCAACCGATGCCATCTACGGGAATAGATGACCCGCCCTCAAATATATATTCCTACCAATGACTATTTTTGTTATGAAATTTAAAGAAGGGCTTTTTTTTACTTGATTTATTTATTTATTTCAGATAAAAGAAGAAAAAAACAAACAATACATTATTCTTACTAGCAAATATATGTACCATCAAAGTAAAAAAGTAATTAAGTTTTAATTTAATAAAATATTTTATGAAATTTATAGAAAGGGGGGAAATATATGGGGCGAAATAGACCTTCGAATCAACAAGCTCCCACCAAGGGGGAACCAAAAACAAGCGAGTTCTCAGTCTTCTCACAAGTCAGACCCTCTGTTGGTCAACGCATTCTTCGTCTAGCAGCTAAAAAAAATCCGTCGTCGTAGTCGAAATAATCTTTAGCAGTTCAAAATCACATTTCCTTACTGAAAAGCGCTTCGTCGTCGACTGCTTCTGCTGACTGCTGACTGCCCAGCGCTTGACTCACTTGTTATTTTATGGACATATTAGCCAAACATCCGGGCACGTTAGCCAAACCTCGCGTCCTTCCAGTTCCTACATCGCATCTGTTTTCGCATGCGGGGGGACGCTAGTTCGATCCCGGCAGGCAAGACAATGTCTTGCTCACTTTCCTTTCTCGTTCTCCGTCACAAAATTAGAAAGGCAAATGAAACTAAATAAGAATGCAGATAAAAAGATTTGAAACAGAGGGGGGTATAATCGAAAAATTGAATAACTGAAAATTACTCTTCCATCACTCCCGTCTTTCATTGCTAAATTTTCCTAATTTAACTATTTAGTTACTTACCTCTCTACAGAGATGCAATCGGCGTATTCTGAAGCCCCAGCCAACAGGACTGTGTTTATACTGATAGTCGATGAAATTTCAGAATCTTTTACCTCAAACCAATGTTTTATCTATGTCTTCCACGGACACAACTGAACAAAATTGTTCAATATTACTTTTCAGAAAATCGTTTTCTTTATATAGATTCATGGCGTAATTATTACGTCCATTTTTTCCCCTAGCAACACATCCATGATCGTCCTCAAGATGATTATTTGTTGTATTTAGTTTTTATATGGGGCACCTGCATTAACACTTCGACCTCGACATAAGAAGCTGAGGCGTAAGCAAATATTGATCATACAAAAGTCTATGCATATATATATACATACATATATATATATACATATATGTTTATAATACATATATATATACGTACTTTCAATCATGTTTACTACACAGCTGAAAAATAATATATATATATATATATATATATATATATATATATATATATATATATATTATTTAATATACCAAGCGTGTTGGTAGATCCTTGCGGAGAGAAAAAACCCGGCAGAGAGTTTGATTGTAAAAAATATACTACCAAACATCAACCAGGAAGAAAAAAATGTTTGAAAAAAGAAAAGACCAAGATATTCGTACCAACAAAAAATAATCTATTGGTATAGTATTTGGCCAAAAGAAAAAACAATTTATATGTATATATATGTATATAAGATATATATATATTCATATAACCGCTAGGAGAAGCTAATTTGTAAAAAGTGCTCGATACCTAAGTAGAGCCAAGTAATAAGGATATCTACTGAGTCAGACGAACCTACTATTAGTTCGCATAAAGCTCTTCAGGGCTAAAATCTGACTCTGTCAGATTTTAGCCCTGAAGAGCTTTATGCGAAACTAATAGTAGGTTCGTCTGACTCAGTAGATATCCTTATTATATAATATATATATATAATATATATATATTATATATATATTTGGGAGAATATGTGCTTAATTGAAGTCATACCTAATTTGAAAATTAATTAGTTGATAATTAATGAATTAGGCGAATATATCTGTTCAAATGTAAGACATAATAGGCCGAAATGTACATACAGAGATTGACCTTTTCTCGATTTGTTTACACCTTACATTTGAACAGATATATTCGCCTAATTCATTAATTATCAACTAATTAATTTTTAAAATTAGGTATGTCTTCAATTAAGCACATATTCTCCCAAAAATTGTCGGCTATCGCCATCTCAAACAAACTGTTTACGTACTCTCTCTCATATATATATATATATATATATATATATATATATATATATATATATATATATATATATATTCATCAAAAAGTTACTACCACATTTTCATTACAGTAGCATAAGTAGTTAATCCAAAATATATCTCGTATACCTTGAACACCGAAACCGTATTAGAGAGAAAAACCTTTCTACAACTATATATATATTATATATATATATATATATATATATATATATATATATATATCATACACACATATATGTAATCTTAAACTCACATACATATATACACTTATATATATATATATATATACACATATGTATACACAGACACATATATACACATATACACACACACACAAACATATATATATGAAGAAGCTCAGTATACATTTATAGAAACACAAGTTAATATATATATATATATATATATATATATATATATATATATATATATAGTATCCAATTGGCGCTTTAACGTTACCGTTGCAGTGGCATCAGTGAATAATCCCAAAATGCTCAATATATTAAAAACATAGAGCAATAATAATAATATTAGCAGGTAAGACCCTTAACTTTTTCCTCTACTAATATTATATATATATTATATATTATATATATATATATATATATATATATAATGGCTGTATACACAGTATATACAAATACATATACATACAGATGCGCACTCACATATATAAGGAAGAAGCACAGAATATACGTATAGAAATACAGTTATATATATATATATATATATATATTATATATATATATATATATATATATATTAGTAGTAGTTTTTCTATTATTGGTTAATTGAAAATAAAGTGCTCGATTTCGGGTGTAAGAGCTATATATATATATATATATATATATATATATATATTCAAATTACCACCACATACATACGCACATCAATTTATCCAATCATACACATCGTATGTCTATTGAATTTTCTGAATTTAAAAAAAAGAATTCGATTTTCCTTGCATTTGAAACATCTTCACCTGATCATTGCCTCGCATGAAACCAATATGGTCGTGAATGTTCCTTTGTCACCTAATAAATGGATATGTAAAACCTTTATATATTTATTTCATTATTATTATATATATATAATATATATATATATATATATATATATATAGTCGTAGAAGAAGTTATTTCCCGACCGCGGTTTCGGTGTTACTCTAACACCTTCATCAGGGGGATCTCCCAGATGAAGGTGTTAGAGGAACACCGAAACCGCGGTCGGGAAATAACTTCTTCTACGACTATTAATGAATGCTCTATATTCACAATATATTGAGCCCCATTGGATTAACTACATACGCTATGTTCACATAGTAGTACCCATAAATGAATATATATATATATATATATATATATAATGATATATTTGTTTACTAAAATGCTTCTGACCCAGTTTTGTTGTTTATTATTCCTCGCATTTTCTTTTAATTCCAAATAACATTCCCATTATTTCTTACAAACAAAAGTCGCGCAACGGAGAATTTTCTATTCAGATAAGATAATCTGTTGTATATTTTTTTCTTAAAGATTTCTTCCAAGATAAATGCTAATTTCCAATTGGAAATATCGTCAATTCATACAAGAGACACATTTAATAAATACCATCTGTTTATCCTTTTCGACGCAGCAACCAATTTGTTTCGACAATTCAAAATTGAACTCACCTGCAAACAACAAAACAAAAAATACATTAACTCTTTGAATTGTTAGGCATAAACAAGAGACAAACAATAAATGAAATATATGAATATATGAAAACAAAAAGAAATATTTAAAAAGATAATTTGGAATTTAATCAGAAATAGGAAAACGTTCATTCAGTAGGTAAGGGGAATGAGCAAAAAGCGGCTTTTTAAAAAAATTTTGTCTTTTTAATGGATATGAAAATTCAAACACTTAAACAGATGAGATTAAAGGGGATGTAAAACAAATGATTCAAAGTTATATATATATATATATATACTTGAATACAAGACTCCGACAAGGGTTAATAGACAAAACATTTAATATGGTACAGCACATGGACATAACAAGATACATAATACATAGGTAAAACAAAGTTACATGTAGAAAGATAAATACACATTCATGAATGATACAAGATATACATAAAAGTACAGACATGAGACTAGGGATAGTCCATGCTGTGTGAAGAACTTACAGTAATGTAAGTGGGGCCAAAAGCCCCAACGAGAAGGGGTAGACCATGTCTACCTCATGTGTCTCGTAGTTACTGGAACAGGAAAAAGAGGGAGAAGCGTTTGAACCAGCCTCTTAAATATAAAACGGTCCCCTAGCGGGCACCAGCAAACTAAACAGACAGACAACTCTCCCAGGCAGATACGAAACTAACGCTACATTGACCCCATGTGCCTCGTGGTTACTGGAACAGGAAAAAGAGGGAGAAGCGTTTGAACCAGCCGCTTAAATATAAAATGGCCCCCTAGCGGTCACCAGCAAACTAAACAGACAGACAACTCTCCCAGGCAGATACGAAACTAACGCTACATTGATACAATATTTACTTATGAAAGACAAAAGTAAGACATATTGGTATTTGACTATAAGCCCCAAATCTCCAACAAAGAGGATAATATAAAAAAAACTCAATTAAAATGGGCTTTATGTAATACTTTATGATTAAAGGAAGAAACAAATTTCTATCTTAGCAATTATCATCTTTTATTATACTAGAAGCAGTAGAAGGGGAATAATAAAAAGTTAGTCACACAAATCCATTGATTGTTTTGGTCTTACATAATTGATTATGTTTTAATTACAAACAATGACTTTCCCTTCTCTCACTATTCAAATTCTTAATTTTTTAAATATCTTCATCTCTCTCTGATAAAATTAAAGGGGGTAAGAAACTGCCAAACATATGTACTCTATGGGGAATTTGCATGTGGAATTGATACATTAAATAATTAAGTTTTCTAAAACAGGTAATTTTTCAATTGTAATAAGTTAAGTTTAGAATTATGTAAACAAAAGATAATCGAATAAATATTAGTTTAGAAATATTTTAGCAACAATATAACAATGGTTTAAATACCATTGAAAATATGTACGCCATATCATCGGATGATTTTGTTGCATTCTGATAATGCAACAAAATCATCCGATGATTTATGTCATCAGAATTCCACAGATACCAAATCATTCGATATTGCATCATTGCAAATCACCTGATATTTGATGAATATTTTAGCTTAAGGAACACGTAGACACTTACAAAACAATTATAAAAAGACCCATTTAGCTGAAAAAGCATCATTTGGGCGAATGCCCCTAACTCGACAAGACGGAGCGAAGCTCTCCCTAACTCGCACAATTGGAGAAGTCGCTGTCGAAGACACAAATGTAGTATTACAGGTCTCTCTTATTTTTCGTTTCCTATTTTTCTCTCTCTCTCCTCTCTCTCTCTCCCTCTCAACACAACAAGTTTCAATCACAGACATTGTTTTATCAAAAAATGCTACAAATTTGACAAAGTCCAAACGCACAAATATAAACAAGACAACACATACAGTCGGCAACATTGCTAAAAGAATGCAGCGACTGCACCTCTGCAGTGGGGTAAAATCCCCCAATGGGACCCCCTGTTGGCCGTGGGTGGCGACCCGTGAATGCTTAAGGATAGAACATCAGGTGGCTGAGAGTCCATTCTTGGCTAGACGAGCGGTCGGCGAGGCCCCCTCCGATCAATCGGCTGGTCACGTCAAGCCCTGCACCTTTTTTTTTCCCAACGCTATTGCCTTATGGCAAGCCCAACCCCTTTTTATCCTATGGGTGCTAGAAGGCGGTTACTGAGGGTCTACATGTCCTGGGAATGACGTTTAAACTATCTGATGGTGAGCTTCCAGTTTTGGAGGTTTAGGGAATGTGGAGCACCCATTCATCATCATTGCTTCCTGGTCCACATTCCCAGGACATGTAGACCGGCGGCCACCGCCTTCTAGCATCCATATGATAAAAGAGGGTTGGGTCTTGCCATAAGGGCAATAGGTTGGGAAAATCATATAGGTGCTAGGGCTTGACGTGACCGCCCGTCTAGCCCAAGATAGGGCAAAGTGGAGTATTGCAAGTCATGAACTGCTCATCCACCTGGGCTCTATCCTTAAGCATCACAGGTCGCCACCCACGGCCAACATTTGGCTCTGAGAAGAAAAAAAAACATCAAAAACGAAAAAAAAAAAAACACAATTGACAAACAAACACAACGATTAATATTCATATTAAATTGTCGCTTAGTTGTTTATGGAGGAGAAAAGAGCGTAAAGATATAGAAATCGAGATGCGTGAGTCGACTCGCTAGAAGCGGCATTTTAGTTCGTTTCCTGAAAGCAAGGTAAATACACGGCGTTTTCTGTAAAAAACCAGCATTATCGCTGTTCCGAGGATTTTCTTTTGCTTCACTCTGATATGTATACAGCTATTGTTATTGCTATGAGCGCTGCATCCTCCTGTACTTTAAAATCCTCGCCGATAATGTGCACTTTTCATTCTTTGTCTTGAAGATGTGATATGGGACGTTGGTTAAGACCTGACTGTGCGCATTTCTCTGAACATGCAGGACGCTATGCACGCACGCACAAACACCACACAAACACACCACCACAAAACAACACGCACACACAGTACATACACAATATACTATATATGTGATATATTGGGGTAATAGTCATCTACGTGATCTGTGTGGAACATGTATTATTTAGTGCTTGTAAAAACATTTATTTTTCAAAAATATTTTAGCTTGACAAACATCCCAATATTCTTGTACCTATACGATAACATTAAAATATTTTCCCTTACAAAAGTTTTTCATATACATATATTATTATGCAGTATATACAACATTTCACTATTACCCCGCCCAGTGGAAGGCGAGGTGTAAATGGTTAACGTCATGGGAAATGGCACTGTCGCCCCCTTAGTTCAAATCTTGGAATATGGTAATTGCATTTCACTTAGCGTAATACCCTTGGGAAAGGAATGAATACCTACTCTTCCTCCAGCTCATGGGTAAAAATAGTAGTGCAGACTGGGCTCTTTTGCATTGGCTTAGTAACCAGTCTAGGAGAAGTAAAACTACGAATTCAACCTGTTAAACTCCGCTTAAGAAATTGGACCTCGTGTCGCATTCCTGCTCGTGCGGAGGGTTGGATCTCTCTCNTGTAGCGTTAGTTTCGTTATACTGCCTGCGGAGAGTCGTCTGTCTGTTTAGTTTGCTGGTGACGCTAGCGGACCGTTTTTATATTTAAGCGGCTGGTTCAACGTGCTCCCTCGTTTTCCTGTTCAGTAACCACGAGACCATGGGTAGACATTAGTCTACCCCTTCTTTCGTTGCGGCTTTTGGCCCCCCTTACATTACTGTAAGTTATTAACACAGCATGGACTAATCCCTAGTCTCATGTCTGCTGGCTTTTATGTATATCTTTGCTACCATTCATGAATGTGTATTTATTTTCTACATGTACTTTGTTTACCTATGGATTATGTATCTTGCTATATCTATGTGCCTGTACCATTATTAAATGTTTTGTCATTACCCTGTCGGGAGTCTTGTATTCAGTAATAATATATATATATATATATATATATATATATATATATATATAGTTATATATTTTGCTTGAAGGCAATTATAAATGCATGATCGCATAAAATCGATATATTATAGCTAAAATAATCTTGACAAGTAAATCCGCAAGGATGGCTCGCTATGCCGCAGAACACCGTACAGACTGTTTCGACTTTTATTAAGTCTCTTCAGCGATGCTATACTAAAACGACTCCCTCCGACAGGAATCGAAACCGGCGACTTCATCAGCATATCAGAGACCAGATCCGTCGGCCCGCCGGTACATAGCCCGAACAATCCCTGCCCGAAATTAACCTTGCAAAGATACACTTACACGCCCCTGCCATATAGGTAAGTGACGTTTTATTTAGTAAACAAACCGGCCGCTAAGTCTTCGGCGAAGTGAATAAGATTTTTGAGATGTTGTTATAGAAGCAATGTTGAATAATTATTATTTATATTTTGCATTTGAAGGCAATTATAAATGCATGATCGCATAAAATTTCGATAATTATAGGAAAATAATCTTACAAGTAAATCCCGCAAAGGAGGCCTCGCTATGCAGAAAACACCGCCTACGACTGTTCGACTTTATTAACTTTGAATCATTTGCTTTTACATCCCCTTTAATCTCATCTGTTTAGTGTTTGAATTTTCATATATCCATTAAAAGACAACATTTTTTAAAAGGCGCTTTGCCTCAGTTCCCTTACACTACTGAATGAACGTTTTCCTATTCTTGAAAATTCCAAATGTTTTTTTTTTAATATTTCTTTTGTTCATATTATTTATATTTCATTTATTGTTTGTCTCTTATTGTTTATGCCTAACAATCAAAGGAGTATAATGTATTTTTTGTTTTGTTGTTGCAGGTGAGTTCAATTTTGAATTGTCGAACAAAATGGTTGCCTGCGTCGAAAAGGCATTAACAATGTATTATTAAATGGTCTCTTGTATGAATGACGATATTTCCAATGGAAATTAGCATTTATCTTGGAAGAAATCTTAAGAAAAAAAATATACAACAGCATTATTCTATCTGAATAGCAAATTCTCCGTTTGCGCGACTTTTGTTTGTAAGAAATAATGGAATGTTTATTTGAAATTAAAGAAAATGAGAGGAATAAAAACAACGAAACTGGGTCAGTAGCAATAAAAGTTTTTAATAGTAAACAAATATCATCATTAATATATATAATAGTATATCAATAAATTGAATATAAATATATTAAAGGTTTTACATTTCTATTTATTAGGTAGTGACAAAGGAACATTCACGACCATATTGCGTTTCATGCGAAGGGGGGGGCGGGGCGGACAATGATCAGGTGAAGATGTTTCAAATGCAGAAAATCGCAAAATCTTTTTAAAATTTCAGAAAATTCAATAGACATTAGATTGTGTATTGATTGGATAAAGTGATGTGCGCTATTGTATGTGGCTGGCCGTAATTTTAATGTAATATATATATAATATATATATATATATATTATTAATATATATATATATATATATATATATAGGCTCTTACACCGCAAATCGAGCCACTTATCTTCATTCACCAATAACAGAAAAGTACTAATATATATATATATATAATATATACTATTATATATAAACTGTGTTTCTATACGTATATTTTGCTGCCTTACTTCCTGTATAATTTTGAGTTGTCGAGTTTGAGTTTTGTTTAACGGTATATCAACCCTGTGGGTCATTTAATGCAAAAGCGTTATTTTTGGATTTCAGACTTTAAGCGTAGTGTTCTATGGAGATAATTGGTATGTTCTGTTATATTTTGTGAAAAGGTTGCTTTTTTTAATAAAATTAAAATGTTTCAGGGTTTGTATTCTTGAAGATAATGTCTTTCAGGTTTCTAGCTGATAGTAATTGCGCGGATATGTTTAAGTCTGTTACAATTTAGAAGGATATTGCTGGTTGTAAGTTGACTTTGCATGTGGGCACACTGGGCACCCTCCCCTTTTAACAGTACGAATGGGTAATGCTGGTTGCCCAATACGCAATCTGGCGAGTATTTATTCCATCTCTTCTAATACTCTGTGCCCCGTCGGCCACTCTCCAATAACTTCTTGGTGATTCGTGGAGCTTGTTTGAGTCAGATTGTCCATGATTTTCTGCCATTTGTCTAATATATAAATTGTTTATGGTTGGTTCAGATTGTATATGGATTTAGATTTGCTATATGTGTCTGAAGTGCCTTTTTGCGGCTTGTCATGCCTTTTCATTCCTTGGATACCAATGTGACTTGGTAATCCAGAAGAATATAATGTTAGAGAGGGTGTTTAGTTTGTTAGGAGCTTCGTGATCAGCAGGAGATGATGTGTTTTTGTTATGTAGTGCCCCCTAATAGGACTGATTTAGAGTCCGTGCATATAATAATTTGAAGCTTTGTGATTTGCTATGATATCATAGCTAGACAAATGGCTGTTAGTTTCTGCACTGTAGTTGATGGCCTTCATTGGAGCGTTTTAAGGATTCTTGTTTTGCAGAAATAGCGCACACAACTTTTTTTCCTTGTTGGATCCATCTGTATAGATGTGCATATAATCTAGGGACTTATTTTTGTATTTAAATGAATTTCTCTTGGTAGTGATAGGGTGTGTTTTTGTTAGTAATTAGTCAGTTCTAGTTTATAGTGGGTGCTTAATGGTCCATGGTGCCTGTTGGAGAGTATGTATGGTTACTATATTGCGTTGATTTGATTTCATTGCAGGAGATCACTTATTCTTAAGTTAAAGGGTCTGATTTTTTGAGTATTTGGTACAAGTCTTTGTATTTTGTTTGGTGGTGCAGTCATAAGCCCAGGATTTGGGACAGGAGATGCAGTTTGATGTAGTATTGTAGTGCCCCTAATTTTTGTCTCTTAAATAGAGAGCGTGGCGTTCATTTGCCTTCAGTGTACAGACTTTCCTTTGAGAAGCTAGTAAAGGTTCCTAATGTGAGGCGGAGTCCTTGCATGGCTGGATGTTTTCCAGTCGCTGTAGTAGGATTTTCTGCTGCCTCCATGTAATGAAGCAGCCATTAATCAAGTTTTGATCTTATTAAGGTTCTATATATTTTGATGAGGGTCTTCTATCAGCACCCCAGTCTGTGTGGGCTATGGCTCTCAATAGGTTGGATGGTGATTGCATTTTATTCTTAACTAATCAAAGAAATTGTCAAAGATAAGACAAGAATTTATGTTCATCTGTTGGGTATTGGCTATTTCAGGTTATTCAATGCTTAGGTTAGGTGGTTGCTTGCATTTTGGCGATTTGACAGAAGTGCCATGCATTTGTTTTAATTATTTGAATTTGTGAATCCATTTTCTGTGTCCATTTTTGTTCCTATTGATGCATTGTTGCCATTTTCTTTCAATGGTGTCATATTTTTGACTGTAGCAGATGAGGAGTCGTCTACGTATAATGACCTTTTGATTTCTGAGGAAGACAGGATGTTATGCTATTTATTTTTATCATGAAAGGGTACGCACAAGATCGCCCTGGGGCTCCACCTCTTTGCGTTCTCGGATCAGGTATGTGCTTATTTATTTTGTTTGAAGCTCCGACCTTCCAGAAAATGCTATGAATAAAACGGAACTGCCCCGTAATCCAAAGTCCCTAGGCTTTAGGTATTCCATATGGCCATGTTGTGTCGTAGCCTTTTCTAGTCAAAAAGACTGCCACTAGGTGTTCCTTTTTTAGAAATGCTTCTCGGATAAGGGCTTCTATATGGATTAATTGGTCTATAGTGCTTCTTTTGGTTCTAAACCCTGTTGTAGGTTCGAAGCAGTTAGGTTTGATTCAAGGAACCATATCAGTCTTGATTGATATATCTCCCAAGTTTACATGCTACAGCTATTAGGCTATAGGTCTTAACTGGTGGCCGATTTGTGGTCCTTTTGTTTTTTGAGGATGGAATTATTGCTGCTTGCCTTCCATAAAGCTAGGATGCTTGCCGAGAAATCCAAATTTATTATATATTTAGAGGTATTTTAAGGAAATTAGTGGGTAATTCTTTTAGAAGTTAATGATTTCCATCTGGTCCGGTGGCTGAGTTATTGATTTAGATTAAATTTGGGAGTTCATCTAGGGGGAAGGGTTGTCTATAGCATTCAGTGTTGTCAGAGGCTTGAATTTTATTTTTGTTCTTTTCTTCTTGATTCTAGATCGAGTTTAAATTTGTTGCCGAATATTTTTTGTAGATGAGCTTGAGCCGCAAGTTTCTGCCATCAAATTGGCCAATTTAACTTTATAAAAAAATATCTAATAAAACTATCCACACTCCAATAAGTCATCTCTCCCAAGGACATAAAAGCCTTGAGTGAAAAGCAAATAGCCAATTTGATGGCAGAAAACTTCGCTCAAGCATCATCTACAAAAAAATATTCCAACAAATTTAACTCGATCAGAATCAAAGAAGAAAAGAACAAAATAAAATTCACCTCTGACACACTGAATGCTATAACCAACCCTTCACCCTAGATGAACTCCAAAATTCTTTATCTAAATCTAATAACTCAGCCACCGGACCAGATGAAATCCATTACAAACTTCTAAAAGAATTACCCACTATTTCCTTAAAATACCTCTTAAACATATATAATAATATTTGGATCTCAGGCAACATCCCTACTTTATGGAAGCAAGCCACAATAATTCCCATCCTCAAAAAACAAAAGGACCCCACAAATCCCACCAGTTATAGACCTATAGCCCTAACTAGCTGTACATGTAAACTTTGGAAAGGATAATCAATCAAAGATTGATATGGTTCCTTGAATCAAACCAACTGCTCTCAACCTACAAACAGGCTTTAGAACCAAAAGAAGCACTATAGACCAATTAATCCATATAGAAACCCTTATCCGAGAAGCATTTCTAAAAAAGGAACACCTAGTGGCAGTCTTTTTTGACTTAGAAAAGGCCTACGACACAACATGGCCATATGGAATACTAAAAGACCTAAGGGACTTTGGATTACGGGGCAGGCTTCCCGGTTTTATCAAACATTTCCTGGAAGGTCGGACCTTCAAAACAAAAATAAATAACACATACTCTGATCCGAGACCACAAGAGGTAGGAGTCCCCCAGGGCAGTATCTTGTCGGTAACCCTTTTCATGATAAAAATAAATAGCATAACATCCTGTCTTCCTCCAGAAATCAAAGGGTCATTATATGTAGACGACTTCCTCATCTGCTACAGCTCAAAAAATATGATCACCATTGAAAGAAAAATGCAACAATGCATCAATAGGATACAAAATGGACAACAGAAAATGGATTCACAATTTCAAATAATAAAACAAATGCATGCACTTCTGTCAAATCCACAAAATGCACAACCACCCTAACCTAACATTGAATAACACTGAAATACCAATAACAGATGAACATAAATTCCTTGGTCTTATCTTTGACCCCAAATTATCCTTCATCCCACATATAAAAAAGTTAAGAATAAAATGCAATCAAGCCATCCAACTATTGAGAGCCATAGCCCACACAGACTGGGGTGCTGATAGAAAGACCCTCATCAAAATATATAGAACCTTAATAAGATCAAAACTTGATTATGGCTGCTTCATATATGGAGCAGCCAGAAAATCCTACCTACAGCGACTGGAAACCATACACCATCAAGGACTCCGCCTCACATTAGGAGCCTTTACTACTTCTCCAAAGGAAAGTCTGTACACTGAAGCAAATGAACCCCCTCTCTATTTAAGAAGACAAAAATTAGCACTACAATACTACATCAAACTCATCTCCTGTCCCCAAAATCCTGCTTATGACTGCACCACCAAAACAAAATACAAAGACTTGTACCAAAATAACTCAAAAAAAATCAGACCCTTTAACTTAAGAATAAGTGATCTCCTCAATGAAATCAAAATCAACACCAAATATAGTACACCATACCATACTCTCCAACACGGCACCATGGACCATAAAGCAACCAGCTATAAACTTAGAACTGACTAAATTACCTAAAACAAAAACACACCCTATCACTTACCAAGAGAAATTCATTAAAATACAAAATAAGTACCCAGATCATCATCACATCTATACAGATGGATCCAAACAAGGAAAAAAAGTTGGTTGTGCCGCTATTTCTCAAAAACAAGAATCCTTAAAACGCCTACCAAATGAAGCCTCAATCTACAGTGCAGAAACTACAGCCATTGATCTAGCTATGAATATCATAGCAATCACAAAGCTTCCAAATTTATTATATGCACGGACTCTAAATCAGTCCTATTAGCACTACATAACAAAAACACATCATCTCCTCTGATCACGAAGCTCCTAAACAAACTAAACACCCTCTCTGAAAATAATAACATTATATTCTTCTGGATACCAAGTCACATTGGTATCCAAGGAAATGAAAAGGCAGACAAAGCCGCAAGAAAGGCACTTCAGACACATATGAGCAAATCTAAAATCCCATATACAGATCTGAAACCAACCATAAACAAATTTATATTAGACAAATGGCAGAAATCATGGGACAATCTGACTCAAAACAAGCTCACGAAATACAAGAAGTTATTGGAGAGTGGCCGACGGGCCACAGAAGTATTAGAAGAGAGGAAGTAATACTCGCCAGATTGCGTATTGGGCACACCCACATTACCCATTCGTACCTGTTAAAAGGGGAGGGTGCCCCAGTGTGCCCAACATGCAAAGTACAACTTACAACCAAGCATATCCTTCTAAATTGTAACAGACTTAAACATATCCGCGCAAATTACTATCAAGCTAGAAACCTGAAAGACATCTTCAAGAATACAAACCCTGAAAACATTTTAAATTTTATTAAAAAAGCAACCTTTTCAACAAAATATAACAGAACATAACCAATTATCTCCATAGAACCACTACCTTAAAGTCTGAAATCCAAAATAACCTTTTTGGCATTAAATGACCCACAGGGGTTGATATGCCGTTAAACAAAACTCAAACTCAAACTCAAACATATAAGGAAGAAGCACAAAATATACGTATAGAAACACAGTTATATATATATATATATATATATATATATAATTAGTACTTTTTCTGTTATTGGTGAATTGAAGATAAAGTGCTCGATTTCGGGTGTAAGAGCTATATATATATATATATATATATATATATTATTATATATATATATATATATATATATATATACATTAAAATTACCACCACATACATACGCACATCACTTTATCCAATCATACACATCCTATGTCTATTGAATTTTCTGAATTTTTAAAAAAGATTTTCGATTTTCCTTGCATTTGAAACATCTTCACCTGATCATTGCCTCGCATGAAACCAATATGGTCGTGAATGTTCCTTTGTCACCTAATAAATAGATATGTAAAACCTTTATATATTTATTTCATTATATTATATATATATATATATATATAATGATATATTTGTTTACTAAATTGCTTCTGACCCAGTTTCGTTGTTTATTATTCCTCTCATTTTCTTTTAATTTCAAATAACATTCCCATTATTTCTTACAAACAAAAGTCGCGCAACGGAGAATTTTCTATTCAGATAAGATAATCTGTTGTATATTTTTTTCTTAAAGATTTCTTCCAAGATAAATGCTAATTTCCAATTGGAAATATCGTCAATTCATACAAGAGACACATTTAATAAATACCATCTGTTTATCCTTTTCGACGCAGCAACCAATTTGTTTCGACAATTCAAAATTGAACTCACCTGCAAAAAACAAAACAAAAAATACATTAACTCTTTGAATTGTTAGGCATAAACAAGAGACAAACAATAAATGAAATATATAAATATATGAAAACAAAAAGAAATATTAAAAAAAAACAATTTGGAATTTAATCAGAAATAGGAAAACGTTCATTCAGTAGGTAAGGGGAATGAGCAAAAAGCGGCTTTTTAAAAAAATGTTGTCTTTTTAATGGATATATGAAAATTCAAACACTTAAACAGATGAGATTAAAGGGGATGTAAAACAAATGATTCAAAGTTAATAAAGTCGAAACAGTCTGTACGGTGTTCTGCATAGCGAGCCATCCTTTGCGGGATTTACTTGTCAAGATTATTTTCTATAATTATCGAATTTTATGCGATACATGCATTTATAATTGCCTTCAAGCAAAATATAAATAATAATTTATTCAACATTGCTTCTATAAAACAAACATCCAAAAATCTTATTCACTTCGCCGAAGAGCTTACGGCCGGGTTTGTTTACTAAATAAACGTCCACTTACCTACTATGGCAGGGGCGTGTAATAGTATCTTTGACAAGGTTAATTTCGCAGGGATTGTTCGCTATGTACAACGGATATGGTCTCTGACTATGCCTGTGAAGTCCCGGTTTCGATTCCTGTCGGAGGGGAGTCGTTAGTATACATCGCTGAAGAGACTTAATAAGTCGAAACAGTCTGTACGGTGTTCTGCATAGCGAGCCATCCTTTGCGGGATTTACTTGTCAAGATTATTTTCTATAATTATCGAATTTTATGCGATACATGCATTTATAATTGCCTTCAAGCAAAATATAAATATATATATATATATATATATATATATATATATATATATATATATACTTGAATACAAGACTCCGACAAGGGTTAATAGACAAAACATTTAATATGGTACAGCACATAGATATAACAAGATACATAATACATAGGTAAAACAAAGTTACATGTAGAAAAATAAATACACATTCATGAATGGTACAAGATATACATAAAAGCCACAGACATGAGACTAGGGATAGTCCATGCTGTGTTAATAACTTACAGTAATGTAAGGGGGGCCAAAAGCCGCAACGAGAAGGGGTAGACTATGTCTACCCCATGTGTCTCGTGGTTACTGGAACAGGAAAAAGAGGGAGAAGCGTTTGAACCAGCCGCTTAAATATAAAACGGTCCCCTAGCGGTCACCAGCAAACTAAACAGACAGACGACTCTCCCAGGCAGATACGAAACTAACGCTACATTGACCCCATGTGCCTCGTGGTTACTGGAACAGGAAAAAGAGGGAGAAGCGTTTGAACCAGCCTCTTAAATATAAAACGGTCCCCTAGCGGGCACCAGCAAACTAAACAGACAGACAACTCTCCCATGCAGATGCGAAACTAACGCTACATTGATACAATATTTACTTATGAAAGACAAAAGTAAGACATATTGGTATTTGACTATAAGCCCCAAATCTCCAACAAAGAGGATAATATAAAAAAAACTCAATTAAAATGGGCTTTATGTAATACTTTATGTAATAGCTTATGATTAAAGGAAGAAACAAATTTCTATCTTAGCAATTATCATCTATTATCATACTAGAAGCAATAGAAGGGGAATAATAAAAAGTTAGTCACGCAGATCCATTGATTGTTTTGGTCTTACATAATTGATTTATGTTTTAATCACAAACAATGACTTACCCTTCTCTCACTATTCAAATCTTAATTTTTTTAAATATCTTCCCACATAAAATTAAAGGGGATAAGAAACTACCAAAGCATATGTACTCTATGGGGAATTGAATACATCTTATTATAATGGAGATTGTGTGTTTTTCTGTCTGTAACCGAAACTATATTCCTACTCAAGTCACAATTCTCTTAGTTATTGACATCACATTCTCCATGATTTTATTTTTATCTAAACCTCAATTATTAATAAAATTGTCTTACATTATTAATACTGTTAACTATGTCTACATACTAACAACATGCAATTATATTTATATATACAACAAAATAGCGCTTTACAATGTGAACGGGAAGGCTAATTTGCATATTAATATTAAAAAATCGAATTTAATAAATATGTGCTTAGTATTATTGATTTCTAATTGTTTGGTTCTATTTTAATGAATATAAGCAAAAATCTCTTCAATGAATCTTAAATGAAATCCATTAACAAGATAAAATAACTGTCATTTTATTTTTTACTTCCTCTTTTAACTAAATACTTAAATTAGAAAAAATAACAATGAAAGACGAGAGTGATGGAAGAGTAAGTTTCAGTTGTTCAATTTTTTATTATACTCCCTCTGTTTCAAATCTTTTATTATACTCCCTCTGTTTCAAATCTTTTTATCTGTATTCTTATTTAGTTTCATTAGCCTTTCTAATTTAATACAATATTTTATTACATTAAAACTTAAATACTTGCACCCGGAGGGTGCATATATTTGCTAGTTATAATAATTAAGTTTTCTAAAACAAGTAATTTTTCAATTGTATAAGTTAAGTTTAGAATTATGTAAACAAAAGATAATCGAATAAATATTAGTTTAGAAATATTTTAGCAACAATATAAACAATGGTTTAAATTCCATTGAAAATATGTACGCCATCGGAATGTAACAAAATAATCCGATGATTTATGTCATCAGAATTCCACAGATACCAAAATCATTCGATATTGCATCATTGCAAATCACCTGATATTTGATGAATATTTTAGCTTAAGGAACACGTAGACACTTACAAAACAATTATAAAAAGACCCAATTAGCTGAAAAGCATCATTTGGGCCGAATGCCCCCTAACTCGACAGACGGAGCGAAAGCTCTCCCTAACTCGACACAGTTGGGAGAAGTCGCTGTCCGAAGACACAAAATGTAGTATATCAGGTCTGTCTCTTATTTTCGTTTCCTATTTTCTCTCTCTCTCTCCCTCTCAACACAACAAGTTTCAATCACAGACATTGTTTTATCAAAACTGCTACAAATTTGACAAGTCGAAACGCACAAATATAAACAATACAGATACATACAGTCGGCAACATTGCTAAAAGAACAATTGAATATACAAATTGTAAATTAATGTATATAAAGTTGTTTATTGTATAAATTTTATCTTCTTCTTGTGTTTTCTATGGAAACTACATTTCCGTAGTCTTATAGATTTAAATTGTGGGGATCAAAACTCGGATCTTCTTTAACCCATCACAAACACCGAGCAAATCCGGTCCCTACAAACACCGAGCTAATCCGGTCCCTACAAACACCGAGCTAATCCGGTTCCTACAGCACTTAGCCGAGAGAAGGATCACGCGTAATTGGTAGACCAAAGCTCAGGTACAAAGACAACATCAAGAGAAACCAGAAGGACTTCAAAATCTCCCGCCCTGTCGGCTTGGGGCGTTAGAATGCACCGACTGCACCTCTGCAGGGGGGTAAGACTCCCCCAATGGGACCCCCTGTTGGCCGTGGGTGGCGACCCGTGATGCTTAAGGATAGAACTCAGGTGGCTGAGCAGTCCATTCTTGGGCTAGACGAGCGGTCGGCGAGGCCCCCTCCGATCAATCGGCTGGTCACGTCAAGCCCTGGCACCTATTGATTTTCCCAACGCTATTGCCCTTATGGCAAGCCCCAACCCCTTTTTATCCTATGGGTGCTAGAAGGCGGTTACTGAGGGTCTACATGTCCTGGGAATGACGTTAAACTATCTGATGGTGAGCTTCCAGTTTTGGAGGTTTAGGGAATGTGGAGCACCCGTTCATCATCATTGCTTCCTGGTCCACATTCCCAGGACATGTAGACCGGCGGCCACCGCCTTCTAGCACCCATATGATAAAAGGGGGTTGGGTCTTGCCATAAGGGCAATAGGGTTGGGAAAATCATATAGGTGCTAGGGCTTGACGTGACCGCCCGTCTAGCCCAAGATAGGGCCAAAGTGGAGTATTGCAAGTCATGAACTGCTCATCCACCTGGGCTCTATCCTTAAGCATCACAGGTCGCCACCCACGGACAACATTGGGGGAGTCTTACCCCTCTGCAGAGGTGCAGTCTGTGCATTCTAACGCCCCAGCCGACAAGGCGGGGCATTTTTTTGTATTTTTAAGGGAATTATGAAAACTGAAGCTAGAACTATGAAATATACCAACGTATAATGAAATTTCGTCATAGGTAATTAATTTATTGTGATGAATCCACTTGGGAGACCCATCGTCGTGTAATGGTTGGAAAGATAATCTCGCACATGCGTTACTAATGTAATAATGAGTTCGATACTGAAAAAAAATTATTTTTTCACAAAAAACACTACTCATTGATTTTTTTGACTGTTGTTCTCATCTTTAGCAACGTTTGTCTATCCGAGCCTAGCAATGATTCAGCTCGGGAAATCATTTTGAACAGTTTGACTTTTGAACAAACAACACGTTGAAAACTTATGAAAGTTTATTAAAATAATGACGTCATTGGTTTATATATATATATATATATATATATATATATATATGTGTGTGTGTGTGTGTGTGTGTGTGTGTGTGTGCAGTAAAGTAAGGAGCTGATGGTAGGTAGATGCTAAAACAATCTCCTTGGTCTAGCGCTATTGAAAAGGGGATAGACTCCTCGCTGTATGGCTGATACGACTTTAGGCCGCCCCGTCGATTTACTACTTTTATATATATATATATATATATATATATATATATATATATATATATATATATATATATATATATATATATAAGCAGTTATAGATCTATTTTATCCATATGTACAAGAGACTCATTCAATAATATATATATATATATATATATATATATATATATATATATATATATATATGAGTAAAATGTAAGGATTGAAAGAAACAAAACTCAGACAAAAATGTGTAGTTCTCTCTGTTTCTATTTTCCTTCTTTTTTTTACTGCCGCTTTAAACCTCTTTTCTACTTCCCTTTTTTTGCTTATATATATATATATATATATATATATATATATATATATATATATATATATAATATAAAGATTTTGAAGGCAATTTACAATGCAATATGTGTTGAATTTATTTAACTTTTTTTTTTTTTTCAAAACTAAATATTTTCGGAAGTAAATTCCATCTTCAGAGTTATTGAAAGTTGAAAGTATTGAAAGTACTAGGTGATTTTTTATAGTACTTATCCCACGGCGATTTAACATCACGGAAAAAATTTTCAAATATACGGCATTCATCAACTTCTTAAACAACAGAAGATTTACAATATCGCCGTGGGATAAGTACTATAAAAAAATCACTTAGTACTTTCAATACTTTCAACTTTCAATAACTCTGAAGATGGAATTTTATTTCCGAAAATATTTTGTTTTGAAAAAAAAAAAAAGTTAAATAAATTCAACACATATTTCATTGTAAATTACCTTCAAAATCTTTATATTACACATACACACAATGCTTCAATGATACTATAAAGAAACAAACTTTATATATATATATATACTCATTCACAGACATCGTGTTTCGACGCCCACTCAGTGTGGCTAGAATTTGCAGGCTACCCAACCGATTTATCATCAATCAGAGTTCTGGGAAATAGACTCGTCGTCCCGGGTTCAAATCTTGGATGTGGCAATTGCATTTCACTTAGCACTAATACCCTTGGGAAAGGTATGAATCCTACTCTCCCTCCTGCTATGGGTAAAATAGTAGGACATACTGACTCTTTAACCTTGGTTAGGCAACCAGTCTAGGAGAAGGAAAACTCTGAATTCAAACCTGTTGAACTCCGCTTAAGAAATTGAATTGTGTCACATCCTGCTCATGCGGAGGGGTTGGTAAATATATATATATATATATATATATATATATATATATATATATATATATATATATATGGTTAAAAGGGTTAGGGAGTTGCCATAAAGGCAACAGTGTTGAGTCAATCATATGGCTGCTAGGGCTTGACGTGACCAGCTGATTGATCGGAGGGGACCTCTCTGACTATCCATCTAGCCTAAGTAAGGGCCACAATGGTGTAATGTATGTCATGGATTGCTTAGTCACCAGGATTCCATCCTTAAGCATTATGGGTTGCCATTGGGGGAATTTTACCCCTCTACAGAGGTGCAGTCGTTGTATTCTATAACCCCAGCCCAAATGAAAGGGGGATTCCGATTGCAACTGATAAATACATACATATGTATATATGTTAATGCCGCCAGAGAGAGCTCCATCCGTTCTATGCGTGCGCGTGTGTGTGATTGGATTGTGTATGTATGTGTGTAATGTAATAATATTTATTTACGTTGTGGTTAAATGAAGAATATAGATGCTTGATTTTAAATGTATTCATACAATTTTTTCGTGTAATATTTCCAGTTTGTTTTGTGTGTTATGATAAACGATGGAGTCTTTAAATCAGCTGTTTATAGCTCCCTCGTCAAAATTCGGTGTGAAGTTGGCAAAACTATTTAAATAATCTCTTTTTCCCAACGTTTCACCTTCACAGGTGTTTCCTATTAGCTTCACACGTCTCTGGTCGTTTCCTGACAGACGAATACATCTTAAAATAATTGTGGCCACTAAAACTCTTATGCTGTTCTTACAATAGAAAGAAAAGCTCAAAATTAGACAGACTCCAAAATCAATTTGTCATTTTCACGTGGGATTCTCCTTGGAGGCGTGTAATGTTATGATGATCATCGAGGGAAATAGATTCGGGAACACGAGTTCAAATCCTGGACGAGGCTGTTTGCATTTCACACAGCGCTAATACTGTTGGTAAATGTATGCCTCACGCAGCTATGGGCAAATAGTAGGGTAGACTGAGCTCTTTAACCTTGCTTAGACAACCAGTCTAGGAGAAGGAAAACTCCGCTTAAGAAATGTATCATGTTTTGTATCCTGCTTGTGTGGAGTGATTGCCATATACATAGATGTGTTTCTCCTCTTGTACTGTTTCTGAGGGCCGGTTGTTTGTTTGGTTGGCTGGTTGGTTGGATTTTACGGCATGTCAACCCTTGTCAGGTTTTTTTTATGCCGAAGTCATTTTGTTTTATTCGGTCTTCATGGGTACTCAATTTTTATAAACACTCCGAGTAAAAGTGAATACGAGAGGAATTGTGATGAAGGGGTACTCCACATTCCCCAGAGCTCCAGAATTAGAACGTCACCATTAGATAGAGTATTTGGTTGGTTGGTTGGTTGGTTGGTTGGGTTTTACGGCATGTCAACCCCTTGGGTCATTTTATGCCGAATACTTCTATTGGTATAAAAATGTTTAATGCTGAAAAAGTTTTGAAATAATTTCATTTTTAATGGATAATACAATTTTGTTTATAAACTCATGTTTTCTATTTAACCTATAGATGGGACCCTAACAGGTACTACCACTCCGGGTCAGAGTGGACCAGGGAGCAATGGTGATGAAGGGGTGCTCCACATTCCCCAAACCTTCAAAACTGGAACCTCACCATCAGATAGAGTTTAACGTCATTCCCAGGACATGTAGACCTTCAGCCACCACCTTCTAGCACCCATATGATAAAAAGGGGTTGGGGCTTGCCATAAAGGCAATAGGGTTGGGATAATCCTATAGGTGCTAGGGTTTGACGCGACCAGCCGATTGATCGGAGGGGGCCTCTCCGACCGCCCGTCTAGCCCAAGATGGGACCAAAGTGGAGTATTGCAAGTCATGAACTGCTCAACCACCTGGGTTCTATCCTTAAGCATCACGGGTCGCCACCCACGGCCAACAGGTGACCCCATTGGGGGAGTTTTACCCCTCTGCATAGGTGCAATCGGTGTATTCTAAAGCCCCAGCTGCCAGTGTTTGGTTTTCCTTGGATTCATGTAATGTAATGATTATCGTCGAGGGAAATGTGAACCACGTCTACCCATCCATCTCCCAGGAAAATTGTGATTCAGTCATTCACGAACAACAACAGGTAATTGTGGGGAGCACCACCAGCAACAACAAAAATTTAATTGCCATGTATGAAAGAACATAGATTGAGAAAAATGTAACTGCATATAAAGAAATTATGAATAGTTTAAAATAGTGAGTTACTTTTCAATCACCCAGTATAAAAATAGATACATAGATAGAATGTGTAAGCTTTTAGTTGTGTCTTTCATTTTAGAAGTCCGTCGCAGGCGACGATGACGTCACTGCATGTTCCCAACAGTTATGAACCCTCTGGTGGCTGGTTAATCCAATTTTGGACTTACAGATGCGTTCACACACATTACAAGGGAAATTCCCATCTGCATTTGGTGGTTTATTAGAGCTGTATATCTATCTTTATCTTCGATCTGTTTACTTCGACTGTCCAGAGGATTGAGGTACTTACTACTCACATAAATCCCCAACACAACCTGGCGCTTGGATGCAAGCACTGGGGTTTCCAGGGAGGCTTGCCTCTCGTGAACTGACTCAATACTACCTGAGACAGCACCCTGCAGCAGCCCGGCAGCCCAGTCGTCTCGAACTTTCCCCTGCTACTGGACCAATTTCAGGACTGCCAAGATAGTGGACCCGGGTCTGTGCAGCCTCTTTCCACTTAAGATATCTCACGCACAAGTTTCACTGCATACCACCAGTAGTTATGTACGTGCAAATATATCGGCAAAATCGATTAAATGAATTAGTTTATAAATGAATAAGAATCGAACACTTTATTGAAATTTGATATATAACTGATTATTTGTAGATTTTTCAAATCAATGCCTAATTTACTGATAAATCACTTTTGTGTTATTTTCTCACTTTTATTCAACAGCTGAGGTGAGAAAATCTTTATTGCTTTTTAGCCATTGCCTCATTGACCAGTTTTGCTTTATTTAATGGCATATCAACACCTTACGTGTTATTTAATACCGAAAATTGATTCATTTGTAAATGTTTTATTATAACCATGACTATATGTTCAACGTTAGATTGCAATCATTTTAAATCACGCGTTTTTATTAATAATAATCTTTTGTTTGCACACATTTTTATGGTTTTAAGTTTCATTACCTAAAACTAATAATCCAAACACAATTTTATGGCTCCAAGTAAATATTTCTATGAAAGAAATACTTGTTTTTTTTTATACATAAATTTTTATTCAAGAAAATTAGGAACAGTTAATAAATAACTGTTGGTATCCTTCTGTCTACTAAAGATGATAGCTCAGTGTCCACTTCTTTTTTTATCTGCAACTGTACGAGTGGCTGAACAGACCAATTTTTGAATGGTAATCTCTGGTGCAATGACTGCAAACAAACGGTGAGGCTTGCTGGAGATGCTGTTGTCTCTCCTTTTTTATGGCTCTCTTTTCTGCGGCAGCTTCTTTCCTCTCTTTTTCACTCCTTTTCATTCCTTGTTTAATGAGGAGGTGCCAGGTTGTACAGTCTTCTGCACAAGCCTCCCATTAATTAAAATCTTTTAAAATAACTGAACATTTTTCTAGGTGAGAACAGTCCTGATTATTTGGCA
>CM042155.1:70031213-70036213 GCA_023376005.1 Doryteuthis pealeii
ATTTTTTTTATCATGAATTATAAAAGAGAGAGAAGGGAATAAACATCTGCACTATAAAGACATTTCTTTTTCCTTTTCAATTCCCTGGAACAATAGAAATTTTACAATCAATAATAGCCCTATCGGCTGGGGCTTTAGAATACACCGACTGCATCTCTGCAGAGAGATAAGATCCCCACAATGGGGAGCACTCTCAGCACTCCGAATGCCCGTCATCAGGCGTAGAGATAATTGAGTGGGCTCCTGTTTTTTGTTTTTGTTTTTTTTTTGTTTTGTTTTTAATACGGACGTGGTTAAACCACCGCGTTGCAGTGGGAGTAATTAGAAGTTCCCCCTCACATAAATTATATGAAAGGGTGTGGGGATTGGAAGATGGGAGAAATAAATGAGTAATAGACATTTTAGGACGTGACTGCTATATTCAAAATCTATATGAGATTAGGAGAAGGAAAACTCAGAATTTAAACCTGTTTAACGTCATTTCTCTGTATTTTTGAGATGAGGCTTGATAATTAGTATTATTTGTATTATTCAGACTATTGTTTGGGGGCTTGATTCGAGGAGATGTTTACGAAGAGTCGAGTCACTCATGAATGTTGTCCTGATGTCATATGGATTACGTATCTTTTGAATCTTTTCGGCCAAGTCTTTGACATAGGGCAGACGGACTGTGGTAAGTTTTCGGGTATCATCCTCTGTCCTGGGTTCCAGATTTCTCGTAGCTGATGTTATGCTCTCAGGATAATTGTTACGACGGAGGGTGATGACCCGTGATACTTAATGACGGAATCCTTGTGGATGAGTAGTCCATGACTTGCAATACTCCACTTAGACCCAGACTTAGGCTAGACAGTCAGTCGGAGAGGACCCCCCTGATAAATCGGCTGGTCACGTCAAGCTCTAGCATCTATATGATTGCTCCGACTCTATTGCCCTTATTGCAAGCCCCAGCCCCTTTTTATTATATGGGTGCCAGAAGGCTGTGAAGGTTTGGGGAATGTGGAGCACTCCTTCATCATCATTGCTCCCTGGTTCACTCTGACCCGGAGTGGTAGTATCTGTTAGGGTCCCATCTATGGGTTAAACAGAAAAATATATTTATAAAAAAAATTGAGTATCCATTAAGAATGAATTCATTCTTAAACTTTATCGACATTAAATGACCCATGAGGTTGATATGCCGCAAAACAAAATAAACAAAACAATCAATAGTTCTAGGCTGAAATGTCAGTTACCACAACAGAAGTGTGTTAGTCTATCTGCTAATAAAAGAAAGTCCTTCCCAAAGAGGCCTTGATTCTCCTTGGGGATTCTCTGAGTTCTTTGGTCAATAATATTAAAGACAGACATTTGGAAATTCGCCAATATTGAAAAACTGGCACTTTGGAAAGCGTTTTAAAGAAAACAGTATTAAGTTAACGAGGCTTCTGATCGACAGGTGTGAGATATCGGGGTCACAGGAGATTGTCCATGCCAGTGTCCCTTAAAATAGGAGCCCTGCAGAGGCCAATTCATCACAGTTACACACGCACGCACGCACATACTCACATATATAGACACTTATATTTATAGACATTGGAAACATATACCAAGGCTATATATTTGTAACACAGTTATATATCCCTTATAAACATCGGGAATAAAATAGAGAGAGAGAGGGGGGATAGAGAGAGAGAGCAGAGAGAGAGAGAGAGACAGGGATATAGACTATAGATAGGAGATTTTACTTTATTACTCGTTACTCTGCTGCTCCTGGTGATTCGTCTAACTCGTTGCTGCTAACTGGTTACATTCCTTTTCTATATTGCGAAACATGGTCTTTGTGAACATTTGAATGAATTGCTGAAGATGTTGACGGCAACTTTAAAATCGAGAAAAAATCTCCATCAACAATCAGTTCTTTTATTGCAATATAATTATATATCCATATACAATAAGAAAAGAATAATTTTCGCTCAAAATGTAGGAGAGAAAATATATTTGGCAGGCGGTTTTTGCTTTATGTTAATTAGCATTGAGCTTTTCAGCGCAAAGGTGGATTTGACTGGATTACTCCTTTCGTCAGTTTTTTTCTGATTAGTGGCAAATTCTTCTATAAGCAAAGTATTTTTCGAGCAGCAAATATTTATTTTGGTAGTAATTTTGGAGTGTCGTCTTTGTTTTGAGACTCCTATTTCATTGATTATAACAGGCTCAGAGACTTTTATAGAAGAAAGCTTATAGATCTAAACGCCTCTGAATGGTCAGCCAATTACAGATCATGTCTTAAAACATTTTATTAGCCAGCCAATGAGGACCTGGCTTCTATTTGCAGATATCGAAGATGACGAGAAAGAAATTCCTTGACACCTTTTTGATTTGATAATGTGTTTTCTTAGATGAAAACTCTGATCCACCCTCTTGTAGATGAGATATTGCTACCTAGGAATGTTAACAGGTCAACTAATTTGAGAGGCTTATCGGCCAGTGTGGAGATATGTTCATTTTGCTTAAAACCCATGAACTCAGTTTTATTTGAGTTCACGTAGATGCTAATTCCTCTTGTCGCCCTCTCTAGGCAATGCTGCAGTGATTCTGCTTGTGCAGGTGTGTCTGCTAGAAGTGCTAGATCATCTGCATGATCCACATCTATGATAATCAGAACAGGATATAGTTGGCTCTTTGAATATTTTAGGGTGAAGCCTTTTTCTTTTATGGGATTTAGTGACATTCTGAGTGTGTAGTCTAGGCATATTATAAATACGAGGGCGAGTCCAAAAGTAATGCTATTTTGCTTAGGACATGTATAATTACCAACACAGGAACATGTATCATACATCAAAATAAAACTGGTCCTCTGTGGGAGTATAAACAACATTTAGCCCTTTCATTTGGCTTGGTCTCATACATTTCGATTTCGACCGGTGCGATTTTTCGGCTTCAGAAAAAGGTTATGTAAGTACATTGAATTTCCTCTTCACAAGTTTCACATTGAAATATTACTAGCTTTAATAAGCATATCAGTTTAGTAAACTTTAGGCATATGATGAATAATTCAAATAATCTACAGTCCATACCACATAGGACAATATTCAAAATCATTTAAGGCGTTTAGTTTTGTTACAGAATCTATGTGTTAGCCTAGATTATTGGCAACATCCTGTAATTCTGCGGGTCCAGTTTTTCCATATCACGAAGTGGAAAAACACTGGAGAGTTGAAATCTCGTACGTCACGTGATTTTGAGTTAGTTAAATAAGTTGCAGCCTAGACGAGTAATAAGATAGACGTATTTTACTTCGGCCTCGGCTCCGCGCGTTGAGTAGTTACAAAATGCAAATAAAGCTTTGAAAAACAACAAGCATTGTTAATTGATTAAGCATGCCGTAGTTAGAAGAAAGATGAAACAGCCAAACTAGACGTAAACATCATGGCCGGAGAGAAGACCGGACGAAGTAGAATCCAACAGGGTGATTAGACGAAGAACGGCAAGTTAGTACGTATCTGTCCATATATCTCTGCTAATACTCTCTCTCTCTCTCTCTCTCTCTCTCTCTCTCTCTCTCTCTCTCTCTCTCTCTCTCTCTGTCTGACAAAAGAGCCCATTGTTTATATACCTGCAACATGGGTATATAACAATTTGTTATATATATATATATATATTTACCAACCCTTCCGCACGAGCAGGATGCGACACAAGGTCAATTTATTAAGCGGAGTTCAACAGGTTTGAATTCAGAGTTTTCCTTCTCCTAGACTGGTTACCTAGCCATGGTTAAAGAGCCCAGTCTGCCCTGCTATTTACCCATAACTGGAGGGAGAGTAGGATTCATACCTTTCCCAAGGGTATTAACGCTAAGTGAAATGCAATTACCACGTCCAGGATTTGAACTCGGGGCGACGAGTTCATTTCCCATGACTTTAACCATTACACCACGCGCTTCCTACAAACAATTTGTTATATAGTCCGTATAAACATCGGGTATATAAGAGAAAGAGACAGACAGACAAACAGAGACAGAGAGATGTACTAGATATAGGGATAGTGGTCTTACTTGGTACTCTGCTGATTCTATTGTTATAATCTATGCGGTTGCATAAGATTATTGTCAATCCCTGTATTTCTAAAGGGATGGCCCCTTTTCATATCACGGGCGGGACTTTCCATGGAATAGTACAGAAAGCCCGCCAAATTACGTGAAGTCACGTGGGACCTGTTTGGGTCCTCAGTTTCAGTTTGACGTCGGGCAGAGAAGATGTGCTGCCTTAACTGGAACTCACTGCATACGCACGCTATGTTAGTCAGATATTTAGTTACATGAAATGTTTAGTTAAGTAAAATAATAAGTAAATAAAAGCTTTAAAAAATAACCCGGTTTTGTGGTTGGTGAATGTCTTGGTAACAAGACTGATCCAGAAGAAGAAATGAGTTAAGTGCGACCGACCACCAGACGCTAGAAGTCCTGATGTTAGAAGAGACGTAAGAATAGAAAAGATGAACAGCAGAAGAATAGAAGAAAGTAATGAAAAGGGTATACAACACTATTTCTTCGTCTAGGCTCCTTGTTGACTCTATCTCGTCGGATGCCATTTACTTTGAGCCTTTATATCTGCTGAGGGTTGACTTTCTATTTAAGTTCTGAGCTGGGCATTGCTTGTTTTAATAATTAACAAACAAGACTTGGTTTTATTGCTTGATCAAGCTTTAATTTCATCTAGCCCATATTGATTGATTCCATTGTGGAATAGGAGGGTCAAAGTGATACCAATTGTAGTTGGCCCACTTGGAACGGTCCCATAAAGCTTGGGGAAAAAACGGGAGGATCTGGAAATGAGAGGGATAATTGAGACCATCCAGACACTGCAATGCTGCAGTAGGATACTTAGAATCCAGTGAAATAGCATTAGCTAACGCTGATATGAAAAACTCACAAGGAGTGAATTATTATTATTATTATTATTAATAATAATAATAATAATAATAATGGCTGAGAGCTGAAAAAACTTTGAAGCATGAACGTG
>CM042155.1:70038713-70043713 GCA_023376005.1 Doryteuthis pealeii
AGATCGTCCTCGTTTTGATTTCCGACAGCGTAGGATTCGGACGGGCCTCTGGTCCCTAGTTTGGGATCACAGTAATTTAACAGTGTCCTCTCTGTCTTTTCTCTCTGCCTTCCTCATCTCCGAATCAACCACGAGACGAGAGTTCCCGAGTTCGAAAAGAGAGTTCCCGAGTTCGAAAAGAAATACCTGAAGAATGCCGGAGGGCATATCGGCCGAAACGTTGTACAAATAACAATGAAGATGGGGACAATAGTCCGAATAATGCAGATAATACTAATCATCAGCCCTCATCTCAAACATTCAGAGAAAAAGAATTATACAGATTTCTACTTCAAGAAAGAATATCTATTGTAAAACTTTCTTCAACTAAAGTCCTAAAATAGCATGCTAATTGAAACACTGGTTTAATGAATTGTTGTATCGTGACGTGGAAAAATACACAGATATATATTGTGCTTAACACATTTGTTAAGCACAGCATCCGGTGTTAAACGGATACATACAAAAACAGAACAAACAATTAATAGTACAAACTCACATTAAAAGAGGGGGGTCAATTCGGTATAGCCAACGCAGCAAAGTCAGTCTGAATTTTATTTAGCTTGTTAATCTACTTTAACCGTTGGCTATTTTATGGCTATGAGCCAGTCCATCTGGTAGACTACTGAAGGGGTGTTAGCTACTCTACATGAATTGAATCTTTTTATATCAACACAGAACAAACAATTAACAAGAAAAACTTACATTAAAAGAGGGGGGTCAATTCGGTAAAACCAACGCAGCAAAGTCAGTCTGAATATTATTCAGCTAGTTAATCTACTTTAACAGTAGGCTATTTTATGGCTATGAGCCAGTCCATCTGGTAGAGTGCTGAAGGAGGGTTGCTAGCTACTCTACAACATGAATTGAATCTTTGTATATCAACACAGAACAAACAATTAACAAGAGAAACTTACATTAAAAGATGAGGGTCAATTCGGTATGGCTAACGCAGCAAAGTCAGTCTGAATATTATTCAGCTAGTTAATCTACTTTAACCGTAGGCTATTTTATGGCTATGAGCCAGTCCATCTGGTAGAGTGCTGAAGGGGTGTTAGCTACTCTACATGAATTGAATGTTTTTATATCAACACAGAACAAACAATTAACAAGAGAAACTTACATTAAAAGAGGGGGGTCAATTCGGTATAGCCAACGCAGCAAAGTCAGTCTGAATATTATTCAGCTTGTTAATCTACTTTAATCGTAGGCTTTTTTTTTGGCTATGAGCCAGTCCATCTGGTAGATTGCTGAAGGAGGTTTGCTAGCTACTCTACAACATGAATTGAATCTTTTCATATCAACTGTGTACAAAACAACTGTGAAACAAAACAATGTTATTGCCCCTGATTAATCAAAAGGTTACGAATCAATCTTTGCTTTTTTTCGATAACCACGAGGCGCTTGTGAAACAGCATTTTGCTATTCGCATCTTTTCGTTGCAGCCGAACCCATCAAGTTTCTACTCAACCATTTTCTGACTTTTGCCGATTATTCATGCTTGACATTTTCTATTCCATCGTCAAAGATTCGACAACTTCTTGTCATTATTGCCAATGACCTTTTTAGATTCTCAAGTGATTCTATCAGGAGAGAGAGAGAGAGAGAGAGAGAGAGAGAGAGAGAGAGAGAGAGAGAATAGGAGATATTTCCCTCGCTTCTTAGTACGCTTGGTGTACCTCTTAGTCAGTCTCTCTTACTTCAATATTACTGCTCTCTCTCTCTCTCTCTCTCTCTCTCTCTCTCTATATATATCTATCTCTCTATATCTATCTATCTATATAGATATATATTGTTATCATTTTAGCCTCGCTTCTAGGTTGCGTCTTTATACCTCTTACTTCAATAAGACCTGCCCTACCAGCCCTCCTCTCTCTGTCTCTCTCTGTCTCTCTGTCCTCTCTCCTCTTCTCTTTCTCTCTCTCTCTCTCTCTCTTCTCTCTCTTTCTCTATATTATTGTTATCAATTTTAAATACTATTCTATATTTTTCGCATAGGATTGTACAGACATATTACATAGGATAATACATACATACATATATATATATATATATATATATATATATATGTGTGTGTGTGTGTGTGTGTGTGTGTGTGTTTGGGCCAGCATTCTTTCATTTATACATGTAGAATTAAACAAAAGACACATCTCTGTTTAACAATTTATTTTTTATCTTTTCGAGTTTTCTGGCCAACTTTTAAATATTTGGGTGGAATTCGTGGATAAGTCCACCAAAGTTCAAGTCCCGAGTACTTTCGGCACTTCAAAGTGCCATCATCAGGGGTGATGTGCTCCATTTTCTTTTTCTTTTTTAATTATATTAATGTAATTGGCAGGAAGGAGTACACGCAGTACACACATTTTAAAATGCCTATAACACCTTTCTCATCAATTCTTCTCTTCCAGCCTCCACATTAATATAATTAAAAAACAAAAAAAAAAAAAAAACTGAACACATCACCCTGATGATGGCACTTCGAAGTGCCGAAAGTACTCGGGACCTGAACTTTGGTGGACTTATCCACGAATTCCACCCAAATATTAAAAGTTGGCCAGAAAACTCGAAAAGTCTTTTGTTTAATTTTACACACACACACACACACACACACACACACATATATATATATATATATATATATATATATATATATATATATATTATTATAGGATAACCAATGGTAATAACCACACCTTAAAGTATAGAGAATAGGAGATTTCTAGTCTAGCTTCTAGGTACGCTTCGTTGTACATCTCAGTCTCTCTGACTTCAATAAGACCACCCTACTGCCTCTCTCTTCCTTTCCCTCTCTTCCCCGCCCTCTCTCTCTCTCTCTCTCTCTCTCTCTCTCTCTCTCTCTCTCTCTCTTTCTCTTCTCTTTCTCTCTCTCTCTCAATATATATTGCTATCAATTTTAATACTATACTACGTCTTTCGCATTGGATTGTACATACATATTACATAGGATAATACATGCATACACACACACACACACATATATATATATGTGTGTGTGTGTGTGTGTGTGTGTGTGTGTGTGTGTAAATTGAAAATGGAAGTGAATCCGACGGTATGTTGAAAAGAGAAATAAAGAAAAGAAAGCATTGAATGGATAAAATAGGATATTTTAATCAATTTTACTTACACGTGTTTCGGTCAGGAGTTTATCCATGTGTACATTATTCAATCTATTATTATTTCTAAATAACAAAATGAAATGAAATAATAATTTTCTACATTTTTTCTATTATTATTATTTCATTTCATTTGAATAATAGGCGAACGCTCTATCCACTGAGCTAACCCGGCCCATAGAACCAGTGATATTTAATATGTATATGTATTTACTTTGTCGTTAATTGTTTTATTTTCGTTGTTTCATCCGAACATACATACCTACCCACACACCAACTGTCCTTTATACATGCACTAGAAGCCGCTACCCAGCGTCAACTGGGTTGAAGTGGCGGCAAAAACCCTAGTGTATGGATTTGTTTACTTTTGAGATTTAAAAACGCAGGAAATTTTTAAGTAGAATTCCAATGCTATTTCTATGTATATTGTAATTTTTAAATATCTTCGTATATTAATCTAATCTTCATGATTTTTACACAGAAAGCAAGAACTGGTGATATTTAATGTGTATATATATTCATTTTGTCGTTATTTGTTTTATTCTATTAACTAGCAAATATATGCACCCTCCGGGTGCAAGTATTTAAGTTTTAATATAATAGAATATCATGTTGAATTAGAAAGGCTAATGAAACTGAATAAGAATTCAGATAAAAAGATTTGGAACAGAGGGGGTATGATTAAAAAATAGAACAACTTTGAAACTAACTGTTCCATCATTTCCCTTACTCCCGTCTTTCATTGGTAAATTTTCCTAATTTAACTGTTTAGTTAAAATAGGAAGTAAAAAATATAATTGCAGTATTTTTCTTGTTAAGGGATTCTTTTAAGATTTATTGAAGAGATTTTTTGCTCATTTCAATAAGATAAACCAAACAATTAGAAATCAATAATACTAAGCATATATTTATTAAAATCATTTTTAAGATCATATGCAATTAGCCTTCCCATTCACATAGCAACCTTATTTTGTTGTATATATAAATAAAATTGCATGTTATTAGTATGTAGATATGGTCAACAGTGTTAAGTAATGTAAAACAATTTTATTAATAATTGAGTTTAAATAAAAATAAAATCTGGAGAATATGATGTTAAATACTAAAGGAATTGTGCTTGTATAGTAATATAGTTTTCGGTTACAGACAGACAAACCCACAATTCCATTATAATAAGATTTCATTTTGACATAGAAACCGATATACACACCAACTGCCCTTTATATATGTAAAAATTATTCGTTATCTATGTCTTATTATTGACGATCTGTTCTGTCTCTGCTTATTCTTGATTAGACGCATGAGAGGATTTCGTTCAAAACAACAGCCATTTTGAACCAGATATTTTTCTATTTTTTAAACGTCTAAAAACAAAAAAAAAAGAAGAAAAATAAATGTTACCACTAATTTCCGTTGCTAAGCATTTTTCAGACCTTCTTCCAGACAATTCATCAACTTGGAAAAAGTATTGATTTTTTTCCGATGCTTTTAGAGGGAATCATCCGACTTATAAATACAACGTCAAAACGGTCTCTGACTTTACGTCAAAATTTACATACTAAAATTAAAAAAAAGAATGGAAAATAAAAACTCGTATACATGCATGTCAGAAAACAGCGATCATTTTGACATTGTATTTACTAGCAAATATATGCACCCTCCGGGTGCAAGTATTTGAATTTTAATGTAATGAAATATGTTAAATTTGAAATACTTTTGAAACTAAATAAAAATCCAAATAAAATGATTTGAAACAGAGGGGTAGAAATCGAAGAAAGAACAACTTTGAAACTAAGTCTTCCATCATTTTTCATCACTCCCTCTTTT
>CM042155.1:70048713-70102013 GCA_023376005.1 Doryteuthis pealeii
TGTTTACAGCTTCCAGGGTGTAATTGGAGGGAGGATTTTCGGTTCCCTGAATCATCATCTTGTTTTTTATAGTAATGGTCAGGCTGAAGTCCGGGCAGGCTTGGGTGAACTGATCCATGAGTGTGTTGCAGGTGCTCCTGGGAGTGTGCAATCACTGCTGCATCATCAGCAAATAGCATGTCCCGAATGACAAATGGCCTGACCTTTGTTTTGGCTTAGATTGAACAGGTTACCATTTGTCCTTATGTGCAGCTAGACTCCTTCTGTTGCTTTACCAAAAGCTTGGCACAGAAGGAGGGAAAAGAAGATTCCAAACAGAGTGGGTGCCAACACGCATCCCTGCTTGACATCACGACGAATGCTGAGTGGGTCTGAGGTGGACACATCAAACTGGATGGCGTGAAAGGACTGAAGGATGGGGGGAGCAGTCATTTCGTTCAATCAACTGGAAGAGACCACTCCTGCCTACATAGCATTTATTGACCTCACAAAAGCTTTCGGTCTTGTAAGCAGGAACTATTAACATTGTAAGGTGGGTCCAAAATGCTTTTACGGCCATGTGGTGGGTACGTGTTCGTATCACTTCGGGGTATCACCAGTTGTAAGATTCAAAGTTTATGACAAAGTCATAACTCGTTGGAACGCAAACAAACTCCGACACAGGTTGAGGGACAAAACATTTTATATAACAGCACAAGAATAAACAGGGTACATAATACATACATACATAAGTAATATAAAGTTACATGTAAAAGGGATAAACATAAAAGCAGAGACATGAGACTAAGAATAGTCCATGCTGGTAAATCACTTACAGTAATGTAAGGGGGGTGCAAAGCCCCAACAAGAAAGGGGTAGTCATAAGACTACCTCATTGTGTCTCGTAGGTCGAGCATCAGGCAAAGAGGAAGAAAAGTTCAAATCAGCCGCTTAAATACACGAGGCCCCTAGCGGGAACCAGTGACACTAAACGGGCAGACAACTCCCCAGGCAAATACGAAAATAACTCCTACAACATCAATCAATCAATCAATCAGATGGACCCATAACAACATTTCTCTACTTCTTGTTAATCAATACTAGGTTCGGTCTCCTGGCCTGGATTAGGTGATCCGCCTGTATCTCTAAGCCTCAGAGAATATTATGTGTCTCATTCTCAATGACAGCTTTGGGCTTCTGCATATACCATTTAGTTATATGGTGAAAATTGAATATCTTGCACAATTCCCAGGGATTTACCTTTTCTTCTGAGTCATGCCTAGTCTTGTACTCTCTTTGCGCAAGTTTGCTGCATTTACTTATTATATGACTAGAAGTGGCTACCCTGCGTCGCTTGGGTAAAGGGGCGGGGGTAAAAGAGGTAGTCTAGCAGATCCATTATTGTTGAGTTGCGAGTTGGATCTTCACACGAAGCCCCATTAGATTCCCTACGTAAAAAAAGACCTTGCGTTGATCCAGACACTTTGAAAAGAAAAATTAATGTCACCTACTCAAAATACTAATGGAAAAAAAAAACCTTCCATGGTGTTCTCATTTAAATTCTATTTATTCTAATTATCTTCATTAATATAAATCAAATCTTCATTATTTTTGCTCAAAAACCAAGAATTAGTCATAGTGAATGTGTATATATATTTACTTTGTCATTAATTGTTTTATTTTCTTAGTTTCCTCCGAACATGCATACATATAAACTTCCCTTTATATATGTACTATCAGCGGCTACCCGGCGTCGCCTGGGCAGAGCAGATTTTTAAAAGTTAGTCCCGCAGATCCATTATTACTGAATCGTCAGTTGAATCCTCGTGGAATGCCCCATTTAAATCCCTATGTAAAAAAAAAACAAACTTGCATTTATCCAGCTACTCTGAAAATAAATGTTAATGTCTACTATCTAAAGTATTAAATGAAAAAAAATCCATGCTGTCATCATTTAAATTCTATTTTTTAATTATCTTCACGAATATAAATCAAACCTCTTTTATTTTCGCTCAAAAACCAAGCCCTGGTCATATTTAATGTGTATATATATTTAATTTGTTGTTAAATGTTTTATTTTCGAAGTTCCTCCGGACATACAGATTCACTCAACTGCCTATATATATATATACGTAGAGAGAGAGAGAGAGAGAGAGAGAGAGAGAGAAAGAAAGAAAGAGAGAGAGAGACGAGAGAGGGAGGGAGGGAGAGACTAGCCGTTTCGTCTCTGTCTCCACACATTCAACACTTACGATGACGCCATTATTATCATAATGCCATTAAAACTAACAAATTATGAGAAAAAAATTACATATTTTATTTTCTAATTTTTAAAGCTTAATTTTAAGAACTGATCTAGAAGGAGGATTGGTTGAAATAATCGAACGGTTTGAGGTGCCATTAATATCATCAATCATAATAGATACTGTCATTGCGAATTAGAATTCGTCATCTATACATATATAAAGGGCAGTTGTGTGTATCTGTTGTCCGGAGGAAACTTCGAAAATAAAACAATTAACAACAAAGTAAATATTTCGATTTCTGTCGGAGGGAAATCGTTAGTATATACCGCTGATGAGACTTAATAAAGTCGAAACAGTCTGTACGGTATTCTACACATCGAGCCATCCTTTGTTGGGATTACACTTGTCAAGTTTATTTTCTATAAGAAAAAATATCGAATTTTATGCGATACATGCGTTGTAAGTGCCTTCAAGTAAAAATTTAATATATACTTTATTCAGCAGCGTTTCTAAAATAAACAAACATCCAAAAATCTTATTCAATTCGCCGAAGGGCAATCGGTCTGTTTGTTGTTATTATTCTCTCTATAGCGCCCCCTTACCTATTATGGTAGAGGCGTGAGTATCACTTGACAAGCTTAATTTCGCTGGGATGGTCAGCTGTGTACTGTGGCCGAGGCGATAAAGTGTTTCACTAGTGTTTCACTAGTGTTTCACTGTGTCTGCTGAAGTCCCGGTTTCGATTCCTGTCGGAGGGAAATCGTTAGTATATACCGCTGATGAGACTTAATAAAGTCGAAACAGTCTGTACGGTATTCTACACATCGAGCCATCCTTTGTTGGGATTACACTTGTCAAGTTTATTTTCTATAAGAAAAAGTATCGAATTTTATGCGATACATGCGTTGTAAGTGCCTTCAAGTAAAAATTTAATATAAATATATATATATATATATATATATATATGAATAAGATATAATGAAAAAACAAACGATGTTTACAACTGAAATAGGCTCATCAGAAGAGAAAGTGTGCAAACCGTTTATATATATATATATATATATATATATATATATATTCACTATCACCAGAGCTTGATTTTTTAGCAAAAATAATGAAGATTTTATTTATATTTAGGAAGATATTTAAAATCTAAAATTTGTATAGTAACTGAAGGTAATTGAAATATGATGTTGATTGACTGAATTAATTGCCTCAATTATTTATACTAGCAAATATATGCACCCTCCGGGTGCAAGTATTTAAGTTTTGATATAATAAAATATCATATTAAATTAGAAAGGCTAATGAAACTGATTAAGAATGCAAATAAAAAGATCTGCAACAGAGGGGGTATAATCGAAAAATAGAACAACTTTGAAACTAACTATTCCATCATTTTCCATTACTCCCCTCTTTCATTGGTACATTTTCCTAATTTAACTATTTAGTTAAAATAGGAAGTAAAGGATAGTATTACAGTTATTTCTTCTTGTAAATAAATTTCTTTTAAGATTTATCCACGAGATTTTTGTTTATATTCATTAAAATAAAACCAAACGATTAGAAATCAATAATACCAAGCACATATTTATTAAAATAAAATTTTAAATATCAATATGCAAATTAGCCTTCTCGTTCAAACTGTAAACCGCTATTTTGTTGTATATATAAATACAATTGCATGTTAATAGTACGTAGATATGGTCAACAGTATTAATAATGTAAAACAATTTTTATTAATAACTGAAGGTTTAAAAGAATTAAATCATGGAGCATTTGACGTAAATAATTAAGGGAATTGTGACTTGAGTAGTAATATAGTTTCGGTTACAGACAGAAAAACACACAATCTCCATTATAATAAGATATATATATATATATATTAACTGTAAATTATTGAATTAAAATTTCTTACTATAATGTTATATATTTACGTGTGGATTTTATGGGGCATCCAGTGAGGATCTAACTTGTGACAAGTAATAATGGATCTGCGAGACTAACTTAAAAAAATCCCCCTCTACCCAGGCGACATCAGGTAGCCACTTCTAGTTAAAACTAATGGAGAAAAAAATTGCTTATTTTACTTTCTAATTTTTAAAGCTTAATTTTATATCGCCAATAAAAACTAAGAACTGATCTAGATGGATAATTGGTCGAGAAAATCGATTTCCACCCCGAATAATAATCTATATTGGGTCCTTTTTGCTTCTTCCTAATCGATGAAGTCACGTGACTCGGACCGTTTATCATGGCGGCCGCGAGTAACAGGCTGATTACGATGCCATTAGTTGAGAGTCCCAACGCACTCGATTTTCGCATCAGCAAATCAAAATGAATAATTCATTGAGATAAAAGTAAATAGAGATCGAAGATCAAATAAGCTGAGGGTCTGGCACGAGTGATTGGACGCTCTGGACGCACTTAGATATCGGTCTTTTGTGATCTGATGCATAAAGAATGAAGCTAATGATTTTTCTTTTATTGAAGGAAATAAAATCGCTGTGGAAAAAAAAGGGGTTTCTATCACAACTTCTCCCGCCCAAAAAACTCGTATAGTAGTCAGTAAATTAGGAAGTCCTTTTGCTTTTTTTTTTTTATCTCTCCCTTGGATAAAGTAAGGACATCATTTTCTTCTAAACCAAATACCCTTATCATCAGGGCAATACGACAGCTTGGATTCCTTTAAATCTCTCTCTCTCTCTCTCTCTCTCTCTCTCTCTCTCTCTCTTCTTTCACTCTCTCTTCACTCTCTATCTTTCTCTCTCTCTGTCTGTCTGTCTGTGTCTGTCTCTATTTCTCTCTGTCTCTCTGTCTCTCTCTCTCTGTCTGTCTGTCTGTCTCTCTCTCTCTTCTCTCTCTCTCTCTCTCTCTCTCTCTCTCTGCCTCTGTCTCTGTCTGTCTGTCTGTCTGTCTGTCTGTCTCTCTCTCTCTCTCTCTCTCTCTCTCTCTTACTCTGTATGTTTGTCTGTATCTCTTACTCTGTCTGTCTCTCTTTCCCCCGTCTCTTCTTTCCCCATCTCCCCTCTCTCTCTCTCTCTCTCTCCTCTCTTCTCTCTCTCTCTCTCTTACTTTGTCTGTCTGTCTTTCTCTCTTACTCTGCCTGTCTGTCTGTCTCTCTTTCCCCGTCTCTTTTCTCTTCTCTTTTCTCTCTGTGTCTGTCTGTCTGTCTGTCTCTGTCTGTCTGTTTCTCTCCGTATGTCTGTCTGTCTGTCTGTCTGTCTCTGTCTCTGTCTCTCTGTCTCTCTCTCTCTCTCTCTCTCGCCATCAATCTCTATCGCCCATCGCTCATATAAATGCTTATATTCCCTTATGTGCGTATTTCATACGCACATTCGCACGTGGATACGGCCATTCATACCCACACACGCGCGTGGATACAGTCATAACGTTACAGTCTACACGCATTTTCATACACACGCGCATGACAACATACACACACGTACAAACAAAAAAGCGCATTCACGTAAACATGCAACATGAGAATACAGTTATAAAAAAAATACCAACTGTAACATTTTCAAAAAAATTTCATTTAACTAAAAATGCCATAACAAGACGACAACTACTTCAGTTCCAGTGTTCTTCTGAAAAAGAGATTTTATCTCGAAATATCAAGAATAATTACAGGTTAACAACAACACCATTGTTACCTTATTATTTTTTCTTTAAACTGCATTGTGGATAGCCTTCAAATCAACCTCCAAACCAATATATAACAAATGTTTTAAACAAAATTATAACTCTATATATATATATATATATATATATATATATATATATATATATATATATATATAAGTGCTTAATTGGAGTCCTACCTAATTTTTGAAAATTAATTAATTAATAATGAATTAGGCGGGAATACTATTAAATGATGGCTAAACAAATCGAGAAAATATCATCTCTGATTGATTTTTCTCGATTTTTTCTCGATTTGTTTAGCCATACATTTAATAGGTATTCCCGCCTAATCATTATTATTAAATAATTTTCAAAAATTAGGTACGACTCCAATTAAGCACTTATTCCTCCCAAAAATTATCGGTAAAAAGCCATTCCAAAACAAACCGTGTTTACAATATATATATATATATAATTATATTTAACAACCACCACGACACAAGGTCAATTTTTTAAGCGGAGTTTAAAAAGGTTTAAATTCAGAGTTTTCCTTCTCCTAGACTGGTTACTGGTCAGGTTAAAGAACTCAGTCTACACTGCTACTTACCCATAGCTGGAGGGAAATTTGAGACCACGCGACATGAGCCTAGATGCTATGTTCTCCTGTGTATTGTATATTGAGATTAACATTTGTTTTCTGTAGTTGTTTCCCAAGAGTTTTCATTTTGTTCTTTCCTTATCGAAGACTAATCATTTATAAACCGACCTTTTGAGGCGTAACACAGATTCTCAAATATACGTGGTTTAAAGTTAAATGACCTGGAAGAATGCAAAAGTTTTTAAATAAATCAACTGATGCATTATATCTCTTATTCAACACTGAAAATTTCATTGAATTCGGTTAATTCCCTGATTTTTGGTATTTTTTTTCTTTCGGTAACATACGATGGTGGAATTTAAGTCCGTTAAGTTCGATTTAACCCATTTTTCTTTATTCATTTTTAGGCATTCATTTTTTTCAAACTCAATTTTTCAACACATTTTTAATCTATTCATCCAATAGATGGGACTCTAACATATACTACCACTCCGATCCAGAGTGGACTTGGGAGTAATGGTGATGAACGGGTACTCCACACTTCCCAGAGTTCCAGAACTCGAACTTTCCCACTAGATGCATATTAACGTCAAACCAAGGATACTAACCATAATAGGTACTACCACTCCGGGTCAAAGTGGACCTGGGAGTAATGGCAATTAAAGGGTTACTTCACATTCCCCCAGGTGTAATTAAGTGTCCAACCCAGGGTACACTGTTTTTGCTGAGGAGGCTTACCCCACTACAGAAGATATTGTTGGTGCCGCCGACAGGGTGCATCCAAGATTTAAAACGAACCCCGGATATGAATCTGTGATCATATATATATATATACCAACCCTTCTACACGAGCAGGATACGACACAAGGTCAATTTTTAAGTGGAGTTCAACAGATTTGAATTCAGAGTTTTCCTTCTACTAGATCGGTTGCCTAACCAAGGTTAAAGAGCACAGTCTGCCCTACTATTTACCCATAGCTGGAGGGAGAGTAGGATTCATACCTTTCCCATGGGTATTAGCGCTAAGTGAAAATGCAATTACTACATCCAGGAAATAAACTCGGGTCGACGAGTCCATTTCTCATGACTTTAACCATTACACCACGCGCTTCCATCTTTCGTCTTATAATTATAGTCCGTCGTGTTCAAAAAAGAGTATACTAAGTAGATCTTGTTCGCAGAAAGTTCACTTAGCAGTTGATTCGAAGACAGCTGCTTACGATCTTAAATGCGTTCTGTATACGCTTCTTATTGGCCAATTTTTACCGGAAGTGCCTGCTGCTGAAATTGGGAAAGTTCATAAATAAGAATAGCAATTTGGTGTACATCTTATACCTACAGATAATCCAAAAACAATGCTGATTTCGAAACGGCATCGCTTCATTTCACAGGTTCTAATTTCTTTTTATTCTCTGTAATGATAATTGTCGTAAAAAATAGTCTGGGTTAGTTCAGATCCTGGACGAGTATGTTTGCATTTCACCTAGTGCTAATACCATTGGGAATCTTATGCATACAACTATTCTCCCAGAAATAGTAGAAATTGAAGGACAGTCTGGGATCTTTAACCTTGGTTAAGGCAATAAGTCAAGTAGAAGCAAAACTCTGAATTCAAACCGGTTCAACTCCCTTTAAGAAATTGACATGTGTCACTCCCTACTCGTGTGGAGGAGTTGGATAATATATATATCTTTGATCATATAATGATCGCCATTAAATTCTGAATGAAGAAATTGTTTAGAAATAGTCACAAAACAATCGGTTAAACCATTATATCCAATCTTCATTTTTTGTTTTTCCTAATCGCATATTGATCAGATGATCGATCTTTTAACAAAATATCTTCAGACAAAAGAGTCAAATCTAATTAAGTTTTCTATGTTTATTTATCAATTTTATCAATACCATACAACATAATCCCCAATAATGCTAACACATTGTTAAAATCGATTACTAAAAAGTATAAATATAAATACACGATATGTATCACTTCCTAACCGTTAGGCATGACATAACCCCAGACGGGTCGATATGCCGTTAAAATCGATAAACAAACAATGTCTTACAAGGCATTGTTAGTGAGGTCAATTTCTACTTAAGGATAAAAAAAATGTTGGTGATTTAGTTGGTTGTTTGTTTTATGGCATATCAACACTTTTTGGGTCATTTAATGCCGAACCAAGTCATTTCTTACAGTAACTGCTGTTTTAAAAAAAAAAAAAAATTTTATTTTATTTTTACTGGCCGTTACACCACCCAAATTGTCCACGCAGAGTCGGAGCAGATTCTGGTGAACTGGGACACCTATTTTAAACCAGTAGATTCTAGTTTCTCCACATAGTAAATTCAGGTTTAATTGCGACATAACAGTGATAGATCCAATTTGGCTCAATTAAATCAGTTTTCCTCAAAATACGTTCTTCATGAGCAATTTAAACAAAAACAAAAAAAAAAAAAAGAAAAAAAAAGAGACGTATGTTAGTTTTAACATGAACTCGTGTTAAAAAAAAATTAGAAAAAAAAAATGAAAAAGACATTCACAAAGGAATTCTAAATAAATGTTCAACCTTATTTCACCCAATTTCCTGGTGGTGGTTGTGTTGCATACTGGCATCAAATTCTATACGTTATATAGCGGCTTCTTCTTCACGTTGCTAAATCGCGTATCTGTATACGAAGTGGGTATGGTCACAGTACCCAAAGCGATGTATGTTAGTAGTCAGCTACGACCGACTACCGGACTTCAATAACAACAGATACGTATGTACAAAAGAGGACCCTTCTTTATTCTCTTTGGTGTGTGGGTGGTGAAGGCACAGAGCTTACAATGAGTGCACGAGGGGTGTTTGTTGACGGGAGACGTGAAGTGTCCTTTCGGCTGCCGGCTGGCGTCTGACTCTGTCGGCTTGACCCTCTGGCTTTTTGTATTGACGACACGCCTACACATCTTTATCTTTTTGATCTGATAACGGACTTTTGTTATATATTTCTTTATCTTCACCCTGCTTCCTTGACCGGAAACTATCTCTTCCGTTTTCTCTTTCTTTTTAAATATATATTTTTATCTTTCCCTCTGTTCCTCAGCCGGAAGTTCCATCTTCCGGGCGAGGACAATACAACAGTTGTTATATATATATTTATATTACCAGACATACGTACATACATACACATCAACTGCCCTTTATATATGTACTCGAAGTGGCTACCCAATTGTTTAGTTTCATCTAAATAAATATGAGCAAAAAGCTTTCGGGGATAAATCCTTAAAAATTCTATTAACAAAAAGAAATAACTGCAATTTATTATTTAGTTCCTATCTTAACTGGATTGATTTAGGAAAATTTAGCAATTAAATATTTTTCGATTATACACCACTCGGTTTCAAATCTTTTTATCTGCCTTCTTATTTAGTTTAATTAACCTTTCTAATTTAATATGATATCTTATTACATTAAGGCATAAATAGTTGCACCCGGAAGGTCCATATATTTGCCAGTTCTATTTAATAATAATATTATTATAATAATAATATATTATTTGTTTGCACAGTTATATGGATTCAAGTAAGATACTTCCCGTGGTGTAATGGTTAGGATGTCGAATTCCTGGACCATTGTTAGTGATTTGATTCCCATTGTGCGCCCATACTTTTGGCCTTGTGCCACATCTAAATTAACCTTAGTACATCATAATATGGTTTCAAGCGAATAATAATAATCCTCAATTTTTGGAAAATACATCTACAAGATGCGTTGGGATGCATCGTCTGTAATATTTCCCTTGTGCATCACCAGTTTCGGGTCTTTCAACATTCTACTGGTTCCCACAGGAGACCCAGTCAAAAATGTTAAATTTCAGGCTTACATGCCAGCAATATCTTGCTTCTTCATTGTGTGACATCACTTTTTAAGTATGGCATTTTGCGTCAGTGTTGGTTTATAAGAGATTCTTTGACCATGCCGAGGTTGAGTGGTGGCATCCCATCGGCCAGTGCTACTTGCTTTGAGTACCGCCGGCCAATGGGCGTCCTCCTCTCTGCCTCGGCATGTGCCATAGTTGTTAAAAAGGCAGAGATATTTTTTTCTTGGTTTTCCGGTTCTGATCAGCTAAAGGGACTTCTTTACCGTCCACAACACCGGAACTGTTGTAAATTAAGGTGAGACTTTTTTTTTCTTTCTTATATTTGCTTTTATATTTGAAACTAGGGTTTCGTACCCCCGTCCCTGGTATTATATTCTGTTACTATTATGATCATCAAGTGCTAGTTTGTTTTAACTGTGTACATTAACCCCCAACTGAACATACTTATTTTATCCTTTACATTTATTGAATGTTCTTCATTATGTCGGTGTGCGAAAAAAACAACACTTATAGCTTTAAGCAACGACAAATAATTTTCCAAAAAAAAAAAGAAATTACAGTTATTCGCCCATTTCATTCATAACATAAAGAAAAAAGAAAGGAGAAGAAAAAAAAAGAAGAAAAAAAAGAAATAAGGAAAAATTATAACCACAAAAAAAAATAAGCACGTACATTTCTGATATACACCTGAATGAAGTTTTTACTTTGAAATCGATAACACAAAAATACATCTTTTTATTTTTATTTTTATACGCATTGTAATTGCTTCAAATCATTAATATATTATAAAATAATTTACAATTACATGACATCAAGTATTCCTATGTTGGATCAGTAAAACGTTTCTGGGTAGACATAAGTCCAAATAGGGTTATCTTCCCTTGCTGCAGTGTTCGCCGATAGGTGGCGTTAGTATTTGGCCACAAAGCGGGAATTCCTGTCTCTTACATCTCAGGCCGGCAACGAGTAAACATGGTCAAGGCCTGCCGCCTCTAACCCTTAGGTGGGCTGGGGGTGTTTGCTTCCCCCAACCAGCTATCAGTAAGTGACATTCCCTACGACGCAAGTCGTAAGTCTATTTCCTCATAATACGTTTATGTATCTGTTTTGTATATCTTTGCCTTGAGTGTATTCCTCGTGCGCTAACGGAATAAATATTGTTATTATTCAACAACTTTGTCGGAATATTTTATATACACCAGTTACTCTAAGCTTTCAGCTTTAAATATAACTTCTTTACATGTTATACCTATATAATACAAGTAATTTTGAACAGGTCTATCTGACCCATAGATGGGACCTTAACATGTACTACAGATTCGGCTCAGAATGGACTCGAACGTAAGGGTAATGAAGGGTTACTTCCCTCTCCAGGTCCCCAGTACCACAAACCTCTTCAGTTTAGTATTACATCCAGGATATTCTTTTTTGAAGGGGTGGGAGTAGTACACTTCTACAGGAGTGTGGCGAGAGAAACCACGAACGTAGTAGTTCGAAGCGTGCACGGCTGTGTTTGGCATGCAGAGTGAGATCAGAGGCGAGTGGGGAGATTGAACTCGTATTCTCCTGATCGTGAGTCGTGGCCTGACACATGGAATTGCTACACTATCCAGAGTGGCCCGGATGGGAAGGATTGACGCGTGCTGATTAGTGTCGCACGTGCTGCACGGGCAGGTCATAGTAAGAGCCCGGATGAACACTGTAATTGTGTATTTATTTCCTAGCCCTCACAAACCGGGAGAAAAAAAAAGCTTGCAGTAGCATTTTGGCTGTGACGACGAGTGGACGAGAGACAAGATATTTTGATAGTATTGGTGAGAAGAGTGCAGCATTGCTGGGAGAGTAAAAGCGTCGGACTTAAGTGAGCCCCCCCCCCCGAGAACATTCTTATTAGAAGATATAGTTATCTATTATTAGAGATACAGTTATCGTATACTAAGCCCCGCTGACAGGGTGGAAAAATGAATAATGCAAATCTTTCTCTTTCGATTGAGTTTACATAAGAAATGCAAAATTTCTGTTCCAAGTCAACGACGTCTTTGTAAAAATAATAAATAAATAAATAAAAATCAATAAAAAAAAATATGAAAATTGAAGTTCAAATTGCAAGAATACTTTTTATTTTTTTTAAGTCTTCAGAAAACCTTGACCTTGCAACATTGGCGTCTCTTCTGCTGGCTTGCCCGACTTTTCCCGCCATTCCTACTGTCGCTATTTTCTTCCTTCGCCATATTGCACTGCAACCTTTGCTTCTTTTAATAAAGTTTATATTCGCCTGTTGTTTAACAGATAACGTCTTTCTCTTGAATGTTGCAATCAGCGAAAATATTTTATTGATTTTTTTTCTTCCGATATTAGAACACACATACACGCACACACATGCATACATACACATACAAAGACACACATACACACACACACACACACATACAAAGACACACTCACACATGTAAAGACACACTCATACACACACACACATGCACGTACGCACTCACACACATGCACGTACGTACGTACGCACACACGCACGCACTGAGGAATGATAATATAAAGTCGGGAATAATAAGGAAAGAAAAAAGATTTATAAATATTACATCAAACATTCACATCAAAAGAGAAAGCCATTTTTTTTTAAAATGAGAATTGGAGATTGATAAAAAAAAATGTGAAGAAAAAATGAATGCAGTAGAAAAAATGAAAGGAGAAAAAGATTGGTAACATAATATATATATATATATATATATATATATATATATATATATACACTATATAAAAGGATAGAAGGAAGGAAAGACGGAAAATCGAGAGAAGGAGGGAAAGAATGAAAAAAGTAGATTCAATATTGGAAGGAAGAAAAGAAGAAAAAATAACTAAAAAATTCAAAATATATGGAAATAAAAAGTGGAACGAAGAAGATTAAAATTAGTAGAAAGGAATGAAGGAATGAACGAACGAATGAAAAGAAAATAGAAAGAATGAAGGAAGGAAGGAAAGTAGGATGAAAAGAAGGAAGAAAGAGAGAAACGAATGAATGAATAGGGAAGTGTTGTATACTCTCTTTACTTCTATTATTCTTCTGCTCATCTTTGGTATCTTACGTTCTTCTTCTAGCGTCTGGACTTCGTCTTGGGGACTTCGTGTCTGGTCTTCCATTGGGGATTTCTCTTTATCAGAAGCCTGTGTCATTGGTAGTTTTTAGATAATAACCCAATACTTCGATTTGCTTTAGATCATATTTTATTCCGAAATCCCCACCAGACTACCTGCGCAGATTGAGTCGACCGTGCGCTTAACGCGACTAACTACCTTCGTAGTTTGGCCGATACTGAACTAAACACTCTTTCTAATCTAAACCAGAAGAGGGTCTTCACCACCGATTCTCACGGTATCCCCCAGAAGAAGGATCAGACTGAGGTCAAGCCTAGTCACTTAATCCTTCAAGGCCGCCGGCTGCAAATTATAACAGCCATTTTGGTTTCTACACTAATGGTACATAAGTGTTAGGAATCTAATAATTATGTAATACCGGCTTGGAAGCCGCAGAAGGGCAGGTTTCACATATTTTCTATGAATACTACTTCCTCAAAATTGGCATGTAGTAGCGTGGGGGTTCATATGTTTTCTATAAATACTTCTTCATCACCATTACTTCAAGGTCCACTCTTTAGTGTTGTTCATCAAAGGCCCGTCCGTTCCCCTAGGCGTCCGAAAGCAAAAAGAGACTCGTCCTTTTCTTCGTCGTTCCACGTCACCACGTGACTTCCGGTCAACACCCGAAACTTCCGGTTGACACTCAATTCTCCGTTCGGGGTCACGCTACGGTCAAACCATCGTTCATCCTGTTTTGCTCATCACTATTTTTTAAACCTTTACTCTCTCACTTATTTCCTTCTTCCTCCTTTTCTAATATAGTAGTTCTAGCTCACAAAAGTCAGGATAATATCCCCATCTTGCTACATTGATCGTGAGCCAAACTATGTTAAGCCTAATAAACAATCGAATTGTCCGCTCAGACAATATGTACAAATAATCTTGTTTATTTCTCTGAAAAATATAAGTTCAACAAAATTATAAAGAAAAAATAAATCATCCAAGGTTATATAAGAGCACCTTAGCGGAATATCGACACGCACATATTTGCATATATATAGGTCTTCATTCATGCTGAATATATCTATCAAGGTTTCATCGGGAGAATCTTCAGAGTTGCTCTTATTGAAATTGTTTATTATATATATATATATATATATATATATATATATATTATATATATATATATGAGAAGAAATATTTTAAAAATATAACAAACACAGGATGTTATGATCAGAGGAACAATTTTATGTTTCAATACTTAAGTATTTCCGTATTATATCATTTTCAGGACACTGTTAAGTAATGTTTATGTGAGGGACAAAATGAAAGATGTTAAGTCTATAGTGAATGTGTGACATTCACACATTCACTATACACTTAACATCTTTCATTTTGTCCCTCACATAAACATTACTTAACAGTGTCCTGAAGATGGTACAAAATACCGAAATGCTTAAGTATTGACACATAAAATTGTTTCCCCTGATCATAACATCCTGTGTTTGTTATATTTAAAATATTTTCTCATATTGTCCGATTAATTTCCTCACCGTATTTCCATATATATATATTATATATATATATATATATATATATATATATATATATATATATATATATAATAATAACTAAAAGTACTTTAGATATCACTTTATTTCACCTCATGACTGATAGTTTTCATGTATCTTCGATGAATTGAATTTTATGTAAAAGGTGAGAACCTAATTCTTAATATATATATTATATATATATATATATATATATGTGTGTGTGTGTGTGTGTGTGTGTGTGTGTGTGTGCGTGTGCGTGCGTGTGTGTGAGTGTGTCTGTGTATGTGGGTGTGTATGTGTGTGTGTGTGTGTAATAAAGAGAATGACTTACCTTGTAAATATTGAATTAATCTCAATATTTGGTCGATAGATACAAGTCTTAATCGGATAAGTCAGTGTTATAACAAATATAAAGTGCTCAATAACGTTTTACTGTAATACTATATATTATATATATATATATATATATTATATATATTATATTATATATTATATATGAAATCAAGTGTTTCCGTGATAGGATTCAACAAGAATTGAGAACTCAAACGTACATATAAAGATGTATGTATATATTTTTACATATACAGTTTAAATGAATAAATGGATACTTTGGTGTAGATATGAATTACTTTCGGTATTTCCTTGCCTCGTCAGTCTGATTTTGCCTAATACGAAGGCCTCACATCCGGTCTTATTGTTATGATCTTAACGTTTCACTGACTTTTTAAAAAACTTTTTTCCAATTCTTCGTTCTGGAAATTTGAACAAAAACTGAAAACAAAATGAAGAAATGCCGAAATAAATGTATCTCTGTAACAAGATATGTGTATATATATATGTATATATATTATATATATATATATATATATATATAATATGCACACACACTCACAGAGTATTTTATGTCAGATAATAGCTTCATTTGACAACATCTGAAATTACATGCATGCCCACTCTAAATGCTAACGGAAAATACACATTCTGCACAAAGAAAAAATAAACCAAATTCCAAATACCAGAAACTTCGTACATGAGACAACAACCATCCTTAATAAAATTAATTTTGAATACAGTACGCACATNTCGTAACAATGTAAGTCAGCTAGTCTTGCTATATCTGTGATTACATACTGAATAGTAAGTTCGGTGATGGATTGTTAGTTAAGTTTATGGCATATCAGACCGATTGTGGATTATTTAATAGCAAATCCGGTCTTTATATATATATCAGTTGTGTGCTATTTTATTATCATACCTAGAGGAATGAGGTGGATTCAACTTTCCCAGAGTATAGTCCACAAATGGAATGTATCAGCGCGCTGAGTTCGAACCACGCTACGATGTTTGTATTCTAGCACTTTATTCAACTTCAACGCGCGGAAATTACCTCTTGATTTTCACCGGAGGCTCCATACTGCAGCCTTGAGCCACCACCTACCCTTTCGAAAAGAGCATTTGCTAATCTATTTACCTAACCCCTCTGATTGAGCAGGATGACAACAGGTGAATTTTAGCGGGATTTTACAGTTGAATTCCAGTGTTTTTCCTTCTCTTGGACCATTGCCGCACAAAAGTTAAAATGGCCAGGTTTCCATACTATATGGTAGCATGGATGTGAGAATATTTGAATTCATGACACTAAGATGAAATGCAATAGTCCGGACAAGAAATACCTGAAAGAATGCCGTGAGGGCATATCGGCCGAAACGTTGTTTACAGATAACAATGAAGATGAGGACAATAGTCCGAATTAACGCAGATAATACAATTCAGTAAGCCTCATCTCAAACACCAGGAGAAACTAGACCACAATATATTTAAAAACATGAGGAATAATAATAATGATATTAGTGATATAGCGTGGGAAAAGAATTAAGGGTCTTACACTCTTTTCTTATTACTGCTGATCACTAATTATATATATATTATAATATATAATATATATATATATATAGATAGATAGATAGATAGATTAAGGGAATGGACCTTACCGGTAAAAATTATTTGGGTTGGTTCTCAATGGATTTTTGGTTGTTTACAAGTTTAACTCGGATAAGTCAGCGTAATAAACAAATATTTAAGTGCTCCAATACGTAAGTTAAGAGCGGAGTCTCAATTTATATAATATATTATATATATATATATATATATATATATATAATACAAAACTTGCTTGGTAATCCACGCGGTGGAGAAAAAAATATACTACAAAAACATCAACCGCGGAAAGAAAAAAAGTTTTTGGAAAAAAGAAAAGACCAAAGATAATCGTATAAACAACAAAAAATAATCTGATTAGTACAAAAAATTTTGGCCCAAAATAAAAACAATTTATATGCATATATATATATAAGATAATATATTTCATACAAAACCGCCAGGAGAGCTAAAAGCTAAAAGGAAAAAGTGCCCAATACCTTTAAGTAGAGCAAATTAATAAGATAAATCTAATGATCAGACGAACTACTAAAAGTTTCGCAATGCTCTTCAGGCTAAGATCTGAGTCAGAATCTTAGCCCTGAGCAGCATTAAACGAAACTGTTTAGTTGGTTCGCTCTGACTCATTAGATTTATCGTTTTATATATATATATATTATAATATTTATATATTTAAATATATATATATAATATATACTGGTGTGTGTGTCGTGCTGATGTCGTGTGTGTGTGTCGTGCCTCGTGTGTGTAGTTGTGTCTGTGTGGTGCTGTGATGTGTGTGTGTGTTGTTGCAATATATACTTGGAATGAAAGAAGCGTTTAGAGAATAATGTCTAATGAGTCAGGTATTTCCAACCAAATCGATTCTTGTCTTTTTTGCTCATCTTAATTTTCAAGATAAAAACAGGAAGAGATGAAGTTAAAAAAAAGGGAGGAAACGATTATAAGTATGGATGGAAATAATTAGCGACCAACAAAAAAAAAAACAAACAAGAAAATGGATGAAAACGAAGATCGAAAGAGACAGAAAGATGAGAAGATGATTTACACACGGTGCAGGCGTGAGAGATGATTGACTCCATATAGAACTCCTTATATTTTTCTTCATCATTTTTTTGTTGTTGTTGTTCTTGCTGTGGCCCAAGGAATAGCCCGTTAATGAACTGTTGATGCATTTCCTGTAGGTTTGCGCATGTAGTTTCGCATCGTCATCTTGATAAGTTAACGGCCGTGCTCTCTGAATTCATCCGAGGAAGAAATAGATGGAAAAAAAACAACAATAATATGGTTTGTTAGCTGATGAGGGTTTAGAAATGCAACAACACTACCAAGTAGACACGCTTATAAACCCGTTGTTTCCTGATGTAAAATATGTCACTGATGATAGTAAGGCTTTCTATTCAGGAAAGGAGGAACCATTCTGAATCTGATTGACTGTTTACAATTATTGGGTTTGCATTGAAGATTTAGATAATTAAAAATAACACTCACCATATGACATTATATTATATATACTAATTATATATAATATATATATATATATGTAGTATATATATATATGATAATGTATAATACTATATATATATATATTATATTATATATTATATATATATATATATATAATATATTATATATATATATATATTATATAAGTATATGAATATATATATATATATATTTAATTATTATTAATATATATATTTATTATATGTAATATATATATAATATAGCGAGTTATTTATATATGTATATATATATTTATTTATTTATATATATATATTTTATATATTATATGTATTTTATATATTTATATATATTTATTATATATATATATTATTTATATATGTATATTATATATTTATATATATATATTTATTATTTATATATGTATATATATATAATATATATATATCTATTTATATATGTATATGTATATATATATTATTATATATATATTATTATATATATATATATATAATAATATTATAGTTAAAACAACGAATGGCTTAAAATCCTGAAATTATATATAAATATCATGAAATAGAGTAAATATATTTTGTTTGCTTCGTGAATTTACAAGTAACTGTGGCTTATTCCTGTTTTATGGTTAAATCTACACTGTTTAAAATAATATAGATTAATATATTTTTTTATATTTTTGTTTTTGTTTGATTTATATATATTCAGTCTTTTGGGGTTTTTTTTGGGTGATATGCTTGTCCATAGTGATTGAGACCCATGCTGATGAGGCGAAAATTTGGGAGCCGATTTAAAATCAACTTAGATTTATATGGGCCCCAATTTTCGTCGTAATAAATTTATTATGGGATACGGTATTGAGTTTTTCTTCATTTTTTGATAATTATTGCTGCTGTATATAATTAAAAGGTTTATTTTACATTGGAGCTCTCTTCAGTGATTTAAAGATGTGTATTTATCTACTGATCATACAATATTAGTAGCAGTGGATCTTAGAAATCAATATGAATCATCCTTTACCAGTTTTGGATAACTCTTTATTTATATATATTTTATATATATATATTATATATATATATTATTTATATATAATTTATTATATATATATATACATTTCTCTCTAGAGGTTTTGGAAAGCTTTGATGTAACCAAACCGTTCCTAATAAATAAATATATATATACTATATTATATTTTATATATATATATATATATATATATATATAAGACCCATAACAAAAATAAACAGCACATATACTTAGAGACTATCGGTCATATAGATAGTTGCCATCATATATATATATATATCATATATATGGTCTGTGTCTGTGTGTGTGCGCGCGTGTGGCTTGCATATCTGTCCGCCTGTACATACATGTGAATCCTATACGGAATTAATGAGAATTAATAATATTTAGATAAGAAATAGATTTGCTATGTTCATTAAGCCGGCCTTTTCAATGCACATCTACAGAAACCGGCAGTTCCTAGAAGAAGAAGAAGAAGAAGAAGAAGACAAGAAGAAGAAGAAGAAGAAGAAGAAGAAGAAGCGAAAGATTGAAAGAAAGAAGAAAGAGAGGAAAGAATAGAAGAAGAAGAAAGAAGGAAAGAAAGAAGAAGAAGAAGAAAGGAAAGAAAGAAGAAAGAAGAGAAGAAGGAAGAAGAAAGAGAAGAAGAAAAGAAAAGAAGAAAAAGAAGAAAAGAAAGAGAAGAATAAGAAGAAGAAAGAAGAAGAAGAAGAAAGTAGAAAGAAGAAGAAGAAGAAGAAGAGAGAAGAAGAGAGAAGAAGAAGAAGAAGAAGAAGAAGAAGAGTGGCAAAAGAAGAAGAGAAGAAGAAGAAGAATGGAAGAAGACGAAGAAAAGAAGAAGAAGAAGAAGAAGAAGAAGAAGAAGAAGAAGAAAGAAAGAAGAAGAGAAGAAGAAGAGAGAACAACGAAGAAGAAGAAGAAGAAGAAGAAGAGAAGAAGAGAGAAGACAAGAAGAAGAAGAGAAGAAAGAGAGAAACAAGAAGAAGAGAAGAAGAGAAGAAAGAAAGAAGAGAAAGAAGAAGAAGAAGAAGAAGAAGAAGAAGAAGAAGAAGAAGAAGAAGAAGAAGAAGAAAGAAAGAAAGAAAGAAGAAGAAGAAACAAGCGGAAGAAGAAAGAAAGAAATCCAAACCCAGTGTAACTGCTGATATTTGTTTATCTGATAATTATTCTGTGAAAATGGTTGGAATAATCACGACGCACCACATTTTTTTTTTGTTTGTTTGGCATCTTCAATTCCTTTTCCGCCTTTTCACTGGGGATTCTTCTTTTGTTTATTCTCCAAGAATACACCGGTGAATGCATTCGAATTGCTGGCCATTTATTTTTCTTCCCTTGTTATCTCGGGTTTTCGTCGTGGTTCCCCTTTACACAAACCCTCCCCCGCAAATATCATCATCATCATCAGCATCACCTTATCTTATTATTATTATCATCAACAACAACAAACTGATTAATTTGTTGATGCGATGAAAAGGCTGTGCGATTTCTTCCTTTTCATCTTCGTATTTTCATAATTCATGATTTTACACATTCCTTTCAGTTCCAGTTCTGGAGATCTGGTGAAAGTGAAGTGCCCTTTCATCACCATTACTCCCAGGTCCACTCTGACCCGGAATGGTAGTACCTTTTAGGGTCCCGGCTATGGATTAAATATCCTCCTCCTCCTTCTTCTTCTTTTATCATTTTTCAAATTCATCATCATCCCTGTATCTCACCACATCATCATCATCATTGTTTAACTTCATCATCATCCCCTATCATCATCATCATCATCATCATCATCCCCTATTTCATCCTCATCATCATCATATTTTCAACTTTATCATATCCCCTATCATCATCATCATCATCATACTATAATCATCATCTATCTCGCCTATCATCATCATATCAATCATCATATCATATTTTTCCCATCATATCATCATTTTTCATCATCATCCCTATTCATCATATTCATCTGTGTCATCATCATCTCCTATTCATTCATCATCATCATTTTTCCACTTCATCATCATCCCTATCTATTATCATCAGCATCATCATATTTTCAACTTCATCATCATCATTCGCTCTACATTCATATCATCATCAATCCTCACCATAATCAACAACAACAGCAAACTAATTAATTTGTTGATGGCGACGAAGCCGTGCAATTTTTTCCTTTGGTATTCGTAGTTTCATCATTTATAATTTAACCTTCCCACCAGATTTTCTCGGGTAAAGTTCCAATTCTAAATGTCTGGGGAATCTAGAATATACCCCTTCATCACCATTACTCCCGGGTCCACTCTGACCCAGAATGGTAGTACCTGTTAAGGTCCCATCTATGGGTTAAATAGAAAAAAAGACATCCATTTGCAATCATTGACGAAGGACTTGCAATAATGAGGAGCATCAAGGAACAACCAAAGGATTCTTTACCAAGGATTTCCGCTAAACAAGCGTTCTTGCTTGGAGCCTAAGGATGGCCCATAAAATCGTAACAACTGGAAACTACACTTTCAATCGGCGAACAAAAAAAAAGGTTTTTATTTAAACAAATTCGTTCCATAGTGTAATTGGTAATTCTCTTTTGTGATTTGAATTTATCTTTTAGATGGTTGATTTTAACGGCATATCAACCCGTCTGCGGTTATGTTATGCCTAACGATTAGGGAGTAATATATGTTGTTTATTTATGTTTATACTTTTTAGTAATTGATTTTAACAATGTGTTTACACCATTGGAGATCATGTTGTATGGTATTGATTAAGTTCAGGTCTATATTCTATGGTATAATTTTATTTTCCTCAAAATGGACAGACTGTCCTCCATGTTGACATTTTCAAATAGATCTTTCATATTGTTTGCATTAAAATAACGGTTTCTGGTGTGATCAAAAACCCTGCATTCTATAAATAACTGTTTAACAGTCAAAGGTGTTTGACATGTTTCACATTGTGGTTGTTGTTCGAGTATATAGAAGTGCGTTAGTCTTGTATGACCAATGCGTAATCGAGATACTTTCTAGACTTTCTTAAAGTTGGTCTCCAGTCTCCCAAAGTGGTTTTGATTAGGAAGAGTTTATTGTGAATGTTGTTATTCCAGTGTCGTTGCAATTTTGTATGAAGGAATCTATTAATTTATCTTTTAGAGGAAAAGAGACGAATGGTAATCACCTGGTGTAATTATTGTAACAACTAAGGTTGCAAAATAGACACTGTTTACGAAAATGAAACTAAATACGAGGAAATTTTCTTTTCGTACAACCCAATGAGAATCGAGCTCATATATTAATATATTATATATATATATTATATATATATATATATATATATATATATATATATATATATATGTGTGTATATATATATGATTTCGTAAATAGAGGAATTACATTAATAATTGATAATTGAATTAAATTACCATGACCAGACAACTCGGCAAATACCATGTACGATATCCGGACCACTGGACAGCTGTTTCGACCTCCTTAGGTCTCATCAGCAGTGCATAGCAAGATCTCCGCCACTAGAGATCGAACCAGTGAATAGCGGAATCTCTACACCTGGGACGCCACAAACAGAGAATGCCAAATAATCAAGTCATGGTAATGTTCTGTCACCACGCTAGTCAAGCATTCTCGACATATATATATATATATATATATTATATATATATATATATATATATATATATATATATATTATATATATATATGGAGAATTGCTCGACTAGCGTGAATGGTGGGACACAAAGTCATTTTTAAAGCTGGGTTTAAATGGTTTGATTTCCAATTTTCCTTCTCCTAGACTGGTTACCTAATCAAGGTAAAATAGCTTAGTCTCTTCTAATTTTGCCATAGCTGGAGGGAGAGTAATTGTATGCATAACTTTCCCACGGGTATTAGTGCTATGAGAAATACAAACAGCCTCACCAGTATTTGAAACCGGGTTGACGAGTCTAACCATTACACCACGCTTTTTTGTATATATGTATATGTATTTATCAAAGCCCCGTACGAGCAGTATGTGACACAAGGTCAATTTCTTAAGCGGAGTTCAAGGTTTGAATTCAGAGTTTTCCTTCTCCTAGACCAGTTGCCTAACCAAGTTAAAGAGTCCAGTCTGCTCTACTATTTATCCATAGCTGGAGGGAGAGTAGGATTCATACCTTTCCCAAAGGTATTAGCGCTAAGTTAAATGCAATTACCACATCCAGGATTTGAACTTTTTTTTGTATATATGATTTTAAGCGAAAAATGTATGTGTAAATATTTTGTTTGACTTGGTTTTAGAAACTGGTAGAAATATTTTACTTTAACTTCATGTGTATTAAAAAAATTGGTGGATTAATAAGCGGGCCACTGCCTTCTAGTACCCATATGATAAAAAGTGTTGGGTGTTTGCTATTTGGACAATACAGCCAGGACAAACTAATAGATACTAGGCGTAAAATGGTAGCACAAAATCCCAAATTCGAAGCAGGACAGGCATTGACCCAATTGAGACAATCCTATCGCAACGCCAACTGTAATGGTTGGGCCACACTATCCGCATGCCTTCAGAGAGACTCCTCCGTAAAGTACTTTATGGTGAACTTGCAAATGGCACGCAGAAGACATGAGGCCCCCAAAAGCAGTTCAAAGTGTTGTATATTGAAAATATTTAAAAGAAGGTGAAAACGGAAATAGGGTCTTCCAGTTGGATCGAGGCAGGGAGAAGACGAAAAGAGTAACAAATGACTTTTTCCGGGTAAAGCGAATAAAGAAGGATGGGTAAATAAGTTCGGAAATAGATTTGTCGGCTGATAAAGATTACAAAAGAAAACGCGTAGGCGTTTGATATATATAAAAGGAAGTCGGGGATCCCAGGTCAGAGAGAGAGTCAGACAGCGGACGGTGAATAGAGGACAAGGAGCGACCGTCGACACGGTCCGTGCGGCCAAGGGTCGTGAGACGCCACCAGCCACCCCTTCACATCAACATCGCCAGTCATCTCAATAGTAGTAGTCATTGTCAACCCCCGGTCATTTCATTGTCAACGCTTGCCACCCACCAGCCGAGGGAGAGAAATAAAGTCAACTCCTACTATACCCATGTGTTGTAGATTTCATTAAGCGACCACTACATATATCGTCTAGAGGTTAGTGACGATACCTACTACGTATACATATACACGAAGTACGGTCGTGAATTTGAGTCCGCTACGCAACATATAGAATTTGAGGCCAGTATATAAAACATAGATATTTAGTGTCGGTAAAGAAGGCGCTACGTAACAAAATACCATATTAAGACGACGCTCAAGAAATGCACGATCACACCTTCAAGCCTGGAAGATATGCCTCCAACAGACAGAGTTGGCGAGACGTGTGCCTACACAGGGGCTGAGCGGATCCATATGGAGATTAACAGGTCTTCGTCGTCATAAACTACCAAATCCAGATGGGAATTTCCTTGTAATGAATTGGACTAACTAGACACCAGAGGGTCCACAACAGTTGAAGATATGGAGGGACGTTATTATCGTCTGCTTTGGTTTGGTTTGGTTTGTTTTACGGCATATCAACCCCAGTGGGTCATTTAATGCCGACAAAGTTGTGAAATAAATTCATTCTTAATAGATACTCAATTTTTTAATGAACTCATGTTTTTCTATTTAACCCATAGATGGGATTATCGTCTGCGACAGACTTTTAAAAGAAAGGATAGGTACTAGGGCTGATATTGCCCACCGATTGATCGGATCGGGCCTCCCCGGGCAGCCATCTAGCCAAAATGGAGTATTGAATGTCACATTATAACACGCACACCTCCTGATCCAACAGTATAACTTGTTAACGATTACATAACAAGAATTTATCTAGCTGTAAAGTGTGTTCTCTCTCGTCAAAGATAAGAACCGATAGTTTCAAATCTTTTTTTTTCTTTTCGTTTTGTTATTCCAATAATCCTCGTTCTTTTCGAGATGAGTAATGAATAAAACAGACTAACAAATGTGAGTAGCAAGAAGTGAAGTAGATTAAAAAACCGGATCGATACGACATAATACAATTGATAAGAGGAGGAAAAAAGATTAAACGAAACGAAATCGAAGAAAGAGAGAAAGAGATAAAAACTGAGTTTTCTTTTTCTATTTCTTGTTTTTTTTATTTTTAAAGATGTCTACGTAAATAAGTTCTCCAGAAAGAACATTGGAAATCGACAAGAGATTTTAAGAAAAAAAATGGATTAATCTGAAAAGTATAGACATTGATTAAAGAACTGATTCAGATATTCTCTTTTTTCATAAAGAAATATTCTGTGGTCTTTAACAATACCTGCCTTATATATATATATATATATATATATATATATATATATATATATATATATATATATATATATATATATATATTTGGGAGAATATGTGCTTAATTTAAGTCGTACCTAATTTTGAAAATTAATTGATTAATAATTAATTATTATCAATTAATTTTCAAAATTAGGTACGACTTATATTAAGCACATATTCTCCAAAATTGTCGGCAAAAACCATATCAAAACACATCGTGTTTACTATCATATATATAATTTGAGGAGGGTCATGAAAAAATGGCGACTTCTGTAACCTATTTTCGTCTATGAATGAGTACTAGAGCTTCCCCACTCCTACAAATTGGTTCATAGCAATTTTTTCAGAGCAAGATCAATATCCCGATGTGGCACTGCATCTATGACAAAAAACATTTTCTATAATTATTTCACATATATTGAATATTATTTGTACCAAGAAGATAGTTTGATTGTCTAACTTTATCATAATCCACACTTGGACAAAATTTCAGAAAAATTGAAGAGAGTGGGTGACATAGCCTGGATGGTTTGACATGGAATCGCCCACTGGTGGTGATATCGACGCTATAACGTTTCAGTCTATCAGACCTTCAGGACACGAGCTGAGTTCTTGAAGGATTCAGTTCTCTTACAGACGAATGTCTTGTGGTTGTAATTGGAAGGAGGGTGGTGATCAGCTGCTGATTATGTGGTGTGAATGTTTGGGATGGTAGTAAGATCTTTTGTGTGGCTTTTGCGGTGGTGGTGGTTTGTATGGGTCAGAGGAGAGGTATGGGGTGAATGTTTGGGGTGGAAGTGAGGGCCGTCATTGTATAGTAGACGTCGGGTCGAGTGGAGGGTGAGGTCATCAATGCATAGGAAATGGTAGAGTGGATTTTATTTATTTGTGTGTTTATTATATATACAGGCATATATAAATGAAGAGACATTCTCTGTATTTCTTAAACAGGCGCGTTGTCTTGATGAAGGGTAGCTAACATGCTGCCTAGAAACCAATGGTAACAATGACAACTTAAATGTATTGTACACTAAAATTAATATATATATGTATATAAACACGGTTTGTTTGGAATGGCTTTTTGCCGATAATTTTTGGGAGAATAAGTGCTTAATTGGAGTCGTACCTAATTTTGAAAATTAATTAATAAATAATGAATTAGGCGGGAATACCTATTAAATGTATGGCTAAACAAATCGAGAAAAATCAATCTCTGTATGTACATTTCGGCCTATTAGGCCTCATCAGCAAAGCTATAGATCGGAAGACCGCCCTGTGCGTGATTTGAAACCGGACTGCCAAGCTGACAGGCCGATCCCATAACCCCTACACTAAACTGTCAGCTTGGCAGTCCGGTTTCAAATCACGCACAGGGCGGTCTTCCGATCTATAGCTCTGCTGATGAGGCCTAATAGGCCGAAATGTACATACAGAGATTGATTTTTCTCGATTTGTTTAGCCATACATTTAATAGGTATTCCCGCCTAATTCATTATTAATTAATTAATTTTCAAAATTAGGTACGACTCCAATTAAGCACTTATATATATATATATATATATATATATATATATATATATATATATATATATATTATATTGTTGTAGAGGGATCCACGTATGCTTCTTAGTTGACGACCAATACGAACAGAGATGACAACTAAAAATAAACCAATCAATAAAACAAGCAATCATCCGCACAAAACAAATACACGAATAGCGGCAGCAAAGAAGAAAGGAGGTCACTAATAGCGACCGTCCACACACCACCCAACGAAGTCACAACAGATTATACTACTTGCCCCAACAAACGAGCATATAAAAGACGCCAGGACAACCAAACCACTCAGTCTAAGAGTTCCAATGAAGAGGCGCAAACGGCCTCCAAAAATTTCAATGAAATAAAACGAGACTTAACATTAAAAAACTGAGTTTCTTATATTTCATACCTAATGCTTCATTCTAAATCAAAAACAATATATATTATAAACAGATATTTTTTACCTATAATTAGGATCTTTCCATGTGTGGTTTAACCAAGCTGATGCAGGTAAACCGTATTGAGAGCTCAATGTGGTTAGTGCCAGTGAGTGGACGGACAGAGCAAGTAGGTTTTTTCCTTCATTTATTTATATATATAATATATATATATTATATATATATATATATATATATATATATATATATATTGGCTAGGAGGTTGATTTAGAAGGCTATCACAATGCAGTTTGGAATAAATAAAAAATAATAATACGGTAACAATGGTGTTGTGTGTTGACCTGTATTTTTTATTATTTCTTGAATTTTCGAGGTAATACCTCTTTATCAAAAGAATTGAACTGAAGCAGTACAGCTATGCAGTACAGCAGTACACACACATATATTATATATATATATATATATATATATATATATATATATATCGTTAAAACGCTTAAGAAACAATTATACAAAAACTGTAGGCACCCGTAGTGTAATGGTTATTTTATAGGTAATAGACAGGGCAACACCGTCGAATTGAGATCGAGGCTGGTTGAATTTCCCATAGCGCTGATACTCTTGGGAGAGGTGTGTATCCAACTCTTCTACCTCCAGCAATTGATAAATTGTGTATGATTCCTCCATCGTTACTTAAGCACCCGTATTCAAACTTACTGGATCTCATTTTGGCTCTCCATTTCCCGCCACCTACCTGGGCTGGTCTGCCGCCAAAATATATACAGTGTTTCTATCTCTTGGACAATATTTGTATTTGTTTTATCCAATTTATTTATTTTTGGGGGGTGGAGGGAACGCCCCACCCTAGAAGAAGACCGTCCCCATTTTTATCTTGCAAAAATCCCGGGAGTCACGTAATTAAAGCCAGTTCAATTCTTCTTTTTATTTGTATTATCTGCGTTATTCGGACTGTTGTCCCCATCTTTATTGTTATTTGTTCAACGTTTCGGCCGATATACCCTCCGGCCTTCTTCAGGTATTTCTTGTCGGACTCGGAACCTTCTTTCGAACTCGGGAACTTTCTTGTCGTATTCGGGAGCCATCACGGAACTTTGAACCTAACCTTTTATTTATTCCACGGGGGTGTCCTGTCTCATTCCGCTAACCATAGCTGGGGTAGGAGTTGTGTTAATTAATTATTTTCTAACTGCTTTCACTCAGGATTGAACTCGGGTTCCAGAGATAACTGTCACTTAGAACTGTCTTAACCTAACTGCCTTATCCACCCGGCCATGTGTGGAATAAATAAAGGGTTAGGTTCAAAGTTCCGTGATGGCTCCCGAATACGACAAGAAAGTTCCCGAGTTCGAAAAGAAGTTCCCGAGTCCGAGAAGGTTCCCGAGTCGACAAGAAATACCTGAAGAAGGCCGGAGGGTATATCGTCCGAAACTTTGTACAAATAACAATGAAGATGGGGACAATAGTCCGAATAACGCAGATAATACTTAATCTTCAAGCCTCATCTCAAACATTCAGAGAAATAGTTTTTTTTTTATCTAGTCTGAAATTCTTGAAAAAAATGCCGATTTCTATATTTTCCATCGTCATGTGTGGGTGGGGATTGTTGTAGTAGGAGATACGATTGGGTGTGGGAGGGTTTTGTATGTTGTCGCACACTCGAGAGAGAGAGACAGACAGACAGACAGACAGAGACAGAGACAGAGAGGGGGGAGAAATTTGCAAAATCTGTGATAAAATCCGTAAATAGCATAAATCAATGTTCCCTGGTACTCATTAAGCGAAAAATTGATTTTTATTAACACTCCATGAATATTAGTCTCATGAGTCTATAAAAGATGGTTGAATCTTCATATAATGGAATGACCATCTCCCCCGTACCTCAACAGGGCGATGGTTCTAGTCACTATTTAAGAACACACATATTACTCTGTGCAGAATTCACTTGAAGTACTTAGACGACGGACTCTCCTCCTAATACTCACGTGACCTTACTATATCACAAATCTATTCTTTCCTCAATGTAAATCTCTCTCTCTCTCTCTCTCTCTCTCTCTCTCTCTCTCTTCTCTCTCTCTCTCTCTCTCTCTCTCTCTCTATCTCTATCTATATATCTATATCTATATATCTATATATATATATATATATCTAATAATATAAAGAAAATAACAAAGACTTAGAGATTTAGCATTATAGTCTATTTCAGGGAACTCTCCCGAAATGCTAAATCTCTAAGTCTTTTGTCATTTCTTTACTTATAAATTTGTCTGTGACTCTAACATTAAGAGCACACATTGAGCTCTCAAACTGCGACAGGTTTTTTAAATAAAACTCTTGTGTCGTAAGGAAGATTTCTTCTCTGGACTTTTTGGACTATCTATCTATCTATCTATATATATATATTATATATATATATATATATATATATATATATATCCACAGACACGTGTTTCGACTTATCAAGTCTCTTCAGTGTGGCTAGAAATTTTGTGATCTACCTACAGCCGGATAAAAACCCTGATCGATTCAGCATCAGGCGGACAGCTTAACCGCTCGGCTATCGTCACCCACAGAATGCGAAGGGGTTTTAACTGTTTTAATACACACATCAGTGCGTATGTAAAAGCCCTCATAGAGTGCTCCATCCCTTTTATAGGAGAGCGTTATATATAAGGGAATCTAAATGACTGGTGAGTAAAGGATGATTCTAATTGTGATCACCGAAATCTCACTGTAGAAATATACTGTATCCTCTTGTAGGTGCAAACGTATATACTCATAAAAGGATTTTTATAAATCCCGAAAAGAGCTCAATGTATAATAATCAATAAATTAAATCATATATAGAGCAATATTTAACTTTCAATATAAGAACAATTTAACAAACCGTCATCCTGTTATAAATTTATTTCAATCAGAAACTCAAAATGTGTTTAGCCTCTCCAGAAACATTTTACAAATATAGAAATTTCAAAGAAAAATATCTTACCAGAATTAAATCTCTATATTATATATATATATATATATATATATATATATATATTATATATATATATATATATATATATATTAATAATGGAGATTCGCTTCTGGTTTTTGTCTGTAACAAAAACTGTGTCACTGCTTACGTCACATTACCCAACACATAATCCAACGTCATAACATAGAATAAATACACTCAAAATGTGAGCATGCAACGTTACACAATCCTCATTGTTTCAATAAATAGATGCCCGGCGTTATATATTTATATGTAGATTGTTTTATTCTAATATTAATATTTAAAGTTATCGGAACTGTTTCCATTTCAAATTGTTTTCTTTCTTTCTTTTTTTTTTATATATTTGACGATTTTACATACTTATGGTACACACTCTATGACATTGAATTTTCAGCTCCCATCCCTCAGGCAATATCTTTCAAAAAATGATTTTACATCGCCCGGAAGGAGTCCTTTTATTTTGCTAGTATATATTATTATTATTATTATTATTATATTATTATACTTAAGATATAATTATACTTAAGAAAGTATTTGAATTTTTTTTCATATATTTATTAATCGAATTGAATTTGAACTAATTTTAAACTCCGAGTCTAAGCGAAATATGTAAATAATAAAACTGCAATTTATTTTCAAAATGGAGTCTCACGATAAAATTGCCTTTTCTGGTTGTGTCAAAAGGAGAAGATGGAAAGAAGAGAGAGAGAGAGGGAGAGAGAGAGAGAGAGGGGGAGAGAGAGAGGGGGAGAGAGGGAGAGAGAGAGGGAGAAAAAAAGTAATTGAATCGATTAAAAGTGATGTAAGATCTGATTCAAGAAAATGGTCTCCAGAAATTCAAGTCCTCATTCTGTCTGACAATTACCGAAACGGAATTGAAGATTCTGTCCTTCCAATTCCATCATTTCATCTTTGATTACACCAGAATAATTTCAGCTGTCTCTTCTGACTGGAAAAACTATTCATAAATCTTATAGACTGTAATTCTAGTCATGAGATGTTGCTCTTCAGACGATTCTCTATGATACGATTCTTTCTTTTGATTAACTCATTCACGACCATCATCAAAGTAAAGATCACCTTTACAATCAAGAAAATCTGGTCCTTTTAAATTCTTTACTTTCGACTTGATTAACAAAAATGTCTCTAATAATTTTTATGTTTAGTTCAGCTTTATTAAATAAGATACTTATTATATTTCTCCTTATGAGTCGGCCAGTCGGCTGGGCCTGTACAATACTCCCAGTTTTTCACACCAACGTTAGCTAGTTGTCTTTCACTTAATGACAACAGAGTATTCTAGCCGATCTTAACAATGTTGTGCTCTAGGTATTCTGAAGTTTCCCTCTAATTTCCAATCCCTCTAATATTTTCTCCCAAACTTCGGAGACCGTTCCAAGTGCACCAACTACTATTAGTATCACCGTCATCTTCAATCTATGCGATTTTTCACATCATCTTTAACTGGTTATTTTCTCTTAAGCTTGAGGGACAGCAATTCTCCTCGGTTTCCAGGACTCTTTAAAGTTTCCCTAGCTGATTTGACACTGCTGTGGCCTGGATTGACTGGATTCTTTCTCAGCTCTGAGTTGACATACAACATTTATTTGTGCGGTGTTCCATTGAGGTGTAATGGTTAACAAGCTAGTCTTGATGAATCCATTACTACATCCTACTTGTGGCGAACAGGCATTTTTTAGTAGATTAAAAATAATTCCAATGCATTTTTATAGTAAAAATCATTTCCAATGCATTTTTATAGTAAAAATCATTTCCAATGCATTTTTATAGTAAAATCATTTCCAATGCATTTTTATAGTAAAAATCATTTCCAATGCATTTTTATAGTAAAATCATTTCCAGTGCATTTTTTTAGCAAAAAAGATTGGCCAATGTATTCTTATAATAAAAACCATTCCCAATACATTTTGTAGTAAAAATCACTGGTCAAACTATTTTTAGAGTAAAAATCATTTGCCAATGCATCTTTATAGTAAAAATCATTTGCAAGGCATTTTTATTGTAAATATCATTTCCAATGCATTTTTATAGAAAAATTATTTCCAATGCATTTTTTTTTAATAATAAAAATCATTTCCTATGCATTTTTATAGTAAAACTCATTTCCAATGCATTTTTATAGAAGAATTATTTCAAATGCATTTTTTATAATAAAAATCATTTCCTGTGCATTTTATAGTCAAAATCACTTCCAATGCATTTTTATAGTAAAAAAATATGTCATATGCATTTTTATTGTAAAATAGTTGCCCAATGCATTTCTATAGAAAAAATCATTGGCCAATGCCTTTTATAGTAAAATTTATTTTTAGTGCATTTTTTATAGTAAAATCATCAATCAATGGTATATACCCATGAAATTCTTTTGTGCTGGGTATGTCCCACGGAACTGTAACCAATTAATAGCAACAATTCTTGAGCTATAGGGGTGCGTAGAATCATCTCTTCGTTGCCACTGCTCATAGTTCTCCTCTGACCGAGAGCGACTGTAACTAGTAGGGTCGTATGCACAACCGATCTTAACGTTTCTGTGATCTGCAGGGTTCTGATTCGCCCTCAGATAACCAGTTTCCCCACCCAGTCTCTTTTCCAGCATTTATGAACCGTTCCAAGTGCACTAACTACAATTGGTAACCCGGTCACCTTCATGTTCCACAGAATCTTAACCTCTTTATCGAGATCCAAATATTTGTTTATGTTTTCACTTTCCTTGATTTTCCCTCTGTGGTTTGTTAAAACGACAAAATCCCCTTAGATGACAAGTCTCATCTTCGTGTTAATTAACACTCGCTCTGGGCTTCTGGCCGGCACTAGGTGATCCGTTTATATCTCAAAATCCCATGGGTCTCATTTTCTAGGAAATAGTTTGGTTTGTGCATACACAATTTATCAGAATGGTCAGATCTGAATCTCTTGGACAATTCCTAGGAGATCACATTGGTCACGTGATTAATCCTGTATTCCGTTTGTACAAGTTTGTTGTATTCGATTATCATATGATTAACAATTTCATCTCTGTCACCTAATTACTTACATTTATATTGTTCTGCATATTATTATTTCACTCTTTGAAAGTCTTTTTTTTAATACCAGCGCCAGTCAATGGTATTTGACTGAATTCTGAGTGACAGCAAGTCTCCTTTAGTCTCCAGGAATCTTCGGACCATTTAGCTGATCTTACCACCCTTGTCGGCTGGGCATTAGAACGCACCGACTGCACCGACTGCACCTCTGCAGAAGGGTAAGACTCCCCCAATGGGGCCACTTGCTGCCCGTGCTGCTTAAGGATAGAACCCAGGTGGATGAGCAGTTCATGACTTGCAATACTCCACTTTGGCCCTATCTTGGGCTAGACGGGCGGTCGGAGAGGCCCCTCCGATCAATCGGCTGGTCACTTCAAGCCCTAGCACCTATATGATTTTCCCAACCCTATTGCCCTTATGGCAAACTCCAACCCCTTTTTATCATATGGGTGCTAGAAGGCGGTGGCTGCGGGTCTACATGTCCTGGGAATGACGTTAAACTCTATCTGATGGTGAGGTTCCAGTTTTGGAGGTTTGGGGAATGTGGAGCACCCCTTCATCACCATTGCTCCCTGGTCCACTCTGACCCGGAGTGGTAGTACCTGTTAGGGTCCCATCTATGGGTTAAATAGAAAACATGAGTTTATAAACAAAATTGTATTATCCATTAAAAATGAATTTATTTCAAAACTTTGTCAGCATTAAACATTTTTTTTTACCAATAGAAGTATTCAGCATAAAATGACCCAAGGGGTTGACATGCCTTAAAACCAACCAACCAACCAACCATGATCTTAATACTGAATGACAGCAGGTCTCTCCTGGTCTCCAGGACTCTTCTGTATATTCTAGTCGATCTTAACAGTGATGTAGTTTGGATGGTCTCGATTTTTCCTCTGATTTCCAATTCACCACCCTTCTTTTTCAGATCTTTGGGGACCGTTCCAAGGGCACGAATTACAATTGGTATGACCTTCACCTTCATGTTCCACAGTTTTCCCAGTTCTCTGGCAAGGTCCAAGTATGTTTCTCTTTTTCTTTTTCTTTTTTTTCTTTTTTTTTTTTTTTCTTTTTTTGCTCGCTTTCATTTTTACTCTTTGGTCTGGTGGAATGGCAAAATCCACGAAGTGACAGATTCTCGTCTTGTCAATCAATACTAGGTCCTGTCTGTTGTATGGTTAGAATTAGTTTTTTGTACAATTCCCAGTGGATCACCTTTTCAACGCAGTCGTACCTAGCCTTGTATCCTCGCATTCTCTTAATACATGGTTAATTATCTCATCCCTGTCATCACACATCGTACATCTAGACATTTTTAATGATGTCACTGTCAATTGAGAATCAACAGAAAGGAATGACACATGAGAGAAATCAAGAAACTTGTTGTAATCTTTGATGCGTCATTAGCTAATCCTCTAGAATAAAAGAAGGACAAATTAAAAAATTAAAAGAAAGAAAAAAATTTTTAATTAGTACTTGAGATTTTACTGTTTACTTTCTCGTTAATTTTCTAATCGTGTCTGTTTACTTTTAAAAATTAATTGGTTTGTGTCGTTGGTCCCCACCAAATCAAATACACAAATTTCTTAATTAGTTAGAAGAATTTCATACGTTAATATCAAGTTCAGATTATCACATAATGTATTTAACCCAAGCGCTCTGTTCAAGCAGGATGCGACACAAGATATGAAAGAGAGACAGACAGAAAGAGATAGAGACAGAGAGATGAAGATCATTTGTTTTACTGTAGAAAACATAATGGTAAAAATACGTGTGTAAATCAAAGTGTTACTTCAGTAAAGGAAGAAAGAAAAGAAAGAAATGAAAAGAAAGAAATATGAAAGAAAGAAAGAAAAAAAGAAAGACAGCAAGAAAGAAAGAAGAAAATAATGAAAGAAAGAAAGAAAGAAAAAAGAAAGAAAAACAAACAAGAAAGAAAGAAGAAAGAAAGAAAAAGAAAGACAGCAAGAAAGAAAGAAAAGAAGAAGAAAGAAAAGAAAGAAATATGAAGAAAGAAAGAAAAAAATAAGAAAGAAAGAAAAAAAAAAGAAGAAAGATGAAGAAGAAAAGAAATATGAAAGAAGAGAAAAAGAAAGGAAAGACAGAAAGAAAGAAAGAAAAGAAACGAAGAAAAGGAAAAAGACAAGAGGTAGAAAGAAGAAAGCACAAAAAACCAGAAACAAATAAATTAACACAATGTAATTACAAATGTCATTGCCTGGATAGAATATGCAATTAACCTTCCGTCCCCGACTGTAAACCGTTTTTCTGTTGTAATATATAAATCATGATTGCAATGCTATTACTATGTATACCCGCCAAACGGGATGGGGGTCCAGTGGCTTCGGCCCTGGATCTTTACAAGTTAATATCCCCCCAGGCAACACCTCCCCTCGCAGGGCTGGGTTTATTGCCCCAGCGCCATGAGGCGCCCCTTGAGGGGATACCGACGGGATCGACGCAATTTTTTCGCCCCACCATCCATGATCTTCGTTTGTGGGTGGTCCACGTTAATAGGGCCTTTGTGCCTGACCTGTACAATGGGGTACGGAAAAATATCATGTAGAATATGGCCAACAGCATTAATGAGTAAATCAAATTTTTATTAATGATAGGGTTTAAAATAAAATAAAAAATCGAAAACATGGAGATTGTGAATCAAATAACTAAGGGAATGTAACGTGAAGTAGTGATATATTTTTCGGTTAGAGACAGGCAAACACACAATCTCCATTATAATGAGAAGATAGTAGAAATGTTATTATTCCCTTTAAACTTTGCTTTTCTGTTTTGGATAGACCTCTCTAAGAACAGATTTTGTTGCTGGATTGTTGTGTTCTTTCTTAATTGCTTATATATAAAAGTATAAAAATTATCATTATCCCTTCAACTTTTCTTTTCTGTTTCTTGATAACACGTACAACCACAAATTTTATTGGTGGATAAATTATGTTTATTTCTTTCATTGTTTATATTTTAAACGTCTAGAAATTATCATTATTTCTTTTACGTTGGGGTTTTTTTTTTTCTGTTTTTAAATAAAATTTAGAAATTAAACTACTTTTATGTAAAAACAGCCAAAATTTTGCATATCTACATTTACATAAAGTCTGAATAAAACATATGAATCAAATTTCCATCGATTTATACAGAAGTTTACAAAGTATTCATAAATGGATTTATGCAAAAGTTACAGAAAACTGAACAAAAAATGTTTGTAAGTTTTCGAGAAATTATCTCTCAGCCGTGTGAGCACTTAAATCACTCGAATGTTGCGGAAAATGTTGTAAATTTGAAAATTTCATTTGCCAGTTTCACAACCAAAGTTTGTAGAAAACAATTGATCTTTTCAATTTACTTGAGGCAAAATCAATTTGGAAATAACACTTGCTGTCAGAATTTGGTTAGAAAGAATCTATCTCGGTGCTTCGTCTGACATGGTCTTACTTATCTAATTTTTCAAAAGAACGGAGTACTTTACTGTTCTGCTCTAGGTCAGAAGTTCGATTCCGAAACCATTCATTAAGTCAATTTATATCCATTTTCCGACTAACAGTCACAAAACTTTAGAATAGAAAATACACAGAAAGTCACACGTCATCATTATGTACACACTAGCATGACCTGTATTATATACAGGTTCTATCTTTTATAATAGATACTCGTGTATAAGTCGACTTGTTGATTTATGGTAACGAAGTACTAGCATGACTGTGGATATACAAGCTCTTTCTGTTATAATTAGATACTCTCGTGTATAAGTCCACAGTTGATTTATGGTAACGAGTACTAGCATGACCTGTGGAATATCAGAATATTTCTTTTATGAAGATAGATACTCGTGTATAAGTCGACTGTTGATTTTCTGTAACGAAGTACTAGCATGACCTGTGGATATACAGAATATTCTTTTTATAAATAGATACTCGTGTTATAAGTCGACTCTTGATTTATGATAACGAATACTAGGCATGACCTGTGATAACAGGTTCTATCTTTTATAAATAGATACTCGTGTATAAGTCGACTCTTGATTCTGGTAAACGAGTACTAGCATGACCTGTGAATATACAAGGATCTTTCTTTATAAATAGATACTCGTGTATAAGTCGACTGTTGATTTATGGTAACGAAGTACTAGCATGACCTGTATATATACGGTTCTATCTTTTATAAATAGATACTCGTATATAAGTCGACGGTTGATTTCTGGTAACGAAGTACTAGCATGACCTGTGGAATACAGGTTCCTATCTTTTATAAATAGAACTCATGTATAAGTCGACTGTGATTTATGGTAACGAAATCTTTCATTTTAATCTACTTTAAATTGCTTTCTAGTTCCATTATGTTTGATTTTTTAAAGCTCCACGTGTCTATGTTGATGCGGCATGTCTTCAGGTCTCTCTTGCAGACATCTTTGAAGCGTAGGCGTGGTCTTCCGCCGGTCGGTTAACGTTATCACAATTAACTTATCATACTTTGTTATATACACAAGTCCTGCGAGTACTTCATAAATTTGGTAATTGTAATTCTTGCATTGCTGTTGTGGTTAACAAACTAGACTAAGACTAATACTACGGTAATAAGTTAGATCCTTACGGGGTGCTCAACACTAATGGCATTGTGCCAGACTATACTAAACTTAGTAATTATCTATAGAATTAAATTATCATACTCTGGTATATCCACAGGTCCTGCTAGTACTTCATAAATTGGTAATTGTATTCCTTGCATCGTTGTTGTGGTTAACAATAGACTAATACTAATACTACGATATATATATAAATATATATATATATATATATATATTATATATATATATTTACAGGTCCTGCTATTATTATATATATATATATATAATATAATATATATATATATGCTGTAGATAGAAGGAAAGTGGTCAGGAAATGAACAACTCAAAACTAGTCACAGGGTGAAAACGGTTTCGTCCTGTGTTCACAGACGTCATCAGCCATTGTGAACACAGACGAAAACCGTTCACCTGTGACTTGTTTTGAGTTGTTCATTTCTTGACCACTTTCCTTCTATCTACAGCATATCGTCGGATCCTAACCCATCCACCCTTCTCATATATATATAATATATTAATATATATATATATATTATATATGTAAACACGGTTTTGTTTTTGGAATGGCTTTTTGCCGATAATTTTTGGGAGAAAAAGTGCTTAATTGGAGTCGTACCTAAATTTTGAAAATTAATAAATTAATAATGAATTAGGCGGAATACCTAATTAAATGTATGGCTAAACAAATCGAGAAAAAATGATTTTCTCGATTTGTTAAGCCATACATTAATAGGTATTCCCGCCTAATTCATTATTAATTATTTAATTTCAAAATTAGGTACGACTCCAATTAACATATATATATATATATATATATATATAATATATATATATATATATATATATATACTTTGACTTGTGTTTAGAAAGTATAGCGATGAGGCTGTAAGAAAACAATGTCTTTATATACACATGATCATTGGAATTTTAATCCACAGAAAATCCATTTGAGCCCATAAAAAAAATATAAAATAAAAAAGATTATTTTTAATTATTTCAATTTGTTTAATTAAACTGGTTGCTTTGAGGTTGTTGTAATATGTTTTTTGAATGAATGTCACTTTAATCTGTTTCCAATTGAACGCCTTCAAAAGTCAAAAACCTCTTGAGGGGATGAATAGGAATTTGTGAAATGCCCAATGCGTTAAAAAACCGTCTCCTTTCGTACCGCTGCCAGCGTGACTGTACACAACATTAAAACTTGCTTTATCGTAAGCAGGTCTGAACATATGAACAGCACATGCAGGAAGGCATTAAGAGAAAAAACTAATATATATATTACCAACCCTCCGCACGAGCAGGAGCGACACAAGGTCAATTTCTTAAGCGGAGTTAACAGGTTTTGAATTCAGAGTGTTCCCTTCCCTAGACCGGTTGCCTAACCAAGGTTAAAGAGCCCAGTCTGCCTAGTATATAACCCATAGCTGGAGGGAGAGTAGGAGTTACTCTGATAACCTGTTTAAACTCCGCTTAGAAATTGACCTTGTGTCGCATCCTGCTCGTGCGGAGGGGTTGGTAAATATATATATTAGTTTTTTTCTCTTAATGCCTTCCTGCATGTGCTGTTCATATGTTCAGACCTGCTTACGATAAAGCAAGTTTTTAATGTTGTGTACAGTCACGCTGGCAGCGGTACGAAAGGAGACGGTTTTTTAACGCATTGGGCATTTCACAAATTCCTATTCATCCCCTCAAGAGGTTTTTGACTTTTGAAGGCGTTCAATTGGAAACAGATTAAAGTGACATTCATTCCAAAAACATATTACAACAACCTCAAAGCAACCAGTTTAATTAAACAAATTGAAATAATTAAAATAATCTTTTTATTTTATTTTATTTTATTTTATGGGCTCAAATGAATTTTCTGTGGATTAAAATTCCAATGATCATGTGTATATAAAGACATTGTTTTCTTACAGCCTCAGTCGCTATACTTTCTAAACACAAGTCAAGTATATATATATATATATATATATATATATATAATATATATATATATATGCTTAATTGGAGTCGTACAATTTTGAAAATTAATTAATTAATAATGAATTAGGCGGGAATACCTATTAAAATGTATGGCTTAACAAATCGAGAAAAATCAATTTTTCTCGATTTTTTAGCCATACATTTAAATAGGTATTCCGCCTAATTCATTATTAAATTAATTAATTTTCAAAATTAGGTACGACTCCAATTAAGCACTTTTTCTCAAAAATTATTCGGCAAAAAGCCATTCCAAAACAAACCGTGTTTACATATATATATATATATAATATATATATTATAATATATATAATATATGAAGAAGGGTGGAGGGTTTAGGATCCGACGATTGCTGTAGATAGAAGGAAAGTGGTCAAGAAATGAACAACTCAAACAGTCACAGGGTGAAACGGTTTCGTCTGTGTTCACAATGGCTGATGACGTCTGTGAACACAGACGAAACCGTTTCACCCTGTGACTAGTTTGAGTTGTTCATTCCTGACACTTTCCTTCTATCTACAGCATATATATATATATATATATATATATATAATATTAATAGCAGGACCTGTAGATATATATATATATATATATATATATATATATATATATATATATCGTAGTATTAGTATAGTCTAGTTTGTTAACCACAACAACGATGCAAGGAATACAATTACCAATTTTATGAAGTACTAGCAGGACCTATGGATATACCAGAGTATGATAATTTAATTCTATGGATAATTACTAAGTTTAGTATAGTCTGGCACAATGCCATTAGTGTTGAGCACCCCGTAAGGATCTAACTTATTACCGTAGTATTAGTATTAGTCTAGTTTGTTAACCACAACAGCAATGCAAGAATTACAATTACCAAATTTATGAAGTACTCGCAGGACTTGTGTATATAACAAAGTATGATAAGTTAATTGTGATAACGTTTAACCCGACCGGCAGGAAGACCACGCATACGCTTCAAAGATGTCTGCAAGAGAGACCTGAAGACATGCCGCATCAACATAGACACGTGGGAGGCTTTAAAAAATCAAACATAATGGAAACTAGAAAGCAATTTAAAAGTAGATTAAAATGAAGATTTCGTTACCATAAATCAACAGTCGACTTATACACGAGTATCTATTTATAAAAGATAGAACCTGTATATCCACAGGTCATGCTAGTACTTCGTTACCAGAAATCAACAGTCGACTTATATACGAGTATCTATTTATAAAAGATAGAACCTGTATATATACAGGTCATGCTAGTACTTCGTTACCATAAATCAACAGTCGACTTATACACGAGTATCTATTTATAAAAGAAAGATCTTGTATATCCACAGGTCATGCTAGTACTTCGTTACCAGAAATCAAGAGTCGACTTATACACGAGTATCTATTTATAAAAGATAGAACCTGTATATCCACAGGTCATGCTAGTACTTCGTTATCATAAATCAAGAGTCGACTTATACACGAGTATCTATTTATAAAAGAAATATTCTGTATATCCACAGGTCATGCTAGTACTTCGTTACCAGAAATCAACAGTCGACTTATACACGAGTATCTATTCATAAAAGAAATATCTGTATATCCACAGGTCATGCTAGTACTTCGTTACCATAAATCAACTGTGGACTTATACACGAGTATCTATTATAACAGAAAGCTTGTATATCCCAGGTCATGCTAGTACTCGTTACCATAAATCACAGTCGACTTATACACGAGTATCTATTTATAAAAGATAGAACCTGTATATATACAGGTCATGCTAGTGTGTACATAATGATGACGTGTGACTTTCTGTGTATTTCTATTCTAAGTTTTGTGACTGTTAGTCGAAAATGGATATAAATTGACTTAATGAATGGTTCTCGGAATCGAACTTCTGACCTAGAGCAGAACAGTAAAGTACTCCGTTCTTTGAAAATTAGATAAGTAAGACGATGTCAGACGAAGCACCGAGATAGATTCTTTCTAACCAAATTCTGACAGCAAGTGTTATTTCCAAATTGATTTTGCCTCAAGTAAATTGAAAAGATCAATTGTTTTCTACAAACTTTTGTTGTGAAACTGGCAAATGAAATTTTCAAATTTACACATTTTCCGCAACATTCCGAGTTGATTAAGTGCTCACACGCTGAGAGATAATTTCTCGAAAAACTTACAAAACATTTTTTGTTCAGTTTTCTGTAACTTTTGCATAAATCCATTTATGAATACTTTTGTAAAACTTCTGTATAAATCGATGGAAATTTTGATTCATATGTTTTATTCAGACTTTATGTAAATGTAGATATGCAAATTTTGGCTGTTTTTACATAAAAGTAGTTTAATTTCTAAATTTTATTATAAAGAACAGAAAAAAAAAAACCCCAACGTTTAAAAGAAATAATGATAATTTTCTAGACGTTTAAAATATAAACAATTAAGAAATAAAACATATTATCCACCAATAAAATTTTGTGTTGTACGGTGTTATCAAGAACAGAAAAGAAAAGTTTGAAGGGAATAATGATAATTTTTTAATACTTTTATAATATAAGCAATTAAGAAAGAACACATACAATCCAGCAACAAAATCTGTCTTAGAGAGTCTTATCCAAACAGAAAAGCAAAGTTTAAAGGGAATAATAACCATTTTCTATATCTCTTATTATAATGGAGATTGTGTGTTTGCCTGTCTCTAACCGAAACTATATCACTACTCACGTTACAATTCCCTTAGTTATTTGATTCACAATCTCCATGTTTTCGATTTTTATTTTTATTTAAACCTCTATCATTAATAAAATTGATTTACATCATTAATGCTGTTGGCCATATCTACATGATATTTTCCTCGTACCCCATTTGTACAAGGTCAGGCACAAAGGCCCTATTAACGTGGGACCACCCACAAACCGAAGATCATGGATGGTGGGCGAAAAATTGCGTCGATCCCGTCGGTATTCCCCCTCAAGGGGGCGCCTCATGCGCTGGGCAATAAACCCAGCCCTGCGAGGGGGCAGGTGTTGCCTGGGGGGATATTAACTTGTAAAGATCCAGGGCCGAAGCCACTGGACCCCCATCCCGTTTGGCGGGTATACATAGTAATAGCATGCAATTGTATTTATATATACAACAGAAAAACGGTTTACAGTCGGGACGGAAAGGTTAATTTGCATATTCTATCCAGGAATGACATTTGTATTACATTGTGTAATTTATTTGTTTCTGGTTTTTGTAGTTTCTTCTTTCTACCTCTTGTCTTTTTCCTTTTCTTCGTTCTTTTCTTTCTTTCTTTCTGTCTTTCTTTCTTTTTTCTTTCTTTCATATTTCTTTCTTTCTTTCATCTTTCTTTCTTTCTTTTTTTCTTTCTTTCTTACTTTTTTCTTTCTTTCTTTCATATTTCTTTCTTTCTTTCTTGCTGTCTTTCTTTCTTTCTTGCTGTCTTTCTTTTCTTCTTTCTTTCTTTTTTTCTTTTTGTCTTTCTTTCTTTTTCTTTCTTTCTTTCTTTCATATTTCTTTCTTTCTTCTTGCTGTCTTTCTTTTTTCTTTCTTTCTTTCATATTTCTTTCTTTCTTTCTTTCTTTCTTTCTTCCTTTACTTGAAGTAACACTTTGATTTTACACACGTATATTTACCATTATGTTTTCTACAGTAAAACAAATGATCTTCATCTCTCTGTCTCTATCTCTTTCTGTCTGTCTCTCTTTCATATCTTGTGTCGCATCCTGCTTGAACAGAGCGCTTGGGTAAATACATTATGTGATAATCTGAACTTGATATTAACGTAATGAAATTCTTCTAACTAATTAAAGAAATTTTGTGTATTTGATTTGGTGGGGACCAACGACACAAACCAATTAATTTTAAAAAGTAAACAGACACGATTAGAAAATTAACGAGAAAGTAAACAGTAAAATCTCAAGTACTAATTAAGATTTTTTTTTCTTTCTTTAATTTTTTAATTTGTCCTTCTTTTATTCTAGAGGATTAGCTAATGACGCATCAAAGATTACAACAAGTTTCTTGATTTCTCTCATGTGTCATTCCTTTCTGTTGATTCTCAATTGACAGTGACATCATTAAAAATGTCTAGATGCACGATGTGTGATGACAGGGATGAGATAATTAACCATGTATTAAGAAAATGCGGGAGACTAGAACAACGAGGATACAAGGCTAGGTACGACTGCGTTGGAAAAGTGATCCACCGGGAATTGTCCAAAAACTAATTCTAACCATACAACAGACAGGACCTAGTATTGATTGACAAGACGAGAATCTGTCACTTCGTGGATTTTGCCGTTCCACCAGACCAAAGAGTAAAAATGTAAGCGAGCAAAAAAGAAAAAAAAAAAAAAGAAAAAAAGAAAAAGAAGAGAAAACATACTTGGACCTTGCCAGAGAACTGGGAAAACTGTGGAACATGAAGGTGAAGGTCATACCAATGTAATTCGTGCCCTTGGAACGGTCCCCAAAGATCTGAAAAAGAAGGGTGGTGAATTGGAAATCAGAGGAAAAATCGAGACCATCCAAAACTACATCACTGTTAAGATCGACTAGAATATACAGAAGAGTCCTGGAGACCAGGAAGACCTGCTGTCATTCAGTATTAAGATCATGGTTGGTTGGTTGGTTGGTTTTAAGGCATGTCAACCCCTTGGGTCATTTTATGCTGAATACTTCTATTGGTAAAAAAAAATGTTAATGCTGACAAAGTTTTGAAATAAATTCTTTTTTAATGGATAATACAATTTTGTTTATAAAACTCATGTTTCTATTTAACCCATAGATGGGACCCTAACAGGTACTACCACTCCGGGTCAGAGTGGACCAGGGAGCAATGGTGATGAAGGGTGCTCCACATTCCCCAAACCTCCAAAACTGGAACCTCACCATCAGATAGAGTTTAACGTCATTCCCAGGACATGTAGACCCGCAGCCACCGCCTTCTAGCACCCCATATGATAAAAAAGGGGTTGGAGTTTGCCATAAGGGCAATAGGTTGGGAAAATCATATAGGTGCTAGCTTGAAGTGACCAGCCGATTGATCGGAGGGGCCTCTCCGACCGCCCGTCTAGCCCAAGATAGGGCCAAAGTGGAGTATTGCAAGTCATGAACTGCTCATCCACCTGGGTTCTATCCTTAAGCAGCACGGGCAGCAAGTGGCCCCATTGGGGGAGTCTTACCCCTCTGCAGAGGTGCAGTCGGTGCAGTCGGTGCGTTCTAATGCTCCAGCCGACAAGGGTGGTAAGATCAGCTAGAATGCTCCGAAGATTCCTGGAGACTAAAGGAGACTTGCTGTCACTCAGAATTCAGTCAAATACCATTGACTGGCGCTGGTATTAAAAAAAAGACTTTCAAAGAGTGAAATAATAATATGCAGAACAATATAAAATGTAAGTAATTAGGTGACAGAGATGAAATTGTTAATCATATGATAATCGAATACAACAAACTTGTACAAACGGAATACAGGATTAATCACGTGACCAATGTGATCTCCTAGGAATTGTCCAAGAGATTCAGATCTGACCATTCTGATAAATTGTGTATGCACAAACCAAACTATTTCCTAGAAAATGAGACCCATGGGATTTTGAGATATAAACGGATCACCTAGTGCCGGCCAGAAGCCCAGAGCGAGTGTTAATTAACAAGAAGATGAGACTTGTCATCTAAGGGGATTTTGCCGTTTTAACAAACCACAGAGGGAAAATCAAGGAAAGTGAAAACATAAACAAATATTTGGATCTCGATAAAGAGGTTAAGATTCTGTGGAACATGTAGGTGACCGGGTTACCATTGTAGTTAGTGCACTTGGAACGGTTCAATAAATGCTGGAAAAGAGACTGGGTGGGGAAACTGGTTATCTGAGGGCGAATCAGAACCCTGCAGATCACAGAAACGTTAAGATCGGTTGTGCATACGACCCTACTAGTTACAGTCGCTCTCGGTCAGAGGAGAACTATGAGCAGTGGCAACGAAGAGATGATTCTACGCACCCCTATAGCTCGAGAATTGTTGCTATTAATTGGTTACAGTTCCGTGGGACATACCCAGCACAAAAGAATTTCATGGGTATATACCATTGATTGATGATTTTTACTATAAAAATGCACTAAAAATAAATTTTACTATAAAAAGGCATTGGCCAATGATTTTTCTATAGAAATGCATTGGGCAACTATTTTACAATAAAAATGCATATGACATATTTTTTACTATAAAAATGCATTGGAAGTGATTTTGACTATAAAAATGCACAGGAAATGATTTTTATTATAAAAAATGCATTTGAAATAATTCTTCTATAAAAATGCATTGGAAATGAGTTTTACTATAAAAATGCATAGGAAATGATTTTTATTATAAAAAATGCATTGGAAATAATTTTTCTATAAAAATGCATTGGAAATGAATATTAAACAAAAATGCCTTGCAAATGATTTTTACTATAAAGATGCATTGGAAAATGATTTTTACTCTAAAAAATAGTTTGACCAGTGATTTTTACTACAAATGTATGGGAATGGTTTTTATTATAAGAATACATTGGCCAATCTTTTTTTGCTAAAAAAATGCACTGGAAATGATTTTACTATAAAAATGCATTGGAAATGATTTTTACTATAAAATGCATTGGAAATGATTTTTACTATAAAAATGCATTGGAAATGATTTTACTATAAAAATGCATGGAAAGATTTTACTATAAAAATGCATTGGAAATTATTTTTAATCTACTAAAAAAATGCCTGTTCGCCACAAGTAGGATGTAGTAATGGATCATCAAGACTAGCTTGTTAACCATTACACCTCATGGAACACCGCACAAATAAACGTTGTATGTCAACTCAGAGCTGAGAAAGAATCCAGTCAATCCAGGCCACAGCAGTGTCAAAATCAGCTAGGAACTTTTAAGAGTCCTGGAAACCCGAGGAGAATGCTGTCCTCAAGCTTAAGAGAAAATAACCAGTTAAAGATGATGTGAAAAACTTCGCATAGATTGAAGATGACGGTGATACTAATAGTAGTTGGTGCACTTGGAACGGTCTCCGAATTTGGGAGAAAATATTAGAGGGATTGGAAATTAGAGGAAACTTCAGAATACCTAGAGCACAACATTGTTAAGATCGGATAGAATACTCTGTTGTCATTAAGTGAAAGACAACTAGCTAACGTTGGTGTGAAAAACTTGGGAGTATTGTACAGGCCCAGCGACTGGCCGACTCATAAGGAGAAATATAATAAGTATCTTTATTAATAAAGCTGAACTAAAAATAAAAATTTTAGAGACATTTTGTTAATCAAGTCGAAAGTAAAAATTTAAAAGGACCAGATTTCTTGATTGTAAAGGTGATCTTCACTTTGATGATGGTCGTGAATGAGTTAATCAAAAGAAAGAATCGTATCATAGAGAATCGTCTGAAGAGCAACATCTCATGACTAGAATTACAGTCTATAAGATTTATGAATAGTTTTTTCCAGTCAGAAGAGACAGCTGAAATTATTCTGGTGTAATCAAAGATGAAATGATGGAATTGGAAGGACAAGAATCTTTCAATTCCGTTTCGGTAATTGTCAGACAGAATGAGGACTTGAATTTCTGGAGACATTCTTGAATCAGATCTTACATCACTTTTAATCGATTCAATTATTTTTTTTTCTCCCTCTCTCTCTCCCTCTCTCCCCCTCTCTTCTCCCACCTCTTCTCCCTCTCCCTCTCTCTCTCTCTATCTTTCCATCTTCTCCTTTTGACACAACCAGAAAAGGCAATTTTATCGTGAGACTCCATTTTGAAAAATAAATTGCAGTTTTATTATTACATATTTCGCTTAGACTCGAGTTTAAAATAGTTCAAATTCAATTCGATTAATAAATATATGAAAAAAAATTCAAATACTTTCTTAAGTATAATTATATCTTAAGTATAATAAATAATATAATAATAATAAATAATATATTACTAGCAAATAAAAAGGACTCCTTCCGGCGATGTAAAATCATTTTTTGAAAGATATTGCCTGAGGGATGGAGCTGAAAATTCAATGTCATAGAGTGTGTACCAATAAGTATGTAAATCGTCAAATATATAAAAAAAAAAGAAAGAAAGAAAGCAATTTGAAATGGAAACAGTTCCGATAACTTTAAATATTAATTAGAATAAAACAATCTACATATAAATATATACGCCGGCATCTATTTATTGAAACAATGAGGATTGTGTAACGTTGCATGCTCACATTTTGAGTGTATTTATTCTATGTTATGACGTTGATTATGTTTGGGTAATGTGACGTAAGCAGTGACACAGTTTTGTTACAGACAAAAACCAGAAGCGAATCTCCATTTATTATATATATATATATAATATATATAATATATATAATATATATATATATATAATATATATATATTTCATATGAGGAGATTTATTCTGGTAGAATATTTTTCTTTGAAATTTCTATTTGTAAAAAATGTTTCTGGAGAGGCTAAACTCATTTTGAGTTTCTGATTGAAATAAATTTATAACAGGATGACGGTTTGTTAAATTGTTCTTATATTGAAAGTTAAATATTGCTCTATATATGATTAATTTATTGATTATTAACATTGAGCTCTCTTCAGGGATTTATAAAAATCCTTTTATGAGTATATACGTTTGCACCTACAGAAGGATTAGTATATTTCTACAGTGAGATTTCGGTGATCACAATTAAGATCATCCTTTACTCACCAGTCATTTAGATTCCTATATATAACGCTCTCCTATAAAAGGGATGGAGCACTCTATGAGGGCCTTTACATATGTACTGATGTGTGTATTAAAACAGTTAAAATCCCTTCGCATTCTGTGTGGACGAAGCCGAGCGGTTAAGCTGTCCGCCTGATGCATCGATCAGGGTTTTTATTTCGGCTGTAGGTAGATCAACAAAATTTCTAGCCACACTGAAGAGACTTGATAAGTCGAAACACTGTCTGTGGATGACTATAATATATATATATATATATATATTATATATAATATATATATATAGAGATAGATAATAGATATCCAAAAGTCCAGAGAAGAAATCTTCCTTACGACAACAAGAGTTTTATTTAAACCTGTCGCAGTTCTGAGAGCTCAATGTGTTGCTCTTAATGTTAGAGATCACAGAGCAAAATTTATAAGTAAAGAAATGACAAAATTAGAGATTAGCATTTCGGAGAGTTCCCTGACTATAGACTATAATGCTAATCTCTAAGTCTTTCGTTATTTCTTTAACTTATATAGATATAGATATAGATATAGATATTGATATAAGATTATGATAGAGAACCAGAGCAGAGAGAGAGAGAGAGAAGAGAGAGGAGAGAGAGAGAGAGACGAGAGAGAGAGAGAGAGAGATATTTACATTGAGGAAGAATAGATTTGTTTATATAGTAAGGTCACGTGGAATTAGGAGGAGATCCGTCGTCTAAGTACTTCAATGGAATCTGCACAGAATAATCTGTGTGTTCTTAAATAGTGGTTAGAACCATCGCCACTGTTGAGTACGGGGGAGATGGCTCATTCCTTATATGAAGATTCAACCATCTTTTATAGACTCATGAGACTAATATTCATGGAGTGTTAATAAAAATCAATTTTCGCTTAATGAGTACCAGGAAACATTGATTTATGCTATTTATGATTTCACAGATTTTGCCAAATTTCTCCCTCTCTGTTCTCTGTCTCTGTCCTCCTATCGAGTTGCGACAACATACAAAACCTCTCCCACACCAATCGTATCTCTACTACAACAATCCCACCCACAACATGACGATGGAAAAATATAGAAATCGGCATTTTTTCAAGAATTTCAGACTAGATAAAAAAAAACTAATTTCTCTGAATGTTGAGATTGAGGCTTGAGATTAAAGTTTATCTGCGTATCGGCACTATTGTCCCCTTCTTCATTGTTATTTGTACAACGTTTCCGGCCCGATATACCCTCTCGGCCTTCTTCAGGTATGCTTGTCAAAGACTCCGGGAACCTTCTCGGACCTCGGGAACTTTCTTTTCGAACTCGGGAACTTCTGTCGTATTCGGGAGCCATCCACGGAACTTTGAACCTAACCCCTTTATGTTAATTCCATCATCATGGCCGGTGGATAAGGGCAGTTAGGTTAAGAACGTTCTAAGTGACAGTTATCTCTGGAACCCGAGTTCAATCCTGAGGTGAAAGCATTAGAAAACAATAATTAATTAACACACCACCCCAGCTATGGTTAGCGGAATGAGACAGGACACCCCCCGTGGACTAAATAACAAGGTTAGGTTCAGAAGTTCCGTGATGGCTCCCGAATCGATCAAGAAAGTTCCCAGAGTTTCGAAAAGAAGGTTCCCAGTCCGACAAGAATACCTGAAGAAAGCTCGGAGGGCATATCGGCCGAACGTTGAAAAATAACATAAAGATGGACAATAGTCCCGAATAACGCAGGATAATACAAATAAAAAGAAGAATGAACTGGCCTTTAATTACGTGACCTCCCTGGGATTTTTTTTGCAAGATAAAAATGGGACGGTCTTCTCTAGGGTGGTGCGTTCTCCTCCCCCCCAAAACTAAATAAACTTGGATAAAACAAATACAAATATTGTCCAAGCAGATAGAACACTGTATATATTTTGGCGGCAGAACAGCCCTTGGTAGGTGGCGGGAAATGGAGACGCCAAAATGAATCAGTAAGTTCTGAAATACGGGTGCTTAAGTAACGATGGAGGAATCATACACAAATTATCAATTGCTGGAGGAGAAAGAGTTGGATAACACATTTTCCCAAGAGTATCATCGCTATGGAAAATTCCACCAGCCTCGATCTCAATTCGAACCGGTGTTGCCTGTCTATTACCCTTAATATAATAACCATTACACTACGGGCCTACAGTTTTTGTATAATTGTTTCTTAAGCCGTTTTAACGATATATAGTAATATATATATATATATATATTAAATATATATAACCTCACACGTGTCTGGTATATATAATATAGTACTGCTTACTGCATAGCTGTACTGCTTCAGTCAATTCTTTTGATAAAGAGGTATTCCTTCGAAATTAGAAATAATAAAAATACACGTCAAACACACAACACCATTGTTACCGTATTTAATTATTTTTTAGATTTTCCAAACTGCATTGGTGATATGCCTTCTCTAAATCAACCTCCTAACCAATAATATATATATATATATGATATATATATAAATATATATATTATAATATATTTATAATATATTAAAATAAATGAAGGAAAAACCTACTTGCTCTGTCCCGTCCACTCACTGGCACTAACCACATTGAGCTTCAAACGGTTGTACCGCACCAGTCTTGGTTAAACCAACACATGGAAGACACTTATAGTAAAAAATATCTGTTATAATTTTTGTTTGTGATTTAGAATGAAGCATTAGGTATAAATATTAAGAACTCGGTTTTTTTAATGTTAAGTCTCGTTATTCATTTGAATTTTGGAGGCGTTTGCGCTCTTCATTGAATCTTAGACTGAGTGTTTGTGTTGGTCCTGGCGTCTTTGATATGCTCGTTTTGTTGGGAAGGTAGTAAATCTGTGTGACTCGTTTTTTTTGGGTGGCTGTGTGGGTCGTTGTTAGTGACCTCCTTTCTTCTGTGCTGCCGCTATTCGTGTGATCTGTTTGTTGCGGATGATTGCTTTGTTTATTGATGGTTTATTTTTAAGTGTATCCTGTTCGTATTGGTCGTCAACTAAGGAAGCCATACGTGGAAATCCCTCTACAACAATATATATATATATATAAATAATATAATATAATATATAATATAATATATATAATAGTGCTTAATTGGAGTACGTACCTAATTTTTGAAAATTAATTAAGTAATAATGATTAGCGGGAATACCTATTAAATGTATGCTAAACAATCGAGAAATCAATCTCTAGTACTGTACTTTTCGGCTATTAGGCCTCATCAGCAGAGCTTATAGATCGGAAGACCCGCCCCTGTGCGTGATTTTGAAACCGGAACTGCCAAGCGTGACAGTTTAAGTGTAGGGTTATGGGACGGCCTGTCACTGGCAGTCCCGGTTTCAAATCATGGCACAGGGCGGTCTCCATCTATAGCTCTGCGATGAGGCCTAATAGCCGAAATGGTACATACAGAAATTGATTTTCTCGATGTTTAGCATACATTTTAAAGGTTCCCGCCTAATCTTATTTATTAATTAATTTTCAAAATTGGTACGACTCCAATTAAGCCTTATTCTCCCAAAAAATATCGGCCAAAAGCCATTCCAAACAAACCCGTTTTATATTACATATATATATAATTTAGTGTACAATATCATTTGAAGTTGTCATTGTACCATTGGTTCTAGGCTAGCAGTGTTACTAACCTTCATCAAGACAACGCGCCCTGTTTAAGAATACAGAGAATTCTCTTCATTTATATATGCCTGATATATAATAAACACACAAATACAATAAAATCCACTCTACCATTTCTTGCCATTTGATGACCTCACGACTCACTCGACCCGACGTCTACTATACAATGAACGGCCCTCACTTCCACCCCAACTTCACCCCATCTCCTCTGACCTCTATTACAAACCACACCACCGCAAAGCCACACAAATAAGAATCGTTACACATCCCAAACATTCACCACCACATAATCAGCACTGATCACAACCCTCCTTGCCAATCACAACCACAAGACATTCGTTCTGTCAGAGACTGAATTCTTCAAAACTCAGCTCTGTGTCCTGTAGTCTATAGACTGAAACGTTATAAGCGTCGAATCACCAACCAGTGGGCGATTCATGTCAAAACCTCCAGCTATGTCAACCCACTCCCTTCAAGTTTTCGAAATTTTGTCGCAAGTGTGGATTATGAAAAAGTGACAATCAACTATCTTCTTGGTAACAAATTAATATCAATATATGTGAAATAATTAATAGAAAAGTTTTTTGTCATAGATGCAGTGCCACATCGGGAAATA
>CM042155.1:70102113-70122370 GCA_023376005.1 Doryteuthis pealeii
AAAGAGAGAGATGGGTGAGTCGGGGCATTCTAACGCCCCAGCAGAGGGCGGTAGAGTTCTTGTGTAGTGGCTATGCTAATTAGGCAATCTACACACCACTACAAATATACAAGGGAAATTACTGAATAAAATTTAGTAATTACTTAAAGGCGACCCATCGTCGTGTAATAGTTAGCAAGCTATTCTCGCTGATCTATTACTACTGAATAGAGAGTTCGCTTCTTGCTGGATCATGGCCTACTAGTATTATACGGCCCCATATGATACAGTAAGAGGCAAAAAATAACAGGCCGATTATATTTTAACTCATTCTGGGTCGCTTATAAACTTGACACAGAAAGGAAGGTAACTTTAAAAATGTAACAGAAAATAATAAAATAATACCGGTAGAATCTAAAAGTCATTATTTTAATTTAATTTTAATTCTTTTCAAAATTAAAATACGTTATTTATACTTTGTCTTTCACTAATCTACGAATTATAAACGGCTGTGATTTACCTTGTTTTTATGCTTTTCAATCACGTATACGGTCTGTTTTGCCTAAGACGCTAGTTTGGTAAAATTACTAACGCATAACTTTTTGCATTTAAATATTGATTTTTTAAAGTTTTTCGCGATAATTTGTTTACAAAAATGGTTAATCTTTTCATATTACATTTCTGAAGAAAAAAAAAAAGAAAACAGTTTGTGTATTTTTGTATACTTTTAACATTTTCCAGCCTAAACCTACAGATTGACTATCAGGCCAATCGGCCTGTTAATTTTTGCCTCTTAATGTATCATGTGGGGCCGTATAATATTAGTAGGCCGTGACTGGATTCACCCTACTTGTAAGCTTGTGTCATATCCTACCCGAGCAAATATTACAATCTATTGTGTGACGTTACAATTATTTATTTAGTTATTTATTGCATACAGAAATCATTGGAAACCCTTGCCTTGCTATCAAAATACTTGACACTTGCTATTATGACAGATGAGGGAAGAGAAATACTCGCATAATTACTCATAATAGCAGGACCTGTGACATAACACAGTAGGATAATCTGTCATAATAGCAAGTGTCAAGTATTTTGATATCAAGTTATAGACGAGGCTGTTTGCATTTCAGATAGCATTAAGACCCGTGGAAAAGGTATGCTATCAAATAAACTTTCTCCAACTATGAGTAAATAGTAGGGCCGACTTGGGTCTTTAACCTTGGCAAGGTAACAAGTCTAGGAAAAGGAAAACTCTGAATTCAAACCTGTTAAACTCTGCTCAAGAAATTGACCTAGGGTCGCATTCTACTCGTGAGGAGGGGTTAATGCATCTCTCTCTCTCTCTCTCTCTCTCTCTCTCTCTCTCTCTCTCTCTCTCTCTCTCTCTCTCATGGGAAATGGACTCGTCGCGCTGAGTTCAAACCTGGATGTGGTAAGTGCATTTCACTTAGCGCTAATACCCTTGGGATAGGTATGAATCCTACTCTCCCTCCAGTTATGGGTAGATAGTAAGTCAGACTGGGCTCTTTAACCTTGGTTAGGCAACTGGTCTAGGAGAAGGAAAACTCTGAATTCAAACCTGTTAAACTCCGCTTAAGAAATTGACTTTGTGTCACATCCTGCTCGTTGGATGGGTCGGTAAAGATATATACAAACAAGAAGAAACAAAAAAAAATGAAAATGAATTAATTAAAAACAATATATAAAGAACAAAACATCATCATCATCATCATCATTGCGCTATAGTAGCGCGGATATCCATGACAATCTCTCACCAACCGTCCCTATCATTCATTGACATCAGGAGTTTCTCTATGCAGCATCCAGTTCGTCCTCGCTTTAACACACACACACACACACACACACACACACACATATATATATATATATATATATATATATATATATATATTTCGCACTTATCAGTTTAAAATAAACGAGAAACTCTGGAGAAGCCTGCTAGTGTAATGGTTAGAGTGTCCGTCTGTCAGCCTGACAGATAGGGTTCGAATCACGCACAAAGCACTGCCCTGTCTATAGCTCTGCTGATGAGGCCTAATAGGCTGAAATGTACATACAGAGATCGACTTTTTCTCGATGGGTTTACGCTTTACATTTAAACCGATATGCACGCCTAATTCATTTAATTATAATGAATTGATTAACAAATTAGGTATGACTTTAATTAAGCACATAATCTCCCATATATATATATATATATATATATATATATATATATATATATATATATATCAATTTTTGTCAATATAGGTAGATAGATATAGAAATGAGATTTATCTTTATGTGTTTAAAAGACGGACAACTCCAGGTAGCTCTGCTAGTTTCTTGTAAAATCTTTAGTATTCAGACATGAAAATGTTTCCGTTACAAAAATGAATAGGTCGGGTTATGAAAAGCAAGGGTTAAAGAGAAAGACATTGTTTAGCAGAAAACACTTAGAGAAAACTGCCTTAAGCGAAAGAAAAAAAACAACAAGAATTTGGTCGATAGAACATTAACCATGATTTAATATACATAATGGACTATTCGCGTGCACACAGCCAAATAAATATCAAGTATATATATATATATATATATATATATATATATATATATATATATATGTAGAATTAAACAAAAGACATCTCCTGTTTAACAATTTTATTTTTTATCTTTTCGAGTTTTCTGGCCAACTTTTTAATATTTGGGTGGAATTCGTAGATAAGTCCACCAAAGTTCAAATCCACACTACAGCAAATACTTCTTCAAATAACATTTACTATCGCAACCAGATGCACAGGAATTACAATCTTGATTAAATAGCACTAAAAAAATTAATTCGGAATAATGTTACAGCAACTACGCCTGATAATAAGGTAAAATTGATTATTTATTATACAAAATTCAAAAAAACTAACCTCGTTGTTCGCAACAATTTCTCTCCCCAAACAAGTCGGCTTAATGAGACCAATGTAGAATACGGATTTAAATGTCCCCTAGGAGAGTGCAGTCTCCCAGAAAATGAAAATACATACATCGGATTCACCTCAAGCACATTGTCACGTCGTCTAACCCTCTATGTAACAGATAATAGCTCCATTTCACAACACAAAATTACATTCATGTCCCCACTCTAATTACCGAAATATTCTAACGGAAAATAAACACATTCTGCACAAAGAAAAAAAAAAGAAAACTCCAAATACTAGAAGCTCTATACATAAAACAATACAAACCATCCTTAAACTAAATTAATTTCCAATGCAGTACACACATTTTAAAATGCCTATAACACCTTTCTTCTCCTTCCAGAGAATATATATATATATATATATATATATATATATATATACTTAATTATTTGTCTCTGTGAGATGGGCTCCGAATCGATCGTTTCTAAAAATGTAACGACAAGAAAATTAATCGCTACACTATATAAATAGATAATTACGAACGCCCATCGCGGCGCTAGATTTAGTCATGGCCTTGTGCCAGAATTGAGCTTAGTAACACTTATTTTAATAAATATCTAAATACCAATGGAAATCAATGGGAGTGCGGTAATTTATAAGATATACGCGTCTGCCTTAATCGTTGTAGGGGGATGGACCAGTCCTCATTGGGCGTCACAGAGTCTGCCAGGAGTAAAACAAGCCGTTTAATTTTCATTCGACAAATGGATATTCTACGTCACTGTTGTATTGTTCATTGCTTTTCTTATAGCATATATTATATCAATTTCTTTAAAAATAGATTTTTTTATAAAACTTTCTTAAAAATTTTTCTAAAACCGATCACCTGAGGTCGAAATTAGTTGCGAACAATCAAAATATAAATAACATAAAAGAAATATTCCTATTTGTTTTAACACTTTTGTTCATTCTTTAGTGTAATGGTTGGAATGTCCGCCTGTCAGCCTGACAGGTAGGGTTCGAATCACGCACAAAGCACTGCCCTGTCTATAGCTCTGCTGATGAGGCATAATAGGCTGTAATGTACATACAGAGATCGACTTTTCTCGATTTGTTTACGCTTTACATTTAAACCGATATGCACGCCTAATTCATTTAATTATAACTAATTAATTAACAAAATTAGGTATGACTTTAATTAAGCACATAATCTCCCACAAATTGTCGGCCTTCGCCATTTCAAACACATTGTTTGACTACTTCATATATATATATATATATATATATATATATATATTATATATATATATATATATATTGGTTTGGAGGTTGATTTTGAAGGCTATCACCATGCAGGTGTAAAGAAAAAATAATAATAAGGTGACAATGGTGTTGTGTGTTAACCTGTATTTTATTCTTGAATTTTCGAGATAAAATCTCTTTTTCAAAAGATCACTGGCTGGAACTGAAGTCGTCTTATGGCATTTCTAGTTAAAATAGAAATTTCTTAACTAGAAATGCCATAACAAGACGACTTCAGTTCCAGTGATCTTCTGAAAAAGAGATTTTATCTCGAAAATTCAAGAATAAAATACAGGTTAACACACAACACTATAGTTACCTTATTATTATTTTTTCTTTACACCTGCATTGTGATAGACTTCAAAATCAACCTATATATAAATATACTACCATGCGGTCAGTCTGAGTTCGACCCTACTCAAGGATAGTTGTGTCTAGCCACACTGAAGAGGCATGAAATGCCGAAACACGTGTCTGTGGATGACTTATTAATATATATATATATATATATATATATATATATATACTTTGTCATTAAGTGAATATTTTCGTAGTTTCATCCAGACATACATACATACATACATATAAACCAATTGTCCTTTATATGTGTACTAGAAGCAGCTACCCAGCATCGTCTTGGTACAGGGAAGGGGGAAAACGATGGTGTATTGATTTGTTTACTTGTGAGATTTAGAAGTCCCGGACATTTTTAAGTAAAATTTCAATATTATTTCTATGTATATTTTAATTTTTAAATATCTTCGAATATAAATCAAACCTTCCTAATTTTTACACAAAAAGCAAGAACCGGTGATATTTAATGTATATGTATCTTTACTTTGTCGTTAATTATTTAATTTGTGCAGTTTCCTCGGACATACATACACACGAACTGTCCTTTATAGATAGATAGATAGATAGATAGACAAGATAGATAGATAGATAGATAGATAGATAGATAGATAGATAGATTGGCTAATGGAATGAGAACCAATGCAGATGTGATGGTAGCCTAATGTCATTTATACTCAGTCACGCGATCACTTAGAAACGTGCGTGAAGGAAATGTGTTTCTTAATAAAAGGAGGGATTTTTTTAAATGTTGATATATAATGTCATTATCTTTATGTCTTTATATTATTGCAATTAAATTATTTTTCGAAAGTTTACTGGGAGAATGTAAGAAAAAATCAAATTTCGATGATTAAAAAAAAAACTAAATTCAATCACAGTAATTTATCTTTTTCTTACAAATTAATTCCTGTTTCTATCCAATTATATATATATATATATATATATATATGAATTGAATAGACATGACAAAAAAACTGGTGATACTAGACAATATGAGAAACGATGATAGTTTTCAAATGAGCAAGCAAAAGGTCATTGCAAAATTATAAGCATTTTAGGATCGATTCACATGTAATTTTCAGATACATGGATGCGTATGTTGGTCAGTATGGACGATTGAAGAATTTCGAGTTTCGCAACAAAAAATAGAATAATCAGGGTCAATACGTTGATGGATTTAGTATAAAGTTGATAGAAAACTTAAGTTGTAAAAAAAAATCAAAAATTAATTTAAGTTTTTTTTTGGACGCTAGATAATTTTTTTTATATGATGTTGGAACGATTATCAAATTTGTTGTTAAGAAATGCAAAAAAAAAATATATAAAGATGAAATATTTACATGATCTATGAACATTTTTCTAGTTTATGTGAAAAAAAAAAACGTGTAAATAAAAAAAGAACCAACGCCAGAGTATCTATTTCTGGATATTTTTATTTATGACAGATTATGTAAGTTAAAAGTCATGGCGATTTTTTTTTTAATCGAACATCATGAAAAAAAGAAAAGAAAGAAAAGAGTGAAGGAGTTAAATCCAGATTATTAACTTTTTACATATTGAAGTAGTTAGCAATAGCTCTTAAATAAACAAACATTGTAATAATTAAATTATCATACAGTGGTATATCCACAGGTTCTGCTAATTTTGAAGATTAGAATTGAAATTGAATAGGAGAAGCGTTTTGTATACGTTTTATTATATATAGAGGCGCGTGGCATAATGGTTAGAATATAAGGAAATGGACTCGTCGATCCGAGTTCAAATCCTAGACAAGGCTGTTTGCATTTCACATAGCTCTAATACCCCTGGGAAAGGTATGAATCCATATATTCTCCCCAGCTATGTGTAAAATAGGGACAGACTAGGCTCTTTAACTCTGAATAGGTAATCAGTCTAGAGAAGAAAACTCTGAATTTGTAAAACCTGAGGTCGGTCGTTAATTGGTTTTGTGGCATTTATTGTGCTCCAATTCTTTTCCATCGACTGTGTCAAAAAAGTGTTAATGGTCCAACACAAGCCTTCAACACTATAAACAAAACACTGTGTAGGTTGTTCAATGGATGAACCCTCATGCGTCGAAATCTACGTGAGAGTCCACCATTTCCATTATAAGTTTATGATTAAAAGAAAAAAAAACATGGAAAATTTGACTGAAATTTTAGGTAAATTATTGATTTGAAAAAAAAAATCAAATAGAAAAATAATTCAAGAAAAACGTGTGGTATATTCGCAGGTCCTGCTATTAAAGATTGAAATTGAAATTGAAAAGGAAAAGAATTATGTGTACTTTTATGATTGAAAGAAAGAAAACATGGCAAATTTGGAACTTGAGGTAAATTATTGCTTTGAAAAAAAAAAAATCAAATAGAAAAATAATTCTTGAAAATTCTTAAAACCCATTTATGGAAAAGAAAAGAGCGAGTTAATTTGACAGAATCTTTTTCGACTAACGTCAGTGTAATACAATATTTCATTTGAAAAGGGCGACATTGTCTAGACCAATCAACAATGATAGGGTCGAAATAAGATTTGAAAGCTTTAGAAAAAAAAAAAAAATCAGAATATAAATTCTAAGAATCACATTCATTTTCTCATTTCAAATTAATTGCTGTTCCAATTCCAAAAATGTTTAAAGAATTTTTGTTTAATGATTAACTGTCAAGATTTAATGTGGCGTTGTCGGCTGATTTTTGGTTGATTTTTACAGACGAAGTCTTAATAACATTTTTCAAAACAAGGAAAGGTTTTCAATAGACATTTTCTTTTTTCAAAATACATTTTTCTCAATTAACCCTCATACTAACCCGAAAGCCACTAAAATCAGACGTGTTTAATACTGGCTCGCCTGAAAATCGAATACGTGAAATTCTGAGTCGTGAGATTTTCTTTTGTTTTATTATTATGTTATTCTATACTTGAAATATATTGAGATATTGCTCTGCATTTTCGTGTATTGAGAACTGTCAACACACACACACACACACACACACACACACACACACACACACACCCGGTTTAGCTCAGTCAGTAGAGCGTTCGGCTAGAAACCAAAAGGTTCCTAGTTCGATAGCCACCCTCGCCAACTCAGCGTATGAGTAGCACAGAGATATGTGCGGTAAAGTAAGGAGCTGATGGTAGGTGTGGCGCTCCACCTCAGACGCTAAAAGATCTCCTTGGTCTAGCGCTAGTGAAAAGGGGATAGACTCCCTCGCTGCATGGCTGATACCGACATAAGGCCGCCCCGACGAAATATATATATATATATATATATATTGTGTGTGTGTGTGTGTGTGTGTGTGTGTGATTTAAAGGCGCTTGGTTGAATACCATTGAATACCAATTCTTGATCATTTTCAAGTGCGTACGTTCAAGCTCTCGTGTAACTTTTCTTATATCGGGGTCCAAATGCTTCAGAAGGTGACATATATTTTCCCAAGCGCTTTCGACCACGTCTATAATCGTCTTCAGGGGTATTATTTATTTAAGTTGTTTGTTTCATTTTTTTTTTTTTTTGTCGTGCATTTTTCTTTTTTCCAGGTTTATTCAGTTGGGAGGATTTATTATAGGTGGGGTTGCTATGATTTCTGCATTACCTAATGAAGATATTCAATATATGGAGCACCTTATTTATCATTTGGACACCGATATTACTCGGGGGTCTTTAATGTAAGCAATAAAAAATCACTAAGAAGAAATGTTCTTTGGAATTCAACCAAATGTGTTTAAATAATAATTTGTTGTCGGAAATAATAAAAGCAGTATGAAAAGTCAAAACCAATGTGAAAAGCAATCACCCTCATCCAGAATTTGAAATCGGGTTGATGAATCCATTTCCTATGAATCTAACGATTACACCACGCGCCTCCATAATATATATATATATATATATATATATATATAGAGAGAGAGAGAGGGGGAGAGAGAGGGGGAGAGGGAAAGAGGGGGATGCGCGTGGTGTTATGGTTATATATATATATATATTATATATATATATATAATATATAAAAATGCAGAGAAATCCAGCATGCAACATACGTCATATATATATATATTATATATATATATATATATATATATATATTAATTAATCATGACAAGCAATATATATATATATATATATATATATATAGATATAGAGAGAAGAGAGAGACAGAGAGAGAGGCGCGTCGTGTATATATATATATATATATATATATATATATATATATATATATATATATAAGGTGTGTTGCCTCCTGGATCTTTCAGCCATTTAGTACTCAGTTTGACATTCGTGTTGGGATAATGATCGATAATATCCGGTCTGTCTTAAGGGTTTCCGCTCTTTCGCTGGTTTGAGCACTCATCCTAGAGTGCATTCGTCATAGTTGATTGCTAATACAAAACACGGGCGGTGGTCACTCTTGAAATCGGAATCACAGCCGCCATATTCGACACGATATGGAAAACGTTTGTGGAATATATATATTTCCCAACACCTCCGCGCGAGTAGGGAGTGACACAGGTCAATTTCTTAAAGGGAGTTGAACCGGTTTGAATTCAGAGTTTTGCTTCTACTTGACTTATTGCCTTAACCAAGGTTAAAGATCCCAGACTGTCCTACAATTTCTACTATTTCTGGGAGAATCGTTGTATGCACAAGATTCCCAAGGGTATTAGCACTAGGTGAAATGCAAACATACTCGTCCAGGATCTGAACTAACCCAGACTATTTTTTACGACAATTATCATTACACGATGAGAAAAAAACAAATTAGAACCTGTGAAATGAAGCGATGCCGCCTCGAAAATCGGCGGGGTGAAATACAATGGTGGAATTTAGGTCCGTTAAGTTCGATTTAACCATTTTTTCGCCCACAGCTGGGGTGCTTATTGGTTACTTGGTCAAGTTATTTAAATAGAACTGTTTTCAGCCCTGAAACTGGCAATAACCTTGGCCATTTAAATTATTGCATTAGCCTGTGAAAGGGAGAAAGCAGCTATTGAAAATATTTTCTCGAATAAAAATAGTGTTGATTTTATTGAACTTTATATATATATATATATATATGTATATATATATATGTTGTTGTGTTGTTGTTGGGGCACTGTAGCTGCTACAGCGCCCCAACAACATCAAACACACACAAAGCGCATCACACCCAAAGCAGACAAACATGACACACCCACTACCAACGTTTTTGGATTATCTGTAGGTATAAGATGTACACCCAATTACTTCAGCAGCAGGCACTTCCGGTAAAAATTGGCCAATGAGAAGCGTATACAGAACGCATTGAAGATCGTAGGCAGCTGTCTTCGAATCAATTGCTACAAGATCTACTTACAGTATACTCTTTTTTGAACACGACGGACTATAATTATAAGACGAAAGATGGAAGAGCGTGGTGTAATGGTTAAAGTCATGGGAAATGGACTCGTCGCCCCGAGTTCAATTCCTGGATGTGGTAATTGCATTTTCACTTAGCGCTAATACACTTGGGAAAGGTATGATTCCTACTCTCCTTCCAGCTATGGATAAATAGTAGGGCAGACTTGTCCCTTTAACCTTGGTTAGGCAACCGGTCTAGGAGAAGGAAAATTCTGAATTCAAACCTGTTGAACTCCGCTTAAAAAATTAACCTTGTGTCACATCCTGCTCGTGCGGAGGGGTTGGTAAATATATATATATATATATATAATACAAGACGTATCTACTGATACTACACTCTTTTCTACCAAGGAACGTCTCCTTGGCGTAGTGGCTAACATTGTTATCAATCGCGTTCAAACTCCAGTCGATCCAGTATGTTCATTTTTGGACTAATAATGTATTAACACCCTCATCCCTCTATCTATGGGTTGAATAGTTTTATACAAGAATTGCTTTGGCGTTAAATAACCCATGAATGTTGATATGCCATTAAGCAAATAAACCAAACGAATAATGGTTTTACACATTAACAACCCGTCCTTCGGGACGGGGGTCCGGTGTGCTTCGGCCACTGGACCGGTGTGTTCAATTAATAGCGTCGGTCCCAGGGGGCTATCCCCCCAGGCAATACCTGCCCCCTTGATTTAAAGGGGCAGGGCTGGGTTTATTGCCCAGCGCCAGAGGCGCCCCCCTGAGGGGGAATGCCGAAGGGATCGACGCAATTTTTGTTCTTTCCCACCCATGAGCTTCGGCTTGTGGGTAGGCCCACGTTAAAACGAGGCCTTGTGCCCAGCCCATACAAGTGGGGTATGAGGCAAATACCCAAACGAATAATGGTTTTATAAATACTTACACATTTGTCTCTCTCATTGTAAGTAGATAGCTTTGAATAAGTAGATAGCGTTAAATAACCCACGAATGTTGATATGCCATTAAACAAATAAACAAAACGAATGATGTGTTTAAAAATACTAATACACTTGTCCCTGTCATTGTATGTAGATTTTGATTAAGATTTTCCAGAGTCTTTGGAAATCTGCGAGAGCGAAGAGAGTCTGAAATTCTATAAAATTGGTCTGTTTTTTCCTGAAATGACCTTTAAGCGGGCAAGCGTTTGTCATTCTGGTGTCGACCAATTATTGAATGAAGCATTCAAGCGAAAGGCTTTAGTATTTCCATTTTATCCCTTTTTTGTTGGATGTCAATAGAAAACCAGCAGGGAAAATTGAAAGAATTTCCTCCTCGATTTTCAACGGCTTCCTCAATTTAACTCAAGGACGGCCAAATCAATTCCCTAGGAAATTCTTGTCGGTTTATTCAATACTGAAGACGAAAATAAAAGGACAATAAACAACAGGCGCAGCTGGCAAACATTATTAAGATTTTCACTAAGATTCCTTTCATCTGTCGCAGATGATCTATTATTACTCAAATTAATTCTACAGTATTCCCTATACGTTCAGAACAATAGTCATTGTCTTACGTATACTTACTACTATTACTGCTGCTGCTTACTACTTCTGGAGCTGCTACAAATGCTGATTACTAGGTTGACGGTCTATTACCGCTTTGCAAGCCAAGGATGTAGCTGGCTGGCTAGGATTGGGAATTTGAGAAAATATTGAGTTATTCTCAGGGTCTGGTTGTAGTAGGAAATTTGGAAATCCAAAAACGCGTGGGCCGATCTGGCATAAACTAGGACCCAACTAATCAATTTATGGTGTTGGACATTAAATGTGAATGCGGACGTAATATTGGTTTCATTCCCTCAAACGGGAATGGATACCTACATATCATTTTTTCAATCTCATACTCTTGTAGAAACCACAGAAGCGATAGCACTGCACCTGCACTGTCTGGCCTGAGTACCGAGCCTTTAAGTCCACCCCTTGACGACCCTGATGTTCTATACGTTAAGTCTTTAGATCATCTTGTAAGCAGTTAGATTTGGTATTATTAGAGAATGAGTCGATGTGGTGGATAAACATTAATAGCATTCGTTTATACTCATGTTCACTGTAACAATCACGCTTCGCAGCCATCGAAAGTCAAGGACGTTGTAAAGTGACACACGAGGTCAACATTCTATCTGATCAGCGGTAGTTTGAACGGAGTATCTCGGATATATGCGCAGGAGATTATATCTCTTGTTAAGACAAGTTTATAGATCTGGGATGCTAATTAATAGACCTAGTACTATTCCATGCATGACGACAGAAGCTGACCAGGAGGAATTCCGCTTAACCGCGTGTAAATAATACCTCATTTTAACTATATGTTGGATGGCGCAAGCTGAAACGTGGCACTGTTCTTATTACTCTATTTTTCTCCTCAAGACGGTATTAGCGTCATGTTGTACATGACTATATACGACGGCCTTTCGCTCCAGGAAGTTAGTTAAGGTCGAGGATCGACGAGTCCATTTTCACCCTACCGACACTAGACACTACTACGACCAGACATTTGTCCGTCCTAACGATGATAATTGTTTCAATTTTTGTGTCCGTCTCATATTTGTACAGTTACAATTATGTAGGGGAGACCAGTCTAACAGATCGTTTCTAGACACATACACGGCTCAGGCGTGGAGAGGCGGGAAGGTCGGAGTATTTACTTAGTGATGTATTAGGCGATACCCTCTAACTGGATTCTCCAGTGCTCTATTCATGGAATTGCGATCTTCCACAATCACAAAAATATAGTGGGTATATAACGTCATATACCCTAGGTGACGAATAAAAAATAACCTTCAGACAGCACTCTTCGCGCTCTGTTCTTAGATTCACTTATACATTGATCAAACATACAGTTTGGTTCTGGGAACGCTTGCCATTAACACGGGACGAAAATTAGGGATTGGAGACAGAGGCGCTATCAGTAGCGCCTCGCATGACGGTAAAACGTGTCTATCTACATGACGCAGCTGACAGGTTGAGATTAGAAAAAGACCGGTGACCTCCATTTCTATACATAGACATTTCCCGTGCATCTAGCCATCTAAGTTACGGGACACTCTCGAGTCGAGTCGATTGCATGTCATTGGACAGCATGCTCAGACTACCGGTGGCCACTAAGAATGGTTCTCTATCTATATCACAATCCCTACATGAGTCCACACCTGAGCACAGACAGCGCGAACACAAGATGGTCGGCTAGTATTTGAGTGAAGTGGTTTTGTAGGGATTACACATCAATGTCTCTGGCTCATGTGATGTGATTTGTTGGTTCTAGGTCGGTAGCATAATTCTAAAGCTGCACCGGAAACGGGCGACTCTTGGATCCAGTGTAGGCTGTTCGAGACGATTGTAGAGCGCGGTGTACCTTATGTTCACCTGACTTATCATGATTGACACAATAGTTTAACGTCATACCCTCAGATATACTACATGTAGCCAATGTAGAGCATCAGGCCAACCACACTTCACTAGCATGTCGTATGTATTAAAGTCGGTAAAAGTTTCTCTGAGGCGGTCTAAAGATCGAAGTAACTAGCCTAAATCAGCGATAGTATTGGCTATGAGTCTATGCCCGCTTTTCACTAGCATGCTAGACCAAGAAGCACATTCTCGCTCTACTTTAGGCTATATAGGATGTGGGGCTCGGCCACAGCCGCACACAAGAGTCTGCCTTACTCGCTTCTATATCGCACAATTATCCTTGTACATATCTGTCTGCAGGACTTAAGTTCTTTAAATGCCATACTTAGTCCAGTGCCGTGAAAGGCTCTCAATAGGTAGATGTAGAGTCAGAACAAAAATTGCGTCGATCAGTCCTTCGATCAGTTCGCCGCCATACTACACGTGGTGGTCCCACAGTCAGGTGCGACATTAAGGTGCCTATGCAATCTGCAGATAATACCAGCATCGCATCCGCTCGGGCAGTTTATTGGATATCAAATCGCTGGTTGGATACACGTGCGTCATCACGAAATTCCAATGTAAGTATGGGCCAGTGCATGCGTCAGGGGATAAGCCCCTCTGGCGTCAGCTTCCTAAATATTGTGAACGTCAGCATTGCAGTAGTACAGCCAGTTGATTTGAGACCAGCAGGAGGTCGACGCATACATAGGGTTTCGTGCGGTCGAGGGATCGTCAATCATCGACGGGGGCAACTTAACGTACCACGCAACCTGGATATCAGGGTCATAGAAAAAAAGTCCAACACTTTCATACGACATGGTAAATATGCGCGGACGGGCATGGTATACTGAATCTAGGGAAACGTGTATGTTGGCTGATCGGACGCTCTACGCGACTGAGCTTAATTTCGAACTCTATCGTCTTATTTGGTCCATTTTTATCCTATCATTTCTAATGTCTATTTCTGTTAACTCGTGTTAGTTCCTTATACTTCAATTTAGTCCATTCCTTCTTGTTATGTCAAAATACTATTTCACCCCATATGTTTATCACCGAGGGTATGTAGGGGTCTGTTTTCTATCCTTATTCTTATCCTTTTTCTATATGACAGTTAATACTCTATATTATCATATAATAAATGAATCATTATCATGTGATTTACGATACTATACTGAGAGTTCGAAACGCGGATTGACAACATGTTAGCAACGCCTAAGAGACTTCTTGGTAGAAAAGAGTGTATATCGGGATACGTCTGTATTATATATATATATATGTAAATATATTTACCAAACCCTCCGCACGCAGCAGGATGTGAACATAAAGGTCAATTCTTAAGTCGAGCAATCAGGTTTGAATTCAGTTCTCCTTCTCTAGACGCGGTTGCCTAACCAAGGTAAGAGCCCAGTCTGCCCTACTGATTTATCCAGCTGGCAAGGAAGTAGGATTCATACCTTCCCATGGATTAGCCTAAGTGAAATGGCAATTAACACATCCCAGGAATTGAACTCGGGGCGAACGATCCATTTCCCAATGAACTTTACCATTACTACCAGCGCTTCTCTTTCGGCCTTATATTATGTCCGTCGTGTTCAAAAAAGAGTAACTGTAAGTAGATCTGTTCGCGAGAAGTTTCATTAACAATTGTTTCCGAAGACAGCTGTCGTTACGGATCTTAAATTGGCTGGTTTGGTATAGCTGGCTTGTTTGTTGTGATTGGCGCAAAATGTGTGTGTTATGTTATGACGTGGTAGAGTTGCGTGTGTCCGTCGCTGTGTGTGTGTGTGTAACCCTCCGTATTTTGGAACAGGATAATTCGCTCATTTTCCACAATATCACATAAATTTAAAATTGCAATATGGGCCACACTATCTATTGGTACCGGGGACAATATATCTAACGGAAAATATTCACCACCTATTCTGCAAATAACAAAGGAAAATAAAACCATAAACCGAAAACTCCAATACTGAGTAGTACGGTTGTGTATACTGATAACAACAATATCAGACGGTCTATCTGTCTTTGGAACATCAATAATTAATGGCGCTCATAATTGATGCGAGATTGTGCTACGATTGTGTTTGATGTTTTAAGAGAGTGCCGTATAACAGCTTTCTCATTTAATGTTACTTCTCCTGTCCAACGCTCCACATTAATAGGATTTTTTTACAGTAGACTGGCAACACACCAACCCCACTGATGAATGCGACACTAAACAATCAGACGTGCACGATTATATAAAGTATTAATTGGGACATTAGAAAACATTTTAGGTTGACTTTATCCACAGTAAATTCCACATCAATATAGTTATAAAAGTTTGAGCCAGAAAAATCATCAGAAAGAGATCAACAAATATAAAAATTCAGCAGCTTTAAATTTTCTTCAGAGAAAAATGAATTTGTGTCTTTCATGATTCTATGTCTACATACACACACTATTCCACTACCCCATTTCACACACACACAGCACATACCTCAGCATGATCATATAAATATGTATAACTATATGATTGTTAATAAATATGCTGACCGAAGGTACCTTATTGCGCGAGTTCAGGTTCTTACAAAGTGGGCTGAAACACATGTGTGTTGCTACTGTTAGTAAAATTTGAGACTGTGACCCTCACTTAGGACACGAAATATAGCCCACCTTGGAAAGTATTGAAATCCTATCTCTCACGCCAGTTCGGGATATGGGTGAAAAAAATATAGGCAGTGGGCAGACTGGGGCTTACAATTAGCCTTGTTATAGCGCAACCGACTAGGGAAGTGAAAACTCTGATTCAAAACCTGTTAAAACTCCGGCCGTTAAGGAACTCTTTGAACACTATCTGTCGCATCCTGTCCATCCGTGCGTGTAAGGGTTGGTATTCATAATATTCACCAGGTCAGTATTTATTATATATATCATAGAGAATAACTGTAGAAACATATAATGCGGATTTGTACAATTACCGATCACAGTAGATTGAGGTCATAAATAAGTGAATGATATAGAATACAAAACTCTGTATACTAACCGGTAACTGCTCCATAGTTATATGTCGCTGGAATAGTTGAGCATCGTTCCGATCTATCAACTATAGCCTGTTAATTGCACTATGCGAGTTAGTTTTGTGATCAACACATTATCTCGAAGTGGTTTAGATATGGGATTCGGGAAGTAGGATGTGGTGGCACTAATGTTATGTGTTGGTGACGGGATAAAGACCTCTCATCACTTGGGTAATATATAGTTTGTGTGTCGTTGTTGTGTAGTGTGTGTGTGTGCTGTGTTAGCTCGGTGTGTAGTGCATATCTTACAATACATAACTTACTCACTAACTGCCATCAATAGAAAATAAAGTAATAGAATAATTGCACTAATCGAGACAGTACACCTGTGTGCTAGATCCTTAAACCTTTTGTCCGTATTCAAAAGAAGCTCAATAACTAATGTTGCATAAGCTATGCATCGTAGTACTGAAAAAGAAACTTTCTGAAAGTCTAAAACACCGAAGTTCTCCAATCTCCACTTGTCTAAGTTGCAAAAACACCACTTAGTAGTTACCGTTGTTGTTCTTAATCTCTCTTACTCCAGTACTGATGAGGTGCTCTGGAGGTGCTGGACTGGGATAATATCACTAGATATTCCCTCAGCAGTAAATTAGTTGTTTTATTCCATTGCATGTCGTGTTTGTTCTGAGTTAAGATATCGTCTGTGACGCGACATGTTAGCGTATTCTGCATTTAATTCAAGCATTTTTTCAATCAGTGGACAGACGAACACGCTCCGTGTTTCCATTTGATATCTTAGCTTATCATTCATAGACTTAACCTAATTTGAAGCCTTTGTGCACTATCCTAGGATTTGTGAGCCAGTAAGTGACCTCTATAACACTTCGCAAACGCGTGAGAAGGCTGTTGAAAAACCTATCCTACAAATTCAGACTGCAATTGCACGTCGCACCTATTATCGATGATGACGAGGTTGGAGTGCGGGTCGTTACCACACGAATGCTACTACAACCACACTACGAACGCTCACACCACACTGGGCCTGCAGGAACTTTCATGATATAGCACACACATTTCGAACACACCCAAATACGAACACAGCACCTAAATACAGGCGCTACAGGAGGCCGAGTAATATGTGACGAGTATATAGTCATCAACGAGAGACGCTAAATTACGGAGGAATGTAAACAAACACATACATAACACCGGGCGATGTACGTGAAATATATATGATATTATATATATATTATATATTATACTACATAATATAAACAAATATATTCTAATACACACAGACATGTAATATATTATTAGAGGACGGGTTAGTTTTTATAGGGCCGCTTAGCTCAGTCAGGTAGAAGCGTTCGTCTAGAAACACAAGGTTCTCATTTCGATCAGCTGGTCCCTCCCGTTCTAAACAGCTGTGAAGTATGCAACAGGGATCTTGTGCGGTAAAATCTAGGAGCTGATGGTAGGTGTGGCGACTCACCACCTCTTAGACGCAAAACAAATCTCCTATGGTTATTACGCTAGTGAAAGGGATAGAAATCCTTACGCTGATTTGCTGATACCGGTGTTAAAGTCCATCCTTTGTAGACACCGATTAGATGACATTATATTTAATATATTATATTATATTTATATATATGTTATAATTATATATTATTTTTATTTTTTAATGTTTTTTTTTTAAAGTTGGGCGTTATTACGAAGGCATTAAAGATATATAAAGCTGATGACACTCCACGATAATTATGAGATGTGATTTGGGCAGTTCACTTATTTTTTTTAATTATTAGGATCCTTGTGTAGCATAAATTTTTCAAGGTTCGTTAGATCTCCTCTTTATCAATGAATAGTTATTTTACTAGTTTACGAGCTTTATTTGTATCTTCTGTTGTTATCGAACAGCAGGTAACGTCTGCGAAATAATTTATTAATTAGATTATATATTATAAATATATATTATATATAATAAAATAACATCATACCGTTCACATCATAACTCCTTTTCCCTCATATCCTACTCTGTGTCGTGTTCGTGTGTGTGTTGTGTTCGTCGCTGTTGTGTGTGCTCGGCTATAGTACTTCATTACCACCTTAAATTCTTTCCCTCGTTGCAGTGGCATTTATAAATTCTATCCAAAGTGCTTTCACTATAACTTTCTCAACAAAATTATAACAGAATACAACACAAATAAATAATAATTAGTCATTAGCATGTAAGAGATAAAACTAGTTTATAGTGTTCCATACCTCAATATATGATGAGGGAAGGGCGTTGAGTGTAATTCCGTTAGGTCGTAGGTATAATTGAGATATTTCATCATCATAAACCGTAATATTATCAAAGATTTCATGGAGAAGTGAGCTGATATATTGATTATTTCAGCATTTTGGAGTGTTGGAAATTTCATTACAGGCTTTATATTAGATTTATCGAGTTACACTAAATTATTAATTTAAACATCATTGGTTGTAAATTATGTTCAAGCTATTATTTTTGTTCTTTATGTGAATTTGTTGTATATATAGCTTACATTAAAAGACTCTCCCAGTGTAAATGTCGGGGGTGCCAAGATAAATAAGGCTCGCTACCATATACGACATATATTCATTAGTAATGCAGAATTCATGAAGCACACCCACCTATTAATATGATCTCTCCCATACGGAATATACCTGGGAAAATAGAAAATGCACTGAACAAAAAAAAAAAAAAGAAATTGAAATACAAGCAGACGTTATAATATTTATTAACTTAACCATGCGTACGATATCAGAGGTGTGTCGAAAGCGTTGGGGGTAAAATATATGTTCACTTCTGGCTTTCGATTATTGTATATTATTTTTGTAGTATATTTTTATTCTTTAATATCACGTTAGTAGTCCATATGAGTTAGCGCAATCTTGAAATTAGTGATTTCAAGTTTATTTTGTGTTATCTTTTTCTTATATATGTCTTATTTTATATCCAATCCGCTATTTTTTTTAGTATTTATTTTCTATTATTAATATTCATTTTCTCACACCACACACGCACACAGACGATTATTCATAGTAATTGAGAGTATTACCTTAATATATTTTAATTATATCTAGTTTTTAATTAATCGTCGGGCCGCCTTCATTGATCAAGCCAATGCACGAGGAGTCTATCTTTCACTAAGGCTAGTTCAAAAGGAGATCTTTGCTATTGCGAAGGTGGAGACGCAATACTTACCCAACAAGCATTCGATCATTAGTCTTTAAGAAACAATGGGAACCTACCTAGTGTACTTATGAGGCTGAGTGTGGCGAGGGGTGGCTATCTTCTGAAAGAACGTTTAAGGTTTGTAGCCGAGAAAAGTCTACTAAGACTGTAGCTAACCCGGTCCTTCTGCTACACTTTCTGACTACGACTATCTCCTCTGTGTATGTGTGTGTTGCGGGGTGTTCTCGTGCTTGTGAGACAGTTCTCAAAATCGAAAATGCAGAGAATATCTCAATATATTTTAAAGTATAGAATAACATATCATAAACAAATAGAAAAAATCTCATAACCTTCAGAAATTCTACACGTATCGATTTTTCAAGGCGAAGCCATATAAACTACGTCCTGATTTTAGTAGGCTCTTCGTGATTTAGTATGAGGGTTTAATTTGAAAAAAATGTTCTTTTTGAAAAAAGAAGATGTCTATGAAAATCTTTTCATCTTTGTTTTGAGGAAAATCATATTATTATGTTATTATAGACTGTCGTCTGCTATAAAATCAACCATAAAATCGGCCGACACCGCCCATTAATCTGACAAGTTAATAATCATTACAAAAATACCTTTAAATATTTTGGCAAATTGGAACAGCAAATTAATTTGAAATGAGAAAATGAATGTGATTCTTAGAAATTTAATTTGACTTTTTTTTTTTTTCTAAAAGCTTTCAAAATCTT
>CM042155.1:70122470-70124970 GCA_023376005.1 Doryteuthis pealeii
GCTGGCTAGTAGAAATTAGCTACGATTTGTAGATGGGATCGACGGGTAATGTGTCCAATTAAACTGCTTTCATTAATAATTCCATTGGCTTTGTGCATACCAATTTGACAGAAGTGACCTTATTAAATTCGCAAAGTGAGAGTTAAAGAATTTACAAACTGAAATTCTGCACCTGCTATGTACGGGGGGGGGTGTTCGTTAACACACACACACACACACACACATTCATATATACACACACATTCCAACACACAAATACGAACACACACCTAAATACAGGCGCATACACGTAAACCCATGTATATGTACATATATATCATCACAAGCCTAAATACAGATGTAAACAAACACATACATATACACCCATGTACGTGAATATATATATATTATATATATATATATATATATATATATATATAAACAAAATACATACACACAGACATGTATATATAGAGGCCGGCTTAGTTTTTTAGGGGCCGGCTTAGCTCTGTCAGTAGAGCGTTCGGCTAGAAACCACAAGGTTCCTAGTTCGATACTGTCCCTCGCTAGCACAGCGTATGAGTAGCACAGGGATTTGTGCGGTAAACTAAGGAGCTGATGGTAGGTGTGGCGCTCCACCTCAGACGCAGAAACAATCTCCTTGGTTTAGCGCTAGTGAAAAGGGATAGACTCCTTCGCTGATTTGCTGATACCGATTTTATGCCACCCCGATGATGACATATATAATATATATATATATATATATATATATATATATTAAAAAGTTTTTTTTAAAGTTGGGCGTTATTACGAAGCATTAAAAATATATAAATGAATGAACTCGATATTATGGAGTATTGGATTCACTTATTTTTTTATTATTATTTTTTTTCATAAATTTTCAGGTTCGTTAGATACCCTTTATCAAATGAATGTTATTCCTGTTTAACGGCTTTTTTGTCTCTGTTCTTATTGACAGCAGGAGCGTCTGCGAAATTTTATAATATATATATATTATATATATATATAATATATAATATATATATGTGTGTGTGTGTGTGTGTGTGTTGTGTGTGTGTGTGTTGTAGCTATAGTATTCAATTACTGCTTAAACTTTTCCGTTGCAGTGGCATTTATAAACTATCCAAAAGTGCTTCATAAATTAAAAAAACATAGAACAACAATAATAATATTAGTCATAGCAGTAGAGTAAAACATTTAAGTGTCTACCATATATATATATATATATATATATAATATATATATATATATATATATATATATATCTTAAAAATAAGTGTATTTAGGCAGCATTTTTTTCTTTTATACATGTTTCATTGAATTGAACAGTCTGACAAGTCTTTCGCCGATGCGTTCTAATCTTCGGGCCATCCTTCTGGTGTCAGGGTGGAACTGGTATACCAGTCCACCGAATGTTTCGTCACTAGCGCTTTCGGCAATGCACTTTGCCATCCTCAGGTGGAAACGATGGAATAGTTTTCATGTCTCGTTTTTAACGAGAACGAGTAGAAGCAAGGAATTAGTGGGAGGTAATATCAATAGGTAGTGGGAGGTTTTTGGAATGGTAGTAGTTTGAACAAAGCAGTGTTCAATTCAATGAAACATATATATATATATATATATATATATATTAATTATAATAATGATACTCTTAATAACAGTAATTGAGTAAAACAGTTAAGTGTCTACCATGGTTTCAATCCAAATGATTTCATCAAGACACTACCCAATAGTTAACTAAGTCGATGTAGTTTCTAAGTTTATCTTAGTTTAACTCAGAAATTACATCGACTTAGTTGAATTATGGTAGGGTCTTGATGAAATTATCTAGATTGAAACCATGGTAGACCCTTAAATCTTTTCCTCAATTACTATTATTAATATTATCATTATTATCCTTACACACACACACACACACACACACATATATATATATATATATATATATATATATATATATATATATATATGAGAAGTAAACAAACAGACGATGTTTGTGATATGGCTATTTTCAGCCGACAATATTTGGGAGAATATGTGCTTAATTGAAGTCGAACCTAATTTTTTTTTAATGTTAATTAATTAATAATTAATTAATTAGGCGGGATTACCTATTTAAATGTAAGGCTAAACAAATCGAGAAAAATCAATCTCTGTATGTACATTTCGGCCTATTAGGCCTCATCAGCAGAGTCCGTCCGTTTGGTGTGGAGGTAAGATGCTTGCTTGTCAGCTTGACAGACAGGTTTCGAATCACACACGGGGCGGTCTTCGTATCTATAGCTTTGCTGATGAGGCCTAATAGTCCGAAATGTACATACACAGATTGATTTTTCTCGATTTGTTTAGCCTTACATTTAAATAGGTAACCCCGCCTAATTAATTAATTATTAATTAATTAACTTTCAAAAAAAATTAGGTTAGACTTCAATTAATCACATATTCCCCCATATATATATATATATAATATATATATATATATATATATGGCCAGAAAATT
>CM042155.1:70127470-70143599 GCA_023376005.1 Doryteuthis pealeii
CACATATTCTCCCAAAAATTGTCGGCAAAAAAGCCATATCAAAACACATCGTCTGTTTGTTTACTTCTCATATCTTTATCTATATGCACGCATTGTACATTTTGACATCTACGTTTGAAACTAACGTTATATATGTATGTATTAATATACACCACAGGCGCAAACAATGTGTTGCATAGAATATTTAGGAGAAAAAAATACACAATCTGTAAGTCAACTTCTGGTCTAAAGGGACACGTGGTGGTGCATAAGCATCAAATTTTATCATCTGATCCATCCGATCCAGTGGGAAGCACGTTCTTCCCATGTCATATTTTTATCAAAATTTGTGGATATATATATATATATATATATATATATATATATATATATATATATATCGGTAGATGAGTTACCAGATAAGTTGGTATTAAGAGGATTCTAAGCTGGCTCTTTCTTTCAACCGCGGAATGTTAGAGAGTTCAGATCCAAGTAGAGAGCTCAATGTTCAATTTTCTTGAACAGAGCAATGTAATTAGTAAAGAAAAAGGCTTACAAGAACTGATAAAAAGCTCGTAGGTATATTCAGTTACCTGCGGGCAGAAATGAATCTATAACCTGAAAATAGCCCATTTTAAGCCTTAAGATGCGAATTTGCTGGCATCGAAACACTACTAGCCAAGATTCAACTTAGGTGGGCTGGTCACGTTGTCCGAATGAATGAGAACAGGCTTCCAAAGAAGATTTTATACGGGCAAATACCAAATGCTAAGCGTTCTATTGGACGTCCTCTCTTACGCTACAAGGACAAATTGAAAGACAATTTGAAATGCCTCGATATTGACCTGAGTGCTTGGGAAGATCTAGCATCGGAAGGAATGGCGTAAGGCATGTTTCGCTAAACTAAAAAGCTTTGAACACAATAGACTGAAGCATAGAGATCGGCTCCGCATAACTTTAAAAGAAAAAACATTTAACTCCTTCCTTGGATCATTTCGTTTGTCAGTGTGGCTTCATGGCTCGCAGCAGGGCTGGGCTGCTGTCACACTCGAGGAAACATAAAATGTCTTCTTGGCAGCATGCACAACATGGGAGGAATCAAATCACTCACTGCTGACCCTCATCTATCGTTCTCGATAGGAGAGTCCACCATATATATATATATATATATAGAGAGAGAGAGAGAGACACACAGACAGACATACAGACAGACAGAGACAGAGACAGAGAGAAAGATAAGTTTACGATGCACATTGTAAATCTCATATCAAGATTGTAAATTGATTGACTTTCTTACAAAACAGAATTTCTTTGAATGTTCGTAAAGGTTATCAACTTGAACTTGAACCCGACAGAACGTTGTTTTGACCTTCCAGTAACATCTAACGATCTCAACTTGTCACATTATTCAAATAAACATCATTGAATTAACAATTCTTTATTGGACTTTCGTACTGTGACTTCGCCTTCACCCGGGAATTCAACGGAAATTTCATTTCCTCGTTCAGCGTATTGACGTATTTTCTAGTCAGTTGATTCAACTCTTACGTCACTGAAGTAACTCTTCGTTAATTGGCTTGTTTACATTGGCTAGAAAGTTATGAATGTAACAAATAATTACACGAAGAGGCTGCCATTTGATAACGTAATAATTTGAATATCAGTAAATATATTTATCAATGTGCGTGTCCATATATATATATATATATATATATATATATATATATAATTTTAAATAGAACACTGTATGTGTAAGCAAATTCTGGCTGACACAAGTGTCAATATATATCAAATTTCATCCATACCAAATTTATATTTTTTTTCCATTTATCTTTTCAAAATAACTGTCGGCTTCATTTCCATTTTTCTCACAAACACACACACACACACACACACACACACACACACACACAACACATACATATATATAATTTATTTAATTTATGTATAATAGATAGATACGAAGACACTTTTATAGACAGGAATAGAATGAAATAGATATATTGATACAAATGAAAAGAATTACACACACATGCATATATATATATATATATATAATATATATATATATATATATATATATATGAGGATATGTGCTTAATTGAAGTCATACCTAATTTTGAAAATTAATTAGTTAAGAAGTCATACCTAATTTTGAAAATTAATTAGTTAATAATTAATGAATTTAGGCGGGGATATATGTTCAAATGCAAGGCTAAACAAATCGAGAAAATGTCAATCCCTGAATGTCGAATAGGTCGAAATGTACATTCAGAGATTGACATTTTCTCGATTTGTTTAGCCTTACATTTGGACATATAATTCCTTAATTATTAACTAATTAATTTTCAAAATTAGGTATGACTTCAATTAAGCACATATCCTCCAAAAAAATTGTCGGCTAAAAGCCATATCAAATAAACACATTGTTTGTTTACTTACTCTCATATATATATATTATATATATATTATATTATATAGGTGTGTGTGTGTGTGTGTGTGTGTGTGTGTGTGATTTTATGTTATTAACTATGTTTCTCTAATCACTCCTTAATAACCACCCGATTGATCGAAGGAGGCCTCTCCCCATAGATGGTTCCTAGTGCACCTGTGAGTAATGCTGATAAAGGGGTACTCCTTATTCCTGATTCATAACTTTACCATTAGATGCATTTTAACGTCATAGCCAGGACACTAAGACTTTCAGCTACCGCCTTTTAACACATATATAATAAAAAAAGGGTATTACCACTTCCGGTCCTGGGATGAAGGGGTACTCCACACTCCCCAAAATTCCAGAATTGGTACTTCACCACTAGATGCAGTTTAACATCATATTCAGGACTCTAACACCCTCAGGGCATCGACCAGTCGACGTAAAAATTGTCACTAGCTAACGTGCTATTCAATCTTGCATTAGCCTCCACATCCATATATGGAGGCGCAGTCGTAGTGACACAGAAGTTACAGCCGTGGTGTCAGAGTTCAAAACAGATATAGTGCTTTTCGTCGGGCATGCTCTTCCTTCCACTAAGCTTTGACACGATTCATCCGCGTTCATACACAGCAAGCACCGCGTCGTGCTGGTAGCAAGCTTGCGAGAATTAATATCTAGGAGTTTAGAAATGCGTTCTTATTTACGGTCCGTCTATACCACCTCTATAGCGGCATCGACTCGAAATATATTACAGTAAAGAGACGACCGTATTCATAAAACAAAATAGAAATCGCCCTCAGTCAACGGCTTCTTGCACATTATAGGATGAAAAGTGTACTATTACTCTCGATCCTGGGATGAAAGGGTACTCCACATTTTCCAGAGTTCCAAAATTGGAACTTACCACTAGTGGACATGGGAGTAATGCTAAAAGGGGTACTCCATATTCTTAAATTAGAAGCTCAGGACTAGATGCAATTCAGTGTCACATCCAGAACACTAAGACCTTTCAGCCACCGCCTTCTAACACATATATGCTAAAAACAGTTTTTGGAGGGTTGCCATAAGGACTATCGGGTTGAAAGTATCATATATATATATATTTACCAACTCCTCCGCACGAGCAGGATACGACACAAGGTCAATTTCTTAAGCGGAGTTTAACAGGTTTTAATTCAGAATTTTCCTTCTCCTAGACTGGTTACCAAGCCATGGTTAAAGAACCCAGTCTGCCCTGCTATTTACACATAGCTGGAGGGAGAGTAGGATTCATACATTTACCAAGGGTATTAGCGCTAAGTGAAATGCAATTACCACGTCCAAGATTTGAACTCGGGGCGACGAGTCCATTTCCCACGACTTTAACCATTACACCACGCACTTCCTACTTCTTGAAAGTATCATATAAGTGCTAGGGCTTGATGTGACCAGTCGATTGATCAGAGGGAGTTTTTTTCCATAGATGGTACCTTAAAAGGTACTCCCACTCCGAGTCAGTGGACCTGGGAGTAACGCTAGTAAAGGGATATCCCACATTCCTGTATTTGAAATTCGAACATGTTTAAAAGGAAAAATGTTGCCAATATATATATATATATATATATATATATATATATATATAAATCTAATGAGTCAGATAAACCTACTAAAAGTTTCGCTTAATGCTCTTCAGGGTAAACGCATTAATATATAGTACCTACCACCGTGATTCAAATAAATTAGCATAAACGAAAACGACCAATAAAAAAAACAAAAACAAAGACTGGACACCATTAAATCTATTATTTTATTATATTTTCTTTAATTTTTTTTAATTTTCTTTATTTCTTTTTTAAGTAAATTAAAAAAAAAAAAAATATATATATACCAACCGCTCTACACAAGCAGGATGCGGCACATGGTCAATTTAGGGGTACTCTAGATGCAATTTATACCTAGGACAAAATCTGACCTTGAGGTATTGACCTTTGCAATTAGTACTAACTGTTATTGGTATTATGCATTTGTTTGTAATTGTTTCTACTAAAAAGTAACTTAGTTTTTTTCAATAGATTTACGTTATTTCCTTTTTTTTTTTCTTTTTTTCAATGAAATACTAATTCGTCATTTGACGTCAATAATTTCTCAACCCACAACCCCAACCCCTTTACATTTTCTAACAACAACAACAACAACAACAACAACACAACAATCAAAACAACTCTAGAGAAAACCAACTCCACGTTCAACTATCAATTCTCTATTTCTCAACTCTTAATTACTCATTTAAACAAATTACATTTTTTCTTATATATATATATATATATATATATATATATATATAATATTATAATAATATATTAAATAGATCTATCCACCCACGTTTTTTAATTAATTTTTCTCTCCCTACAATGCCCGCCATTAATAAAAAACAATATCGAAACAAATTTTAAATACATACCTAAGCTAGCCCATTATATATTCATAAATATTTTTTGTGAATTTTTTCTTTTTAACATAGAGTGACATGCCCGCTGGTTAGCGGTTCAGTTTAAATCTTGAATTTCATATTTGTTGTCAACACTTAAAAAACGTTACATTCCCACGATCACCTCGTGGGACTATTCTGGTCTCGACAAAGTTTATAGAAATTCTAAAACCAAAACCCTATAGTTTAGAGCTTGTCTGTTAATTTCAGATTGAACGTTAAAGCTACAGAGAGATAATCAAAGATCCAATTTGTATTCCCGTATACAAAAAATAAAATTGTAAACATTCTAATTTTATACAATGATAGATATAAAAGAAAGTTCGGGTGCGAACATAGGTCGAAATTATGGTGTAGGGAGACAACTAACGCAGATGATCTAGCTCTTCCTGGAAATCATCGTATAATGTATACTCGGTGTTTTTCCGTCTGTAACCGAAACTACGCCACGGCTTACGTCACAATACCTTCAGAAATTGTATATATATATATATATATATATATATATATATATATATAATATGTTCTAGATCTGTCTTCCTGTATCATCGTATGTATACTCGGTGTTTTTCCGTCTGTAACCGAAACTACGCCACGGCTTACGTCACAATACTTTCCAGAAATTGGTATATATATATATATATATATATATATATATATATATATATATATACAAGGGTCTCTATGAAAATCTGAGTTCGATTTACCTCAAAACAGCACATGTTATTAGTGATAAAAACACAATCTTAAATTATAATTTATATATTATATATAAAAGTCACCTCATTTATAATATACTTGCAATGTGAAATTTTGCTAGGTAGGCCGCGCCTGAGTTATCGGATTAAGCAACATATACCCTCTAGTATTCGTTCTGGCAAGTTGGACTGTCCTACCACTGGCGATATAAACTCTCCATCTGCATTTGTCAACAATTGTTAAGTCACCCCACATGCGCTCGGGCGTACCACCCAGCCATGTTCTATCCTCCACGGTTCTAACAGTGATCTCAATTGCAAATCCTTGAGTCCCTATATATTTCCCTCATCCAACCCATCCTTTGTGTACAGAAACAATTCCGACCAAACTGCTTCTTTTCAACACCTCAAGCCTCAACCTTTCGGACGGTGACCAGGGAATTTCGAACCCCCCCCCCCCACCACACACACACGGTTTGTAATTCCTCTGAATTTCTTTCTTACTGAAAAACAAAGGAAAAGGAAAAAAATAAAAATAAAAAAAAGGAAGGAGGGAAAAATACCTATTGCTATTTTTCTAAGTTTTACATCCTATATATATATATATATATATAATATATATATATATAATTTATATATTACTCAAAGAAGAGTCCTGGAGACCTAAGGAGACTTGTGGCCACTCACCTCCAGTAAACCACCGGCTACCGCAGTTATGAAAAACTCAATGAATAATAATAATAGAATAATACCAAGAGAGCAGAACCTAGTGTTAATTAACAAGAAGAAGAGAACTTGTTATCTCTTGGATTGCCGTTCCGGTCGATCAGTGAAAGAAAACGAAAATAGACAAATACTTGGATAGGACAGAAAACTGTGAATATGAAGGTGGTGGTCGTAATAATTGTATTTTGGTGCCCTTGGAACGGTCCTCAGAGATAAGAAAAGAGTCTGGGTGAACTTGAAATCAGGGTCGAAACTATCCAACTAAAGCATTAAGATCGTCTAGATACTCAAAAGAGTCCTGGAGACCTAGAAGTCTTGCTGTCACTCAGCCTCTAGTGAACCACCAGCTAAGGTAGCGTGTGCAAAACTCGAATGGAGTGAAATGTTTTTAATCCCGTCATTCTGGGTTGATACATTATTCATAATTCAGTGTGACTTAGGCAGGAATAACCTGTTGGAGCCCCCACACCATTTTAGAATTTTTGAAATCACAGTTTTCCTTCTCCAACGTTGATTGCCTTACCAAGCTTAAATAGCCTAGGTTGTTTTTGTTTTGTTTTACGGCATATCAACCTCTGTGGGTCATTTAATGCTGACAAAGTCGTGAAATAAATTCATTCTTAAATGCATAATACAATTTTGTTTATCACTCATGTTTTCTATTTAACCCATAGATGGGACCCTAACAGGTACTACTAATCCGGGTCAGAGTTGACCAGGGAGCAATGGTGATGAAGGGGTGTTCCACATTCCCCAAACCTCAAAACTGGAACCTCACCATCAATAGAGTTTAACGTCACTCCCAGGACATTAGACCCTCAGTCACCGCCTTCTAGCACCCATATGATTAAAAGGGTTGGGGGTTGCCATAAGGCAATAGGGTTGGGGCAATCAATAGGTGCTAGGGCTTGACGTGACAAGCGATTAATCGGAAGGGGCCTCTCCGACCGCCGTCTAGCCCAAGATAGGCCAAAGTGAAGTATTGCAAGTCCATGGACTGCTCATCCACCTGGGTTCTATTCTAAGCATCACGGGTCACCACCCACGGCCTACATTGGGGGAGTCTTACCCCTCTGCAGAGGGGCAGTCGGGGCATTCTGACGCTCCAGCCGACAAGGCGGTTAAATAGCCTAGTCTGCTCTACTATTTCATTATAGCTGGTGGGAGATAGTTGGATCATACCTTCCCAAGAGTTTAGCGCAATGGAAAATGGAAATAGCTTTGTCAAGATTTAAATTCGGGACTTTCCTACTATTCAACGATACCTGGAGAGAAAATATATTCATGCCTTTTAACAAGATTAACGCACGCAAAAATTAGCGAAATGCAAACAGCCTCTTTTACCGAATCCACTTCTTTGATCATTACCGTTACGCGACGTACGCCCCAAAAATTGTATAATTGTTTAATCCCATATATTCATGTTCCTACTATAAAATATAAGTAAGTAAATACTTCCTTATACGGTGACTGAACTCGGGTTGTTGAGGGTGTTAGGAAAACGAGTAGCGCCCCTTAGAGGCCTGTGTAAAATTTCAGAAGATAATTTTTTGTTTTGTGAAGTGTACATAAAATAGGATTCTTTTGGCTTTTTTTCTTTTTCTTTTTTTCTTTTCTGGATTTTAAAAAATGTATATGGTTTTACTTTGTAGCCAAAATTTTGTTAGAGTTCTGTATTCAATTAAGAGAGCAAGAGAACGTTTGTCGAGTCTTGTTAGGGCCGTTTCATGTGAGAAATCTTATAACTTATTAAAGGTTTAAGAGCAATCAAAAGACTTTGGAGTTTAACTGGAGACGTGAAGCATTTCTGTTTCATGTGTTCGGAGTAAGTGAGGCTCAGTTAACCTCTTAACTTGGAACAATAAGAAAAGAAAAAAACATTGATTTCAAACTTAATACTAAAAGACATTCCCGTGGTGAACTTTGAGTAGTGAAGAAGAAAAAAAACAGTTTCTTGGATTTCGAATGACATTTATAAAGGATTACTTCGTGCATTTCTTTATTTACTAATTGCATAATGCAATTTCTTTTTTTATTTACAGATTGCATCGTTCGTTTTCTTTAGTTACTAATTGCATTATGTATTTCTGTATATATCAAGTAGATTATGCATTTCTTTATTTACCGATTGCATCAGGTATTTCTTCATTTACCGATTGGTTCATGCATTTCTTCATTTACCGTAGATTGCAATAATGCATTTCTTTATCTTCATGATTTCTTTAATTACGATTGCATAATGCATTTCTTTATTTATCGATTGGTTCATGCTTCTTTAATTATACCGATTGCATAATGCATTTCTTTATTTATCGATTGGTTCATGCTTTCCTTAATTACCGATTGCATAATGCATTTCTTTATTTATCGATTGATTCATGCTTTCTTTAATTACCGATTGCATAATGCATTTCTTTATTTACTGATTGTGTCACGTCTTTCTTTATTTACTGATTACCTCATGCACTTCTGTTTTTCCCGATTGCATTATGCATTTTTTTATTTACCGACTACATTATGCATTTCTTTAATTACCGATTGCATCATGCACTTCTGTTTTTCCCGATTTCATCATGCATTTTTTTATTTACTGATTGCATCATGTATTTCTTTATTTACCGATTGCATCATGCTCTTCTATATTTACTGATTGCATTATTTATCAATTTATTTACCGATGGTATCATACATTTCTTTATTTACCGTTTAGAACATGTATTTCTTTCAATACTGATTGCGTAATGAATTTCTGTATTTACAGATTATATCACGCATTTCTTTATTTACAGATTGTATAATACATTTCTTTATCTACCGATTGCCTAACGCATTTCTTTTGTAATAAATGACAACCTGTGTCCCATAATAGTTTATATATTTAATGTAAGAAACTTAAATAAATCCCATTAAAAAGGGAAATATCTTAACTAAGATAAAACGATAAATCTCGTCCATCTTAACACGCTCTGCCAGCTGGGGCCTTAGAATACACCGACTGACCTTGCAGAGGGGTAAGACTCCCTAATAGGGTCACCTTGTTAGACGTGGGCTGGTGACCCTGTGATGCTTAAGAAATGGAACTCCCTGGGGGATGAGCCAGTCCATGACCATGCAACACACGTCGCTCTTAGACCCTTACTAGGCATAGACGGGCGGTCGGTAAAGACGGCCCTCTTCCTAATCAATCGATTGGCCATTTCAAGCCCTAAGCGCAGACCTACCATAATAATTGTCCCAACCTTATGGCAATCACCGCCTCAACCTACTTCTTCATCATCAATATCGCCTGCCAGAAGGGCGGCATTTCTTTCCGGCATTAAATAACCCACTGAGGTTGATATGCCATAAAACAAATTAAACTAAACCAAACGAACATAATCCATTTTAAACGATGCAGATTTTAATTAGTTTTTTATTTCTTGTGGTTTTTACGGACTACAAAAACCCATTTTTTTACATGAGATTTTTATCCTTCCTCTTCACAAGACAGCAGAAGATATTCCATTACCTATATGAATAATCAAAAATAGTTTAATCCTGATAAGAACAGTTCATTAGAATAAATTGATTAAATCCTATTTAATAGACATAAATTCCACCACTCGTATGTCACACCGCCGAAAGAAAAAAAAACAACTACTAAAAAATCAATTAATTAACCGAATTTAATGACCAATTTTCAGTGTTGATATATTAATGAATGAACCAAATATAAAGTACCAGTTATTGTATTTCAAAAACTCTTTACTCTTTTTTCAGGTCAATTAACTTTGAACCACGCTATGTGTGAATATTGTGTTACGCCTCAAAAGAACGTGGTTCAAAGTTCAACTGACCTGAGTTTTCAAATAAAATAACTCGTGCATTATAATTGTTATTCATTAATATAATCAACACTGAAAATTTCATTAAAATTCGGTTAATTCCTTGATTTTAATATTTTTTTTCTTTCGCAGGTGACATTACGACGGTGGCAATTTATGTCGCGTTACAGTAGGACTTTAACAATAATTTTATCATTATTTGTTATTGTTAAAAGAACTACAAAGGTTAAATTACAAACAATACTAATAGTATAGGTACTCGCTTGCGTTACCCTCATTTTAGAAATGCCCCTATTAAGTACTTTCACAAAATCACAATATTTTTTCCTTAAGGGACCCTCTTTTCGGCACACATGTCCGGCACCTAAAACCTTGACCCTCCTAAAACAATGCGGTTAAATTAAAGAATACTAATCCAGTACCAGGTACTTGCTTAGTTACTCTTGTTTTTGGAATGTCCTGATTTTAGTGAGCGTCCAAGTTCTTTTACAATATAAAACCATCATTTTTCTTTAACAGGGACGCCCTCCTTTTTCAGCGCATCATTATCGTCCAGCGCTACCCTAAAATTTTTGCTCTCCCGTGTTCTAATACAGATGGGTACTTCATGTCAAATTCATGCCGACTTATTCATGTATTTTATTTAGTGTCTATAACGCGCTTCAGACGAATAAATCAAGATGTGATAAGCCCAGTCGACGTTAACCTCCATGAAGTTCCCTCACCTGTCACCGCCTCTTTATCCCTTCGCCACACAACACAAGATACGCTGAAACAGTACTTCCCGTTTTCAACACACATTATGCGAATAACCGGTTGTTCTGGAGTGTCTCGGTTCCTCTAGTATACCACACATTAAGCATTATGGTCGATTTTAGCCTCTCCAAATTTGAGGAGAGGTCGCGAAAATGGACGACTTTTATGCAACATCTATTTTTTGTTCCTTTTTCTAAAATGGAGTTCTAGAGCTTATCCTAACTTCTAAAAACTTGCTTCTTTATAAGGCATTTTTGCCACAGAACATCGGAACAATGCTATCAAAAAACGTCTTTTAAAGTTAATGACTGACTTTCTAAATTCTTTTTCATCAGAATTTTTTCTTATTATTACTACTTCAACATATATGAATATTATTTGACCAAAAGATAGTTCTGAATATTGCTCAGGACATAGTAAGTAAAGTCGACGGGGCGCGGCCTAAAGTCGTATTCAGCAGTCAGACGAGGGCAGTCTACCCCTTTTTAAATAGCCGCTAGACCACAGGAGAATTGTGATTTTTAGGCATACTCGGAGGTGCGAGCGCCCACACTACCATCAGCATCCTTACATTTCACCCGCACAGATCCCCTGTGCCTACTCATAACGCTGGAGTTGGCGAGGACGGTCATCGAACTAGGGAAACCTTGTGGTTCTAGCCGGAACGCTCTTACCGACTAGAAGCTAACCCGGCCCCTAACCTCCTTCAACTTTCAGGAATTGGAAGCACAGATTTGGAGAGTATGTCTAACTCTTATCATAATCCACCACTTGATTCAAATTTCAGAAAGATTGAAGGGGGTGGGTTGACATGACCTGTATGATTTGACCTGAAACTACCCAGATAGATATTTCAGCCTAATAAAACACGTAGACATATCTCAATCAGGAATTTCTCGTATAATCCTCCTACATTAAATCTTTCAATCTTCTCCCAAAAACTACTTTCATTAAGATGTCTCGCTCAATTCGCGGCAATTAATAAATTGAGTTATATTCCATGTGATAAACTGAATGAAACCAAAGGAAGTTTTCAAATGCATCCTCAATGAAGAAAGTGCTTGAGAAATGAAAAAAAATGACTACAGAAAGAAAGCACATTGTATATAGCCAAGATGCATTATTTATATCTAATCTTTTACTGTGGATAGTTTAGAGGGTTGAGTATATGGTATGGTTATTATTAACCGTCTATATATAATATTTAGGAATAAAATTAAATACTTTTGAATTGGCTTTTGATTTAAGTCTTCTTTTTTATTACTCCTTTTTCGATACCGTGAACAGGAAGGAAATCCTGTAACAAGAGACTAATTAATTTGTATATAAATTTATATAATGTACAGAAAATTAATATTCTGAGATTTCGACAGTAAAAGTTAAAGTCAAGGGCAGATAACTCTGGTTGTAGCTCCTAGTTTATTATACAAACCTAAATTTTGATATTTTTTTTAAAAACTATTAAATAATTCATTAAATTAAAAAAAAAGCAACTGAAAGCTTGTGAGTGGATAAGTAAAGACATAAATTAGATAAAGCCTCTAAAGTCGATAGATCTTAAGCAACATGAAATTTTAATTAAGAAAAGTGCCCCCCCCCCCCCAAAAACACAAAAAATTATCTCCACAGTCTTAGAGCCTTCTCTGTTAATTCAGATCGAACGTTAAAGCTAAATTAGTGATACTCGTTTCTCTCGAACTGTTTGAGGTGAAACATGCCGTCCACTGAAAGTAAGACTAGATGAAACATCGTAAAACAGTGGTCCGAGGAGAAATAGAAAAGCCTCGCGTATGGCTGGACCATAATGAAATGAAAAGGAGAAACCATCTGCCCTTTATGGGATGAAGTTAGAAAATAGATAGAGAAGAAACATTGAAAGAGAAGACGCCTCAAGAATCAGCTCATAGATAGGCTGTACTGGCGCTGTTAAGCATAGATGCCTAGCAATAGACCATGAAAATATTTCATAATGCGCGTACCCATAATTAACGCAAGGTTAGAAATCAGATTGAGAAAAAAAAAACAAAAAAACAATATGAGTGTTAGGTAAAAAAATCATACATAAGTAAATAGGTCAGATATTCTAGCCCAAAACAAGACAATAGGCCTTCCACACAGTTCCCCACAATCCACACTCAAATTGTCCATTGAACACATGGTACCCTGTTCCTAGTGAGAACAGTAGGTTAAGACAGTTCTAAATGACAGTTTATCTCTGCAGATCCGAATTTCAATCCTGAGTTAGAGGCAGTAAAATAGAAAAATAATTAACACAACTCCTACCCCAGCTATGCGTTAGCGGAAAGAACACAGGATACCCCGTGGAATAAATTAAAGGGTTTAGTTCAAAGTTCCGATGATTGGCTCCCGATTCACGACAAGTAGGTCCCGAAGTTCAAAAACGAAGGTTCTCGACGTCTCGCAGAAAGCTCCGAGGTCCGACTAAGAAATATCCCCGAAGAGGCTAGAGGGCACACGGTCAAACGTCATGTACAGATAACAATAAAAGATCGAGAACAACTAGTCCCGCACTTTAATCCAAAATAAATACTACCGAAACTTAAAGGATACTCTTGTCTCTGTTCTTCTTTTTGTTCATTCCCTTTTAACCTTCTTCCACGTCTGGCCAACCAACGAAGAAAAGAAAGAAAACCACACATAATAACTGAAACAAAAACAACACCAATTAGTGAACACTGCTATCCAAACGACCAAAGGTTCCAATCATAACACCGTATACCCATAATAATACACAGTAACGTGTTTGCCCTTCCAGCTTTGGGACAATTTCAGCTCAGGACCCGCCCAAATGGCGTGGCGACAGCACCTCCGTAGAGGACTGCTTCATGTCTGACAGTCACCCTTGACACAACAACATGAAGGCTAACAGAAAGGTCAGAGAAACACAGTCCGGCAACAAAAGCAATCGGAACATCAAACATCTCTCAGGGACAGCCTTTCCAAATGCAAAAATCTGTTTGGTCGAGAATCGTTTTGCAAACATCGTTACTTCACAGTCACCAGGAGGGCTGTAATTTCAGGGGGACACACAACCTCTTATTATAGTCTTCCAGAGACTGAAATGCCACATGATAATAAGTATCAGAACTTTCTTTCTTTCTTTCTTTTTGACCTTTCATTCTTTCATTCTTTCTTTCTCTCTTATTCTTCATTTCTTCCTCTACTCCTTTCTTTTTTTCTTTTTCTTTCTTTCTTTCTTTCTTTCTTTCTTTCATTATTTCTTTTTTCATTCTTTCTTTCTTTTTTTTCCTTTCTTCTTCTTTGTATTTTGCCTTTTCATCTTTTTAGACTATCACGCCCCTTTTGCCCCCCAACACTCAAACGTTTTTTTAATATTCCTTTCACAAATTATCCCTTATTCATTTTGTTTTAATGCAATATCTTATTATAATAGAATTTTTTCTGTCCTGTAAACTGAACATACTACCACTACTCATGTCACCAATTCCCTGTTATTTACAGTCACCATTCTCCATGATTTTGACTTTTATATAAACCTCAATTATAATAAAATTGTTTCTCACGTTATTAATTACCTCGTTGAACCATAATCTACCATACTAACATAAGTGATGCAAGTTGTATCTTATTTATAATACTCAACAACAAAATCAGCAGTTAGGCATACGGTGTGAATGGGAGGCTAAATTTGCGTCAATTTGATATTAAAAAATTTGATCATTGAATATAATCATAGTGCATTAGTCATTATTGTATTTCTAAATTGTTTGGTTTGTATCTCTAATGAATACATAAGCAAAATCTCGGGAATCAAATACTAATAAAGAAATCCATTCAACACAGAAGAGAAACTATTTTTTATTTTATTCTTCACTGTTTCTATTGTAACCTAAATTGATTAAATCAGCGAAAATTATAGTAATGCAAGGGACCGCGGCGAGTTGACTGGGAAATAGTACATTTCAGTTGTTCTATTTTTCATATCCTGATAGCCCCGTCCGCTTGCTTTGACATCCTTTTTATCTAGCCATTCTTATTTAGGTTTCATTAGCTCTTTCTAATTTTAACTATAATATTTTCATTGATCTAAAACTTGAATACGTGCCACCAGATGGAGGCATTATATTTTCAAGCAGCAGAGGTTAATCGACACGGGTGTTAATGTCCTCCAGCCACTGTCATCATATTTTTGGAATATTGCTTTTAAGATACTTATTGAGAAGCATGATTAAAACCTATGGCAAATCCTTAATCGCGAACCGCAAAAAGCCGGAAAAAAGTAATTAATGTTTTACTAACCAGAATTTGCCTTGTCTTTTACATGAATGCAAATCAAATAATGCAATTAGATTTTTTTCATTTTTTTACGTTATTAATACATTTTGAAATTTTTAATATTTGAAAGGAACATAGTTAATCCGAAGTATGCCATTTTTCGGTCTTAAAAAGAATGTATATAAAAACGCCATCCGTTAATCCTTTCAATCTTCCTGGTTGCCCAGACGTCTAAGCATTTTAATCTTTAATGCCCAAAAATTTGAAGCTGAAAAAGAAATTCCGATCACCGAATTCATTTAATGCTACATTATAGAGTATATTAAAGAAATTCTGGCAAGAATATAACAAAATAATAATAATAATAAAAATAAAACTAAACCAAACAAGGTCATGAGTAAAAGAACCGGTGACAGTCTTTTGCAGCTTTCAAAGTTATTACAATTCCTGTGCAAACCATTTCCATATGGGGTAATTGACTACAAAGTACTTCATAATTATCCTTAAATGATCGCAGAAAAAAGAAAAAGAACTCATAATTATTGTTACAATTTTTGAATTATATGACCATTAAACAATAATAAGAACTTACTTTCGTACGAAAAAAAAAAGCAAAAACCAAAAACAAAAAAAAAAAAAAAAAAAAAAAAACACAAGAATCTGAAAGCTGTCAATCACATATTTTGTCTAAACTTCCACTTTGACGGCCTATCTATGGCACCTTTACTGCCCATCTAATGAGAGTTAGGTTAGTTGGGATTATTACGGCAATCTCAACCCTTGGTGGCGTTATTTTAAGGCGAAAAGGACGTTTTGCCTTACTATTCAGTCTTCTTTTTTTTAATCAATGTTTTTTTAAAACTCAGTTTTCTTTTGTAAACCAAATTTTTATCATTACTCATTTTTTTTCTATTCGATCATATACGGCCCCTAAAAGCGATAGGACCTGGGAATAACGGGTGATGGAAAACACCAAAAAAGTCTA
>CM042155.1:70146199-70171199 GCA_023376005.1 Doryteuthis pealeii
TGAGGCCTAATAGGCCGAAATGTACATACAGATTGATTTTTCTCGATTTGTTTAGCCTTACATTTGAATAGGTATTCCCGCCTAATTCATTAATTATCAATTAATCAATTTTCAAAAATTAGGTACGACTTCAATTAAGCACATATTCTCCCAAAACTTGTCGGCTAAAAAAGCCATATCAAAACACATCGTCTGTTTGTTTACTTCTCATATCTTTATCTATATGCACGCATTGTACATTTTGACATCTACGTTTGAAACTAACGTTATATATGTATGTATTAATATACACTACAGGCACAAACAATGTGTTGCATAGAATATTTAGGAGAAAAAAATACACAATCTGTAAGTCAACTTCTGGTCTAAAGAGACACGTGGTGGTGCATAAGCATCAAATTTTATTATCTGATCCATCCGATCCAGTGGGAAGCACGTTCTTCCCATGTCATATTTTTATCAAAATTCGTGGATATATATATATATATATATATATATATATATATATATATATATATATATATCGGTAGATGAGTTACCAGATAAGTTGGTATTAAGAGGATTCTAAGCTGGCCCTTTCTTCCAACCGCGGAATGTTAGAGAGTTCAGATCCAAGTAGAGAGCTCAATGTTCAATTTTCTTGAACAGAGCAATGTAATTAGTAAAGAAAAAGGCTTACAAGAACTGATAAAAAGCTCGTAGGTATATTCAGTTACCTGCGGGCAGAAATAAATCTATAACCTGAAAATAGCCCATTTTAAGCCTTTTTCTTTACTATATATATATATATATATCTTCACATATATATATATATATATATATTCAATTTTAAAAAGATGCGATATTGCTGGCATCGAAACCCTACTAGCCAAGATTCAACTTAGGTGGGCTGGTCACGTTGTCCGAATGAACGAAAACAGGCTTCTAAAGAAGATTTTATACGGGCAACTACCAAATGCTAAGCGTTCTATTGGACATCCTCTCTTACGCTACAACGACAAATTGAAAGACAATTTGAAATACCTCAATATTGACCTGAGTGCTTGGGAAGATCTAGCATCGGAAGGAATGGCGTAAGGCATGTTTCGCTAAACTAAAAAGCTTTGAACAAAATAGACTGAAGCATAGAGATCGGCTCCGCATAACTTTAAAAGAAAAAACATTTAACTCCTGCCTTGGATCATTTCGTTTGTCAGAGTGGCTTCATGGCTCGCAGTAGGGCTGGGCTGCTGTCACACTCGAGGAAACATAAAATGTCTTCTTCACAGCATGTACAACATGGGAGGAATCAAATCACTCATTGCTGACCCTCATCTATCGTTCTCGATAGGAGAGTCCACCATATATATATATATATATATATAGAGAGAGAGAGAGACACACACAGACAGACATACAGACAGACAGAGACAGAGACAGAGAGAAAGATAAGTTTACGATGCACATTGTAAATCTCATATCAAGATTGTAAATTGATTGACTTTCTTACAAAACAGAATTTCTTTGAATGTTCGTAAAGGTTATCAACTTGAACTTGAACCCGACAGAACGTTGTTTTGACCTTCCAATAACATCTGACGATCTCATCTTGTCACATAATTCAAATAAACATCATTGAATTAACAATTCTTTATTGGACTTTCGTACTGTGACTTCGCCTTCACCCGGGAATTCAACGGAAATTTCATTTCCTCGTTCAGCGTATTGACGTATTTTCTAGTCAGTTGATTCAACTCTTACGTCACTGAAGTAACTCTTCGTTAATTGGCTCGTTTACATTGGCTAGAAAGTTATGAATGTAACAAATAATTACACGAAGAGGTTGCCATTTGATAACGTAATAATTTGAATATCAGTAAATATATTTATCAATGTGCGTGTCCATATATATATATATATATATATATATATATATATATATAATTTTAAATAGAACACTGTATGTGTAAGCAAATTCTGGCTGACACAAGTGTCAATATATATCAAATTTCATCCATACCAAAATTTATATTTTTTCTTCCATTTATCTTTTCAAAATAACTGTCGGTTCATTTCCATTTTTCTCACAACACACACACACACACACACACACACACACACACACACACACACACAACACACATACATATATATAATTTATTTAATTTATGTATAATAAATAGATAGATACGAAGACACTTTTATAGACAGGAATAGAATGAAATAGATATATGATACAAATGAAAAGAATTACACACACATGCACAAATATATATATATATATATATATATATATATATATATATATATATATGAGGATATGTGCTTAATTGAAGTCATACCTAATTTTGAAAATTAATTAGTTGATAATTAATGAATTTAGGCGGGCATATATGTTCAAATGCAAGGCTAAACACATCGAGAAAATGTCAATCCCTGAATGTCGAATAGGTCGAAATGTACATTCAGAGATTGACATTTTCTCGATTTGTTTAGCCTTACATTTGGACATATAATTCCTTAATTATTAACTAATTAATTTTCAAAATTAGGTATGACTTCAATTAAGCACATATCCTCCAAAAAAATTGTCGGCTAAAAGCCATATCAAATAAACACATTGTTTGTTTACTTACTCTCATATATATATATATATATATATGTGTGTGTGTGTGTGTGTGTGTGTGTGTGTGTGTGTGTGTGTGTGTGTGATTTTATGTTATTAACTATGTTTCTCTAATCACTTCTTAATAACCACCCGATTGATCGAAGGGGGCCTCTCCCCATAGATGGTTCCTAGTGGACCTGTGAGTAATGCTAATAAAGGGGTACTCCTTATTCCTGATTTAGAACTTCACCATTAGATGCATTTTAACGTCATAGCCAGGACACTAAGACTTTCAGATACCGCCTTTTAACACATATATAATAAAAAAAGGGTATTACCACTTCCGGTCCTGGGATGAAGGGGTACTCCACACTCCCCAAAATTCCAGAATTGGAATTTCACCACTAGATGCAGTTTAACATCATATCCAGGATTCTAACACCCTCAGGGCATCGACCAGTCGACGTAAAAATTATCACTAGCTAACGTGCTATTCAAACTTGCTTTAGCCTCCTCATCCATATATGGAGGCGCAGTCGTAGTGACACAGAAGTTACAGCCGTGGTGTCAGAGTTCAAAACAGATATAGTGCTTTTCGTCGGGTACGCTCTTCCTTCCACTAAGCTTTGACACGATTCATCCGCGTTCATACACAGCGAGCACCGCGCCGTGCTAGTAGCAAGCTTGCGAGAATTAATATCTAGGAGTTTAGAAATGCGTTCTTATTTACGGTCCGTCTATAAAACCACCACCTCTATAGCGGCATCAACTCGAAATATATACAGTAAAGAGACGACCGTATTCATAAACAAAAATAGAAATCGCCCTCAGTCAACGGCTTCTTGCACATTATAGGATGAAAAGTGTACTATCACTCTCGATCCTGGGATGAAAGGGTACTCCACATTTTCCAGAGTTCCAAAATTGGAACTTAACCACTAGTGGACATGGGAGTAATGCTAATAAAGGGGTACTCCATATTCTTAAATTAGAAGCTCAGGACTAGATGCAATTCAGTGTCACATCCAGAACACTAAGACCTTCAGCCACCGCCTTCTAACACATATATGCTAAAAACAGTTTGGAGGGTTGCCATAAGGACTATCGGGTTGAAAGTATCATATATATATATATTTACCAACTCCTCCGCACGAGCAGGATACGACACAAGGTCAATTTCTTAAGCGGAGTTTAACAGGTTTTAATTCAGAATTTTCCTTCTCCTAGACTGGTTACCAAGCCATGGTTAAAGAACCCAGTCTGCCCTGCTATTTACCATAGCTGGAGGGAGAGTAGGATTCATACCTTTCCCAAGGGTATTAGCTCTAAGTGAAATGCAATTAGCACGTCCAGAATTTGAACTCTGGGCGACGAGTCCATTCCCCATGACTTTAACCATTACACCACGCGCCTCCTATTTCTTGAGTGTATCATATAAGTGCTAGGGCTTGATGTGACCAGTCGATTGATCAGAGGAGTTTTTTTCCATAGATGGTACCTTAAAAAGTACTCCCCACTCCGGGTCAGTGGACCTGGGAGTAATGCTAGTAAAGGGATATCCCACATTCCTGTATTTGAAATTCGAACATGTTTAAAAGGAAAAATGTTGCCAATATATATATATATATATATATATATATATATATATATATATAATCTAATGAGTCAATAAACCTACTAAAAGTTACGCTTAATGCTCTTCAGGGTAAAACGCATTAATATATAGTACCTACCATCGTGATTCAAATAAATTAGCATAAACGAAAAACGACCAATAAAAAAAACAAAAACAAAGACTGGACACCATTAAATTATCATTTTATTATATTTTCTTTAATTTTTTTTTATTTTCTTTATTTTTTTTTTTAAAGTAAATTAAAAAAAAAAAATAATATATATATAATACGCTCTACACAAGCAGGATGCGGCACATGGTCAATTTAGGGGTACTCTAGATGCAATTTATACCTAGGACAAAATCTGACCTTGAGGTATTGACCTTTGCAATTAGTACTAACTGTTATTGGTATTATGCATTTGTTTGTAATTGTTTCTACTAAAAAGTAACTTAGTTTTTTCAATAGATTTACGTTATTTCCTTTTTTCTTCTTTTTCAATTGAAAATACTAATTCGTCATTTGACGTCAATAATTTCTCAACCCACAACCCCCAACCCCTTTACATTTTTCATAACAACAACAACAACAACAACAACAACAACAACAATCAAAACAACTCTAGAGAAAACCAACTCCACGTTCAACTATCAATTCTCTATTTCTCAACTCCTTAATTAACTCATTTAAACAAATTACATTTTTTCATTATATATATATATATATATATATATATATATATATATATATATATATATATATATATATTAAATAGATCTATCCCACCCACGTTTTTTAATTAATTTTTCTCTCCCTACAATGCCCCGCCATTATATGAAAAAACAAATATCGAAACAAATTTAAATACATACCTAAGCTAGCCCCATTATATATTCATAAAATATTTTTTGTGAGTTTTTTCTTTTTAACATAGAGTGACATGCCCGCTGGTTAGCGGTTCAGTTTAAATCTTGAATTTCATATTTGTTGTCAACACTTAAAAACGTTACATTCCCACGATCACCTCGTGGGACTATTCTGGTCTCGACAAAGTTTATAGAAATTCTAAAACCAAAACCCTATAGTTTAGAGCTTCTCTGTTAATTTCAGATTGAACGTTAAAGCTACAGAGAGATAATCAAAGTTCCAATTTGTATTCCCGTATACAAAAATAAAATTGTAAAACATTCTAATTTTATACAATGATAGATATAAAAGAAGTTCGGTGCGAATATAGGTCGAAATTATGGAATGGTAACAGAGACAACTACGCAGATGATCTAGCTCTTCCTGGAAATCATCGTATAATGTATACTCGGTGTTTTTCCGTCTGTAACCGAAACTACGCCACGGCTTACGTCACAATACCTTCAGAAATTATATATATATATATATATATATATATATATATATATATATATATAACAAGGTCTCTATGATCTAGCTCTTCCTGGAAATCATCGTATAATGTATACTCGGTGTTTTTCCGTCTGTAACCGAAACTACGCCACGGCTTACGTCACAATACTTTCAGAAATTGTATATATATATATATATATATATATATATATATATATATATATATATAACAAGGTCTCTATGAAAATCTGAGTTCGATTTACCTCAAAACAGCACATGTTATTAGTGATAAACACACAAAAACACAATCTAAATTATAATAAGATATATATATATATATAAAAGTCACCTCATTTATAAATATACTTGCAAATGTGAAATTTGCTAGGTAGGCCGAACCGCCCTGAGAGTAGAATCTCGGATTAAGCAACATATACCCTCTAGTATTCGTTCTGGCAAGTTGGACTGTCCTACCACTGCCGATATAAACTCTCCATCTGCCATTGGTCAACACTTGTTAAGTCACCCCACATGCGCTCGGGCGTACCACCCAGCCATGTTTTCTATCCTCCACGGTTCTAACAGTGATCTCCAATTGCAAATCCTTGAGTCCCTATATATTTCCCTCAACCCATCCTTTGTGTACAGAAACAATTCCACCAACTGCTTCTTTTCAACACCCAAGCCTCAACCTTTCGACGTGGGACCAGGAATTTTCGACCCCCCCCCCCCCACACACACACACACACGGTTTGTAATTCCTCTGAATTTCTTTCTTACTGAAAAACAAAGGAAAAGGAAAAAAAAAAATAAAAAAAAGAAAGAAAAGGGGAAAAATACCTATTGCTATTTTTCTAAGTTTTACATCCTATATATATATATATATATATATATATATATATATATATATATATATATATATATATTACTCAGAAGAGTCCTGGAGACCTAAGGAGACTTGTGGCCACTCAGCCTCCAGTAAACCACCGGCTACCGCAGTTATGAAAAACTCAATAATAATAATAATAATAATAATAATACCAAGAGAGCAGACCTAGTGTTAATTAACAAGAAGAAGAGAACTTGTTATCTCTTGGAGTTTGCCGTTCCGGTCGATCAGTGAAAGAAAACGAAAAGATAGACAAATACTTGGATAGACAAAGAAAACTGTGGAATATGAAGGTGGTGGTCGTAATAATTGTAATTGGTGCCCTTGGAACGGTCCTCAGAGATAAGAAAAGAGTCTGGGTGAACTTGAAATCAGAGGAAGAATCGAAACTATCCAAACTACAGCATTAAGATCGTCTAGAATACTCAAAAGAGTCCTGGAGACCTAAGAAGTCTTGCTGTCACTCAGCCTCTAGTGAACCACCAGCTAAGGTAGGTGTGCAAAACTCGAATGGAGTGAAATGTTAATACAAATAAAAAATAATCCCGTCATCTGGGTTGATACATTATTCATAATTCAGTGTGACTTAGGCAGGAATAACCTGTTGGAGCCCCCACACCATTTTAGAATTGTTTGAAATCACAGTTTTCCTTCTCCAACGTTGATTGCCTTACCAAGCTTAAATAGCCTAGGTTTGTTTGTTTTGTTTTACGGCATATCAACCTCTGTGGGTCATTTAATGCTGACAAAGTCGTGAAATAAATTCATTCTTAATGCATAATACAATTTTGTTTATCAACTCATGTTTTTCTATTTAACCCATAGATGGGACCCTAACAGGTACTACTAATCCGGGTCAGAGTTGACCAGGGAGCAATGGTGATGAAGGGGTGTTCCACATTCCCCAAACCTCAAAAACTGGAACCTCACCATCAGATAGAGTTTAACGTCACTCCCAGGACATGTAGACCCTCAGTCACCGCCTTCTAGCACCCATATGATTAAAAGGGGTTGGGGGTTGCCATAAGGGCAATAGGGTTGGGGCAATCATATAGGTGCTAGGGCTTGACGTGACAAGCCGATTAATCGGAAGGGGCCTCTCCGACCGCCCGTCTAGCCCAAGATAGGGCCAAAGTGAAGTATTGCAAGTCATGGACTGCTCATCCACCTGGGTTCTATTCTTAAGCATCACGGGTCACCACCCACGGCCTACATTGGGGGAGTCTTACCCCTCTGCAGAGGGGCAGTCGGGGCATTCTGACGCTCCAGCCGACAAGGCGGTTAAATAGCCTAGTCTGCTCTACTATTTCATTATAGCTGGTGGGAGAATAGTTGGATTCATACCCTTCCCAAGAGTATTAGCGCAATGGAAAATGGAAATAGCTTTGTCCAAGATTTAAATTCGGGACTTTCCTACTATTCAACGATACCTGGAGAGAAAATAGTTGGATTCATGCCTTTTAACAAGATTAACGCACGCAAAATTAGCGAAATGCAAACAGCCTCTTTTAACCGAATCCACTTCCTTTGATCATTACCGTTACGCGACGTACGCCCCAAAAATTGTATAATTGTTTAATCCCATATATTCATGTTCCTACTATAAAATATAAGTAAGTAAATACTTCCTTATACGGTGACTGAACTCGGGTTGTTGAGGGTGTTAGGAACACGAGTAGCGCCCCTTAGAGGCCTGTGTAAAATTTCAGAAGATAATTTGTTTTGTGAAGTGTACATAAAATAGGATTCTTTTGGCTTTTTTCTTTTTCTTTTTTTCTTTTCTGGATTTTAAAAAATGTATATGGTTTTACTTTGTAGCCAAATTTTGTTAGAGTTCTGTATTCAATTAAGAGAGCAAAGAACGTTTGTCGAGTCTTGTTAGGGCCGTTTCATGTGAGAAATCTTATACTTATTAAAGGTTTAAGAGCAATCAAAAGACTTTGGAGTTTAACTGGAGACGTGAAGCATTTCTGTTTCATGTGTTCGGAGTAAGTGAGGCTCAGTTAACCTCTTAACTTGGAACAATAAGTAAAAGAAAAAAAACATTGATTTTCAAACTTAATACTAAAAGACATTCCCGTGTGAACTTTGAGTAGTGAGAAGAAAAAAAAACAGTTTCTTGGATTTCGAATGACATTTATAAAGGATTACTTCGTGCATTTCTTTATTTACTAATTGCATAATGCATTTCTTTTTTTATTTACAGATTGCATCGTTCGTTTCTTTAGTTACTAATTGCATTATGTATTTCTGTATATATCAAGTAGATTATGCATTTCTTTATTTACCGATTGCATCAGGTATTTCTTCATTTACCGATTGGTTCATGCATTTCTTCATTTACCGATTGGGCATTTCTTTATTTACCGATTGCATAATGCATTTCTTTATTTATCGATTGGTTCATGCTTTCTTTAATTACCGATTGCATAATGCATTTCTTTATTTATCGATTGGTTCATGCTTTCTTTAATTACCGATTGCATAATGCATTTCTTTATTTATCGATTGGTTCTTTTCTTTAATTACCGATTGCATAATGCATTTCTTTATTTATCGATTGATTCATGCTTTCTTTAATTACCGATTGCATAATGCATTTCTTTATTTACTGATTGTGTCACGTCTTTCTTTATTTACTGATTACCTCATGCACTTCTGTTTTTCCCGATTGCATTATGCATTTTTTATTTACCGACTACATTATGCATTTCTTTAATTACCGATTGCATCATGCACTTCTGTTTTTCCCGATTTCATCATGCATTTTTTTATTTACTGATTGCATCATGTATTTCTTTATTTACCGATTGCATCATGCTCTTCTATATTTACTGATTGCATTATTTATCAATTTATTTACCGATGGTATCATACATTTTTTATTTACCGTTTAGAACATGTATTTCTTTCAATACTGATTGCGTAATGAATTTCTGTATTTACAGATTATATCACGCATTTCTTTATTTACAGATTGTATAATACATTTCTTTATCTACCGATTGCCTAACGCATTTCTTTTGTAATAAATGACAACCTGTGTCCCATAATAGTTTATATATTTAATGTAAGAAACTTAAATAAATCCCATTAAAAAGGGAATATCTTTAACTAAGATAAAACGATAAATCTCGTCCATCTTAACACGCTCTGTCAGCTGGGGCCTTAGAATACACCGACTGCACCTCTGCAGAGGGGTAAGACTCCCCTAATAGGGTCACCTGTTAGACGTGGGTGGTGACCTGTGATGCTTAAGAATGGAATCCTGGGGGATGAGCAGTCCATGACATGCAACACTCCACTTAGACCCTTACTTAGGATAGACGGGCGGTCGGAGAGGCCCCTTTCTAATCAATCGATTGGCCATTTCAAGCCCTAGCACCTATATAATTGTCCCAACCCTTATGGCAATCCCAAACCCTTTTCATCATATGGGTGCCAGAAGGCGCATTTCTTCGGCATTAAATAACCCACTGAGGTTGATATGCCATAAAACAAATTAAACTAAACCAAACGAACTAATCCATTTTAAACGATGCAGATTTTAATTAGTTTTTTATTTCTTGTGTTTTTAGGACTACAAAACCCATTATTTTTACATGAGATTTTTTATCCTTCCTCTTCACAAGACAGCAAAGATATTCATTACCTATATGAATAATATAAATAGTTTATCCTGATAAGAACAGTTCATTAGAATAATTGATTAAATCCTATTTAATAGACATAAATTCCACCATCGTATGTCACACCGCCGAAAGAAAAAAAAAATACTAAAAATCAATTAATTAACCGAATTTAATGAAATTTTCAGTGTTGATATATTAATGAATGAAAAATATAATGTACAGTTATTGTATTTCAAAAACTTTTACATTTTTTCAGGTCAATTAACTTTGAACCACGTATGTTTGTGAATTTGTGTTACGCCTCAAAGATACGTGGTTCAAAGTTAACTGACCTGAGTTTTCAAATAAAATAACTCGTGCATTATATTGTTTATTCATTAATATATCAACACTGAAAATTTCATTAAATTCGGTTAATTCCTTGATTTTTAATATTTTTTTCTTTCGGCAGGGTGACATACGACGGTGGAATTTATGTCCGTTAAGTAGGATTTAACCGAATAATTTTATCTATTTTGTTATTGTTAAAAGAACTACAAAGGTTAAATTACAAAAATACTAATAGTATAGGTACTCGCTTGGTTACCTCATTTTAGAAATGCCCCTATTAAGTACTTTTCACAAAATCACAATTTTTTCCTTAAGGGACCCTCTTTTCGGCACACATGTCCGGCACCTAAACCTTGACCCTCCCCTAAAACAATGGTTAAATTAAAAGAATACTAATAGTACCAGGTACTTGCTTAGTTACTTGTTTTTGGAATGTCCTGATTTTAGAGGTACCAAGTTCTTTTTACAATATAAATATTTTTCTTTAAAGGGACGCCCTCCCTTTTCGGCATATATGTCCGGTACCTAAATTTTGACTCTCCCCGTGTTTATACAGATGGGTACTTTCATGTCAAATCATGCCGATTATTATGTTATTTTATTAGTGTTATAACGCGCTTAGCGAATAATAAGATGTGTAGCCCAGTTGACGTTAACTCCAAGAAGTCCTCACTTCCGCCTTTTATTTGCAACAACACAAGATAGCTGAAACAGTACTTCCGTTTCATACAACAATGGTATAACCGGTGTTTCCGGTTCTTAGTATACCACAATTAGTTATGTCGATTTTTAGCTCTCCAAATTTGAGGGAGGTCGCGAAAAATGGCGACTTTTTGCAATCTATTTTTGTCTTTAAAATGAGTTCTAGAGCTTTCCTACTCCTAAAAATTGTTTTTTATAAGCATTTTTGCCCAAGAAATCGGAAAATGCTATCAAAAAAGTTTTTAAGTTAATGATGATTTCTAATTTTTTCATAGGAATTTTTTCTATTATTATTTCACATATATTGAATATTATTTGTACCAAAAAGATAGTTTGATATTTGCTCAGGACATAAGTAAGTAAAGTCGACGGGGCGGCCTAAAGTCGGTATCAGCCAGTCAGCGAGGGAGTCTATCCCCTTTTTAATAGCGCTAGACCAAGGAGATTGATTTTAGCATCTGAGGTGGAGCGCCACACCTACCATCAGCTCCTTACTTTACCGCACAGATCCCTGTGCTACTCATACGCTGAGTTGGCGAGGACCGGTATCGAACTAGGAACCTTGTGGTTTCTAGCCGAACGCTCTACCGACTGAGCTAACCCGGCCCCTAACTCCTTCAATTTCAGGAATTGGAAGCACAGATTTTGGGTATTGTCTAACTTTATCATAATCCACACTTGATTCAAAATTTCAGAAAGATTGAAGGGGGTGGGTGACATGACCTGTATGATTTGACCTGAAACTACCCAGATAGATATTTCAGTCTAATAAAACACGTAGACATATCTCAATCAGAATTTCTGTATAATCCTCCTACATTAAATCTTTCAATCTTCTCCAAAAACTACTTTCATTAAGATGTCTCGCTCAATTCGGGCAATTAATAAATTGAGTTATATTCCATGTTGATAAACTGAATGAAACCAAAGGAAGTTTTCAAATGCATCTCAATGGAAGAAAGTGCTTGAGAAATGAAATAAAAATGACTACAGAAAGAAAGCACATTGTATATTAGCCAAGATGTATATAATCTATGTACTGTGGAAGTTTAGAAGGTAAGTAATATTTTATTTTAATTTCTATATATATATTTGGAATAAAATTATATTTTTGAATTGGCTTTTGATTTAGTCTTCTTTTTTTTACTCCTTTCGAGTGAACAGGAAGAAATCCTGTAAGCAAGAGACTAATTATTTGTATATAAATTTTATATACATGTCAGAAAATTATATTCTGGATTTCGACAGTAAAAGTTAAAGTCAAGGGCAGATAACTCTGGTTGTAGCTTCCTAGTTTTTATTATACAAACCTAATTTTGATATTTTTTTTAAACTATTAAAATAATTCATTAAATTAAAAAAAAAGAAACTGAAAGCTTGTGAGTGGATAAGTAAAGACATAAATTAGATAAAGCCTCTAAAGTCGGTAGATCTTTAAGCAAGATGAAATTTTAATTAAGAAAAGTGCCCCCCCCCCCAAAAAAAAAAAAAATTATCTCCAAGTTTAGAGCTTCTCTGTTAATTTCAGATCGAACGTTAAAGCTAAATTAGTGATACTCGTTTCTCTGAATGTTTGAGGTGAAACATGCCGTCCACTGAAAGTAAGACTAGATGAACATCGTAAAACAGTGGTCCGAGGAGAAATAGAAAAGTCGGGTATGGCTGACCATATATGGAATGAAAAGGGAAACCATCTGCCCTTATGGGATGAAGTTAGAATAATAGATAGAGAAGAACATTGGAAGAGAAGACGCCTCAAAGAATCAGCTCATATGATAGGCTGTACTGGGCTGTTAAGTAGACCTAGCATAGAAATGAATACAATATGGGTACCCATAATTAAGAAGGTTAGATCAGATTGAGAAAAAAAAACAAAAACAATATGAGTCTAGGTAAAAAATCATACATAAGTAAATAGGTAGATATTCTAGCCAAAACAAGACAATAGGTTTATAAGTTCCCAAAATCCACACTCAATTGTCCAATTGGACACATGGCCTAGTGGATAAGGTAGGTTAAGACAGTTCTAAATGACAGTTATCTCTGGATCCCGAATTCAATCCTGAGTAGAGGCAGTAAAATAGAAAAATAATTAACACAACTCCTACCCCAGCTATGGTTAGCGGAAAGAGAACAGGATACCCCCGTGGAATAAATAAAGGGTTAGGTTCAAAGTTCCGTGATGGCTCCCGATTACGACAAGTAGGTTCCCGAGTTCAAAAAGAAGGTTCTCGAGTTCGAGAAAGCTCCCGAGTCCGACAAGAAATATCCGAAGAAGGCTAGAGGGCACATCGGTCGAAACGTTGTACAGATAACAATAAAGATGAGAACAATAGTCCGATTAATCCAAATAATACTACGAATTAAAGGATCTCTTGTCTTTGTTTCTTCTTTTTTTCTTCCTTAACTTCCGTTCCAGTCTGGCAACCCACAAGAAAGAAAGAAAACCACATATAATGAAACAAAACAACACCAATAGTGAACACGTACCAAAACGACCAAAGTCCACATATAACCTATACTATATATATACACGTAAGTGTTGCCCCTTCAGCTGGGAAAATTTAGCTCAGGACCGCCCATGGTGGCGACAGACTCTCCGTAGAGGACTGCTCATGTCTGAAGTCACCCTGACACAACAACATGAAGCTAAGAGGTCCAGAAGAAAACAGTGGCAACAAAGCATCGGAACATCAACATCTTCAGGGACAGCCTTCAAATGCAAAATCTGTGGTCGAGAATGTTTTCAAACATCGTACTTCACAGTCACAGGAGGCGCTGTAATTTCAGGGACACAACAACTTTATTATAGTCTTCCGAGACTGAAATGCCAATGATATAAGTATCAGACTTTCTTTCTTTCTTTCTTTTTGCCTTTCATTCTTTCATTCTTTCTTTCTCTCTTTCTTTCATTCTTTCTTTCTTTCTTTTTTTCTTTTTTTCTTTCTTTCTTTCTTTCTTTCTTTCTTTCATTATTTCTTTTTTTCATTCTTTTTCTTTCTTTTTTTTTCCTTTCTTTCTTTCTTTATTTTTGCCTTTCATTCTTTCTGACTTCACGCCCCTTTTGCACCCCAACTCAAACGTTTTTTTAATTTTCTTTACAAATTTTTTTATTCATTTTTTTGTTTTATGCAATATCTTATTATAATAGAGATTTTTTTCTGTCTGTAACTGAAACTATATCACTACTCATGTCACAATTCCCTTTGTTATTTACGTCACATTCTCCATGATTTTGTTTTTATATAAACCTCAATTATTAATAAAATTGTTTCACGTTATTAATACTGTTGACCATATCTACATACTAATAAGATGCAAGTGTATTTATATATACAAAATAGCAGTTTTACAGTGTGAATGGGAAGGCTAATTTGCGTATTGATATTAAAAATTTGATTTGAATAAATATGTGCTTAGTATTATTGATTTCTAATTGTTTGGTTTTATCTTAATGAATACTAGCAAAAATCTCGGGGATAAATCTTAAAAGAAATCCATTAACAAGAAGAAATATTTTTTTATTTTATTCTTCACTTTCTATTGTAACTAAATTGTTAAATCAGGAAAATTTAGTAATGATGGAATAGTAAGTTTCAGTTGTTCTATTTTTCTATTATAGCCCCGTCCGCTTGTTTGACACCTTTTTATCTGCATTCTTATTTAGTTTCATTAGCTTTTCTAATTTAATATAATATTTTATTTGATTAAAACTTGAATACGTGCACCCAGAGGATGCATATATTTTCAAGCAGAGGGTAATGACACGGGTTAATGTCTCCAGCACTAGTATCATTTTTTGGATATTGCTTTAAGATCTTTGAGAGATGATTAACTAGGAAATCTTAATCCGAACCGCAAAAAGCCGGAAAAAGTAATTAATGTTTTTACTAACCAGAATTTGCTTGTCTTTTAAATGAATGCAAATAATAATGCATAGATTTTTTTCTTTTTTTCGTTTTAATACATTTTGAAATTTTTAAAATTTTGAAAGGAAATAGTTAATCCGAAGTTGCATTTTCGGTCTAAAAAGATGTATTAAAAACGCGTTAATCCTTTTTAATCTTCCTGGTTGCAGAGTTAATGCATTTTAATCTTTAATGCCCAAAATTTGAAGCTGAAAAAGAAATTCGATACCGAATTCATTTAATTACATTTAGAGTATATTAAAGAAATTCTGGCAAGAAATAAAAATAATAATAATAATAAAAATAAAACTAACAAATAAGGTCATGAGTAAAAGAACCGGTGAAAGTTTTTGCAGCTTTCAAAGTTAATTACAATTCCTGTGAAACATTCCATTGGTAATTGACTACAAAGTACTTCATAATATTTTAATGATGCAGAAAAAGAAAAGAACTCATATTATTTACAATTTTGAATTATGACTTAACAATATAAGAATTTACTTTCGTACGAAAAAAAAAAAGCAAAAAAACAAAACAAAAAAAAAAAAAAAAAACACAAGAATTCTGAAAGCTGTCAAATACATTTTGTCTAACTTCCATTGCCGCTTATGGCATTTACTGCCCTCTATTGAGAGTTGGTTAGTTGGATTTTACGGCATGTCAACCCTTGTTGGGTTATTTTAGGCCGAAGACGTTTTGTTATATTCAGTCTTCTTTTTTTTTAATCAATGTTTTTTAAAACTCAGTTTCTTTTTTTAAACAAATTTTTCATTACTTTTTTTTTCTATTCGACTCATATACGGGACCCTAAAAGGTGGACCTGGGAATAACGGTGATGAAAACACCAAAAAAGTATAAAATCACAAGAATTCTGAAAGCTGTAAAAAACATTCTGTCTAAATTTCATTGCACTTTATGACATTGGCTGCCCTCTATTGTGAGTTGGTTGGTTGGTTTGTTGGTTGTTGGATTTTACGGCATATCAACCTTATTGGGTTATTTTATGCCAAAGACGTTTTGTTCTATTCTTCATTCACTAAAAACTTGAGTGTGAGTCTCTGTGGTGTATAGAGTAACCCTTCATTGCCATTACTCTTAGTTTGGTTTCATTTGGTTTCTTTATTTAATGGCACACCAACCTTTATGCGTTATTTAATGGCAAAGCCATCCTTGTAGAAGAAGTAGTGGTACTGTTTAACCCATAGTCGGGGTAAAAGTTCATACCTGTCTTAAGCATATTAGTCAGCCTTTTATTTTATTTGTTGTTTCATTTTTTTTCTACATTTTATAGAATTTCTAGAATCTATGATTCTAGAAAAAACTGGATTCAGACACGAATTCAGAAATACTGCATCCTGGCACGAGTCAGAATTTCTCATTCGTGTATAAATATTTCCATCAGATATGACAGAAATTATATTCCAGTTTATTTATAAAATCTTTCGAATCTGGTCCTAATAATTACAGACGTGTGAAGAAGCGTTCGGTAAGTAAGCTCCGTGCCAAAGTCTTTCTAAATCGATTCAGCTAGCAACGACACCATTTTTATTAGAGTCTTGACGCTGATATTTCAACATTATACCGAAGGGAATATTCATAAAGAAAACTGTGTAAATGGCTTCTAAATTGGTATCTAGTGTTTCATACTGATTCCAAATTGTATGCTTTAACGATAATAGTCCTTTATGATTGCTTTTATAAGTGCAATGTGGGGGAAAATAACAAGAGACAATACTGTTATTTAAATAGACGGACATAACGTATTCAGATAGATAGATAGATAGTTTATATAAGATATATATATATATATATATATATATATATATATTATATATATTTTCTATCTATCTGAATGCGTTATGTTCTGTATTATAGACGCTGGGGCCTAATGTCGGTATCAGCCAGACAGCTAGACCAAGGAGATTATTTTAGCATCTGAGGTGGAGCTCCGTATCTACCATCAGCTCCTTACTTTACCGCACATTCTTTCATTTATACATGTAGAATTAAATAAAAGGCGCGTCTTCTGTTTAACAATTTTATTTATGATCTTTTCAAGCTTTCTGGCCAACTTTTTTAAACATTTGGATGGAATCCGTACATTAGTCCACCGAAGTTTGTATCCCAAGTACTTTCGGCACTTTGAAGAGCCATCATCGGGGTGTTGTAGGAGAATTGATAGGAAAAGTGTTATATATATATATATATATATATATATATATATATATATATATATATTGGAGGATATGTGCTTAATTGAAGTCATACCTAATTTTGAAAATCAAGAAAATGTAAATCCCTGAATGTACATTTCGACCTATTAGGTCTCGTACCATGTCTATAACCTTGCTGATGAGACCTAATAGGTCGAAATGTACATTCAGGTATTGACATTTTCTCGACTTGTTTAGCCTTACATTTAAACATGTATGCCCGCCTAAATTCATTAATTATTAACTAATTAATTTTCCAAATTAGGTATGACTTCAATTAAGCACATATCGTCCAAAAATTGTCGGCTTAAAGCCATATAAGAATAAACACATTTGTTTGTTTACTTAACCTCATATATATATATATATATATATATATATATATATATATATAGAGAGAGAGAGAGAGAGAGAGAGAGAGATGCCGTCCATAATTTATTCTTTTTATACATAAGGAGAAATAGACAGATAAGAATGAACAATCGTTTAAAGAGCATTTTGTAAATCAAAAGTACTCAGTTGCTCACCAGTAGAGCACTATCAAAGCGAAAAATAATTTAAATTTCTATTTCATGCAAAAAATGAAACTATTAGTAATGAAACATTGAGTTAACTCTCTCTCTCTCTCTCTCTCTCTCTCTCTCTCTCTCTCTCTCTCTCTCTCTCTCTCTCTCTCTCTCTTTTCTTTCTTTCTTCCTTTTCTTCTTTTCATTATGTTCGATTTAAATAGATTTACGTTGTTGCTTCCGCGCGCGCACCCAATCTGTATCTTTTCCCTACTTTCTTTCTTTCTTTCTTTCTTTTTTCTTTCTTTCTTTCTTTCTTTCTTTCTTTCTTTCTTTCTTTCTTCTCATATTTTCTGTGTAGCATGTCCTTCTCTTCCCTTTCTTTCTTTATAATAAAAAAAGAAATGGTTCGTTATTTAGCTGAGGTGATGAGAAATAAGAATCCGGCGGATAAGCATCACCAGATTATCAGGATATACATTTTTGCATTTTATCTTGGACGGATTGGATGATCTAATTTTTAACCAGGGGCGTTGCGAGATGATTATGGTCGTGCAATTAAGGAACGAGATTATTAATACATAGATTGTAAATGATCGTGATTCATATTAGCGAGGTTTTATCGATTTTCCTGGACACATTTCCGTAGGCTTCATAATTACCTCAAATTGTCATTAATAAATTATCGGATCAACATGGCTGTCTGGTCGGTGAGGCTTAGAATAACCAACTCTATCCTTGGGAGACCTAGTTATGACACTAAACTCTATCTGATGTCGAGCCTCCAATTCTGGAGATCTGGAGAGGATATGTACATATTTACTAACCGGTTTTTCCTCTCCTTCTTCTAATATATAAAGAAGAGATATTGGCATGTACGTGTCGACGTATGACTCCAAAACGGGAGATCACTCAGATTCAAAATCTTTCATACAGATTGATATCGTTCTAACTAAGAAACACGCCAAATTTGATTATTGATTTTTACTGATTAAGGGATATAATTAATTAATCAAACAAAAATCAAACGATTTTTCGAAAGCTGCTACTGCTGATATTCCAGCTACAATCAGCACGCACACCCCACTCTGATGCCCGTTATCATATGTCCACTCTATTTCTACTGCGTTGTTGAATGTGTTTGTTTATATTTAAAAAAGAAAAATGAAAACCTTTTTATCAATATTTTTACGAATACTTTCATATTTCTTAGAATAAAATATTTTTAATCAGCGAATCAAATTTGAGTTATTATGCGAATTAGCAATTACAAAAACTGAATTTAAAATTGTCTTACGTACGAAAAAGTTTGTGAAAAAATCCTTCGAGCGATTAAATAAATATTTCTGGAGGCGGGGGGGGGGGCTAGTATATATATATATATATATTATACCAACGCCTCTGCAACCTCTTTAACCTTGGTTAAGCAACCGGTCAAGGAGAAGGAAAACTCCGAATTCCAACCTGTTGAACTCCGCTTAAGAAATTGACCTTGTGTCACATCCTGCTCGTGCTGAGGAGTTGGTAAATATATATAAACAATGATAGTTTCAATTAACTATTCTAAATACAAATTATTTACAGATATAAAAGTAAGTAAAGTCGTCGGGTGGTCTAAAGTCGGTATCAACCAGACAGCGAGGGAGTCTATTCGCTTTTCACTAGCGCTAGACCAAGGAGATTGATTTTTGCATCTGAGGTGGAGCACCATTTTCATTAATACTCAATTTTTAATCACATTTTTAAATTCATTTCTTTCTATTTAACCCATAGATGTGACCCTAACAGGTACTACCACTCAGGTTAAGAGTGGACCTGTGAGTAATGGGGATGAAGGGGTTCTCTACATTCCCCTGAGCTCTAGAATTGGAATTTTCATCATCAGATAGAGTTAAACGTCATACCCAGAACACTAAGACCCTCAGTCACTGCCTTCTAGCACATATATGTGATATAATGGAATGACCCATCTTCCCCGTACCTAAACAGTGGCGATGGTTCTAACCACAGATTACTCTGAGCAGAACTCACTTGAAGTACTTAGACGACGGACTCTCCTCCTAATACTCACGTGACCTTACTATATAACAATATGATAAAAAGGGTTGGTGGTTGCCATAAGGGCAATAGGGTTGGAACAATCATATATATATTTCCAAATCCCCTCCGTACGAGCAGGATGCGACCCAAGGTCAATTTCTTAAGCGGAGTTTAACAGGTTTAAATTCGTAGTTTTCATTCTCCTAGACTGGTTACCCAGTCATTGTTAAATATTCCAGTCTGCCCTGATATTTACCCCATAGCTGGGGGTAGAATTGAATTCATACCTTCCGCAAATGTATTAGCGCCATGTGAAGTGCAAAAAGCTTCGTCCAGGAATTGAATTCTGGTCGACGAGTCCATTTCCTACGTCTCTAACCAGTAGACCACGCGCCTCCATAAGGGGCCATATAGGTGCTACGGCGTGATGTGGCAAATCGATTGATCGGAGGGGGTCTTTCCGACCGCCCGTCTAGCCTAAGTAACGGCCAAAGCCCTCACTTGCAGCGTTTACCAGACTGAGCTTTCAAAACAGGGCGCCTCTCTGTGGAAGCAGCGGTATTAAGTTATTAAATTCTAGTGCGTATTTATTTGGACAGCCAAGAAAGAGCCAAGGGACATTCACAGCGTGACCGGTCCACGTTCATAGTACCTTAGTGAATTAACGTTTCTATCCATAAACGCCGGTTCAGTCTTAATTGCATTAAATCACCCCCTGTGGATAATAAAGTTTTCTGTGCATCTATCTGTGTCTCTGTCACTCTCCTTATCTTCTCCATAGTCAAAATAGAGTCCCTTTTCTTTCTCTTGTCAGTCTTAATTTAGCCCTCCAGTCAATCACAGCTGATTGATCAACGCTTATCTTGTAAAGCAATCATCTTGAAAGGAATTAAAACTAAAGAACTTATCGCCGATTAAGTCAACACGTGTAAGTTTACCTGCTAATCTATTCATATATAAAGTGCAGTTTGTGTGTATGTATGTCCGGAGGAAACTATGAAAATAAAACATTTAACGACAGTAAATATATATATACACATTCACTATCACCAGAATCTGCTTTTTGAGCAAAAATAATGAATATTCTATTCATATTCGTAAAGATACAAACAGCATGGAATTATTATTATTATTATTATTATTATTATTATTATTATTATTATTATTATTATTATTATCTTTTACTCCTTTTGAGTTTTCACATCAGAATTAGCTGATGGTCTTTCACTGGAGTCTGAGTGACAGCAAGTCTCCTCAGGTCTCCAGGACGCTTCTGAGTATTCTGGCAGATTGCAGCAGTGCAGTGTTCTGGATGGTATCAATCCTTCCTCTGATTTCCAGATTTTCCAAACCCTTTCCCAATCCTTTTGGGACCGTTCCAAGTGCACCAACTACAATTGGTATCACTTTGACTTTCATATTCCATAACTTTTTCAGTTCTCTGGCAAGGTCCAGGTATTTGTCCATTGCATTTCGTATTTTAAATAGGAGACATTCATTTTTATTTTGAGAGTGTCTGTATCAACGCAGTCTTTTTATGTAGGGATTTTAATGGGGCATCCAGTGGGGATCCGACTTTTGATCCAGTAATAATGGATATGCAAGTCTATTTTCTTTTAACTCCCCACCTTTACCCAGGCGACGCCGGGTAGCCCCTTCTAGTGTACATATATAGTATGTTTTGTTGTTTAAATATATTGGACATAAAATACCACTATACGAGTTAGTATAACGTTAGAATCAATCAACCTATACGTTGACACACGAGACAGCGGAAAGAGTTCAATCATAGTCCCACACTAGAATGAAAGGGTTAAATAAATAATTGCCCAAGAATTGAACGTTAATACGATAAATATATTCCTAGAGAACTATTTACGTTAAATTTTTACAAAATCACTTGACAGGTTATATATATATATATACACTCTCACGCATACACACACACACAGACACCCACGCGCGCACACACACACACACACACACACACACACACACATATATATATATATATATATATATATATATATATAGTGGGAGAATATGTGCTTAATCTTATCAAGGATTTGAACTTATGTCCATATATATATATATATGAGAAGTAAATAAACAAACGATGTGTTTTGATATGGCTTTTTTTAGCCGACAATTTTTGGGAGAATATGTGCTTAATTGAAGTCGTATCTAATTTTTGAAAATTCTTTTGAAAATTAATTAATTAATAATTAATGAATTAGGCGGGAATATTATTAATTAATTAATTTTCAAAATTATGTACGACTTCAATAAAAGCACATATTCTCCCAAAAATTGTCGGCTAAAAAAAGCCATATCAAAATACATCCTCTGTTTGTTTACTTCTCATATATATATTTGAACATGAGTTCAAATCCTTGTTAAGACTGTTTGCATTTCTCATAGCGCTAATACCTTGGGAAAGCTATGCATCCACCTAAGATCCCTCCATATATGGGTAAATAATAGGGCAGACTGGGCTCTTTAACATTGGCTACGTAACCAATCTAAGAGAAGGAAAACTCTTAATTCAAACCCGTTAAAGAGAGAGAGAGAGAGAGAGAAGAGAGAGAGAGAGAGAGAACATGGGAGCTATAACTATAAGTAAACAGTGCTCAATATCGCACATAGAGCATTTACATCTAAGTTTAGGTAACGATAACAAGACGTCAATGGCGTTTGGTTACTGACAGTTTCCCGCTTACGACATTTTGAATAATCGCATAGGCATCGCATGTCAACGCTGCCCAATCGTATACACACATACACACACATACATACACACACATAAATACACACACATATATATATATATATATATATATAATATATATATATATATATATATATATATATATATAGTGTGAACAAAAATTATTATTAAGACAATCAGGAATATTTCTTGTATGTTGTTTAATCTCAACTAGTTTCGACCTTCGGTCATCTTCAGGAGAAAATTTCTTATTTGAAGAAATTGTTGATACATTATTAGAAAGGGAGCATTATAGAAGAATTATAAATGTTCAAGTGTTATAGTGGGTTTAACATGCTGTTAAAATCCGGGTAGGCGAGTGTGTTTGATAGTAGCATGTTCATTTGTTCCGTGAAGAACCTCTATGAGGTAGTTTGTTTTTTAGATGCTCTTATATATGTGAGGGAGGGGTTCATGGGCGTTGTGTGTATGACTGTATGTGTATACATGTATATGTATGTGTGTGCTTACATTTACTGTGTGGGTGTGGGCGCGTGTCTGTATCACGGTACTGTGCGTGTGACTTCTAGATTTTTAATTGGGTCAGGAGTGGCTTGTTTGATGTTTGATGTGTGGTGGTCAGTGTTTGTTTATTTTGGTGACCTCGGCCACCCTCGTAGGTGTAGACAGGTTTATTATCCACTGTTAAAGAGGACCTGTTTTATGATTAAAGCCGTAATATATATATATATATAAACGGTCATAATTTTCATAAATTTTCTTGAAGAAATTTATGGATGTTTTATAGATGACAGGAGATAAAAAAATCTTTGTAAATTTTTTTTTTCTCATAAAGATCTTTTTATCTCCTGTCATCTATAAAACATCCATCAATTTCTTCACCCCATAATACATCCTGATGAAGGTTTAAAGAAACCGAAACGTTTAAGCGTCGATAAATAAATTTATCTTATTTTTAGAACACTTGTTTTTTCAAATTTCTTAATATTGTCGGATTTATTTCCATATTTACTCCCATATATATATATATATATATATTATATATATATATATATATATATATGAGATTTCAAATTTTATGAGGCGGAACAAATATTTTAACTTTGTATTTCGTATGTTAAGTTTCCATTAATTTTAATTTAATATCGTTTAATATCTTTTTTTTTTTCTGTTATTTTTGGTTTTTTTTATTTTGACATCATTGCACTCTATTTATTTGAAATTCTCGCGTTTGCCACGCCTACTCTATCGCTCTTGTCTATGAATCAATAGGGTTTACCAAATATCGCCTTCCGGTGTACATGAATAATAGACATTTTCACAGTATATATTTCTAAATGTATATATAATGAGAATTTAAGTAATATATACACACACACACACACACACACACACACACACACACACAACACACACACACACACAACACATATATATATATATATATATTATATATATATTGCATACATTCTAATTGTATAATTCTACATATACATGAATGTACGAATGGCCGGGTTTGCTCAGTCGGTAGAGCGTTCGGCTAGAAACCACAAGGTTCCTAGTTCGATACCCGCCCTCGCCAACTCAGCGTATGAGTAGCACAGGGATCTGTGCGGTAAAGTAAGGAGCTGGTGGTAGGTGTCGCGCTCCACCTCAGACGCCAATACAATCTCCTTGGTCTAGCGCTAGTGAAAAGGGATATACTCCTCGCTGACAGGCTGATACCGACATTAGGCCGCCCCGACGACTTTACTTTACATATATGCACACACACACACACATATATATATATATATATATATATATATATACATATATTACTTAAATCATCATTATATATATATATATATGTATGTTTGTGTGTGTGTCCATGTGTGTATATTACTAAAATTCCAATTGATTATATGTATATGTGTGTGTCTGTGTGTGACTTTATTAAATAAGAATAATTAACATATTCCCATTTATATATATAGAGAGAGAGGGAAAAGAGAGAGAGATACTTGTAGTAATATATATGTATTATTTAAATTCTCAATATATATATAAGTGTGTGTGTGTGTGTGTGTGTGTCCGTGTGTGTGTTAGTGTGTATGTTTATAAAGTAAGAATAACAGATATTTTTATGTGTGTGTATGTGTGTATAAGGTAAAAAAATGACATATTCCCGATGTAATGCGACCAAATGAGATTAATTTTTCAACATAGTCGTTTCTTCCATCATTCTTGTGTCCCCTCTCTCTCTCTCTCTCTCTCTCTCTCTCTCTCTCTCTCTCTCTCTCTTTCTCTTTCTCTATCTATCTATCTATATATATATCTATATATCTATCTATCTCTACCCACTCTATTAATTTTTATTTTAGTCTTCTTTTTTCTTCTTCTTCTTCTTCTTCTTTTTCTTTTCTTTTTCTTATTCTTCTTCTCTTGTTTTCTTTTTTTCTTTTTTTCTTTTTCTTCTTTTTTCTTTTCTTTTCTCTTTTTTTTCTTTTC
>CM042155.1:70176323-70203823 GCA_023376005.1 Doryteuthis pealeii
GTGTACTATCTATGTATGTATCTATCTATCAACTTAATATACTATCTTTTCAAAAGCATCTACTTCTCTGTGTTCCCCTATTGGCCTCTCTCTCTCTCTCTCTCTCTCTCTCCTCTCTCTCTCTCTCTCTCTCATCACTCTCTCCCTCTCCCCCTCTCGCTCTCTTCCTTCCCCTTCTCTCTCTCAACTTCATATACTGTCTTTTCAAAACCATCTACTTCTTATCCTCACGACTAATCATTAAACAAACGTAACTTTAAGAGTATTTACGGCTTTCGAAGGAGCTCTTATTTCTCCGTTGTTGTAGGCAATGTAATGTGGTCGTATTTTCACAGTACCCAAACGTATATACGTAACGTGGCGGCGGTGATATATTCACGGAACTAAAAATGTCTTCTGCACGTGGTAGTCATCTTGTTGATAAAAAATTTACAACGCGAGAAATATGTAGTCACAACTGCTAGCCTTTATCATCGTGCTCGTCTCGTGGGCTCGTATCAGAGAGGAGGAAAGGCAGAGAGAAAGAGAGAGAGGATCCCACACGGAATAAGGGCAGGTCTTAACCCTACGCTGTCACAAATCGAAAAGAGACCGGCCCCTTTCTTCGTTGTTCCACGTCACCACGTGACTTCCGGTTCAGGTCAACACCCGACTTCCGGTTGACACTCAATTCTCCATTCGGGGTCACGCTACGGTCAAACCATCGTTCATCCTGTTTTGCTCATCACTATTTTTTAACCTTTATCATCTCTCACTTATTTCCTTCTTCCTCTTTTTCTAATATAGTAGTTCTAGCTCACAAAAGTCAGGATAATATACCCATCTTGCTACAGCAATTTGTCGGACAAAGAAGGAACAAACACAACGTAAATGCAGACACTTGTATTGACAAAAAATTACATTAAATTGTTGCAAATTTAATGGTATTTGCTACGAGACTTATCTGTGGAGGAATTTCTTGTAGTACTCGGGTTTTCTTCTTCGTTGGTGGGAAATGTAGATAAGATGCTTCTCTCCGTAGTTGCTCTTCCTTTAGTCAGTGTGCAGTTGTACCGGCCTTTATGCAGTATGCAGATACAATGCCTTAGAAGGAATCTGATTGTAAAGTTCTGTGTTAAGTGGCCCTGTTTTGGGGCTTGGTAATGAGAGCTTGGTATCCTATGTCTCTTCTCCAGTACTGCTTTGCGATAAGTAAGCCCTGTTTTGGGGCTAAGTGATGAGAGCGTTTCTTTTGACGTCTCTCTCCAGTAACGGTCCCTGATAAGTGAAGTTTTGGTATTTGGCGCCAACATATGCTGTTGGCATTCGACCCCTGGCGGCAGGGGAAGATAATTAGCTATGGAATTTCCAAAAACTTACCCAATATTTAATTGTAAGAAAAGATCATGATTGTAAGTATTCTGTGTCCTTCTATAATTTCAAGAGTTTCTCAACTCGCATAGAACAATAGGGTAGGTCGATTTTCCACTTTTTAAAAATATCAAATTGTCCATCAATGCGAAAGTTGTGTGTTAGTATACTGAATACGGATACCAAAAATTATCTCTTTTACTTTTACCATTTTTTGGAGGAAATAGCATCAAAGATCGTCTACTAAAATGTACTAAAAATCCTCTAAAGGCTAAATTTTGCTAAAACGAGGATTTTTAGTGCATTTTAGTAGACGATCTTTGATGCTATTTCCTCAAACAATGGTAAAAGTAAAAGACATGATTTAAGGTAGCGTGGACATAGTCAACTGAGCCTGGTTACTGACAGTTTCTCACCAATGCGATCCTCAGACCAAATTCTTACAACCTGATATAATATTTAGCTATTTCCTCAAACAATGGTGCAAGTAAAAAAATCTTATTCTTGGTATCAGTATTTAGTATACTAACACACAACTTTCGCATTGATGGACAATTTGATATTTTTAAAAGTGAAAAATCGACCTACCTCATGGATAGTTCCGCTAAGTTATTTCACTTTGTTTCATATAGCTGGGAAAACCGAATTTTGAAACCAAATGGTTTCTTTTCTCGTTGGTCAGAACTACTTTGAGAGCTACCCCTCCCCTCCTCCTCTCCACCTCTCTCTCCTCCTCTCTCCTCCCAGGTAAGCCATCAAACAATCAACACCAGCGCATGCGCACAAACGCCACGATCATTGACTTTATTCGCCAAGTTCCAAATTGATTCGTCGAGGCTTCTTTCCAAACCACGAGTCATGTTTAACTGGACGTAAACAAACACGCAAGACAAGTAAATACCAGCAACATAAAGATAAGGAGTTTGAGATTATAGGTTATGTGCGAGATTTATGGCGGCGGCGGCGGCGCCGACGATAATGAGTAGGTTTAAAGTAGTCATTCAGTGTGAGAAGTTGCCAAGTCCGGTAACTGCGTTTGACTATTGAAATGCCTTTACGTTTGGGAGACAAGAAACAGATAGATAAAAAGAAAAACAAGTTAACAAGGGGTATGAAGTAATGAGATATTTCAAGTAGGTTTGGTTGGTTGGGTTTTACGGCATGTCAACCGCTTGGGTTATTTTATGCCGAATACTTCTATTGGTAATTTGGTATTCAAAAATATTTAATGCCGACAAAGTTTTGAAATAAATTCATTTTTAATGGATAATACAATTTCGTTTATAAACTCATGTTTTCCATTTAACCCATAGATGGGACCCTAACAGGTACTACCACTCCGGGTCAGAGTGGAGCAGGGAGCAATGGTAATAAAGGGGTGCTCCACATTCCCCAAACCTCCAAAACTAGAACATCACCATCAGATAGAGTTTAACGTCATTCCCGGGACATGTAGACCCTCAGCCACCGCCTTCTAGCACAGATATGATAAAAAGGGATTGGAACTTGCTATAAGGGCAATAAGGTTGGGAAAATCATATAGGTGCTAGGGTTTGACATGGCCAGCCGATTGATCGGAGGGGGCCTCTCCGACCGCCCGTCTAGCCCTAACTCATCCACCAAGTCTCCGTCCTTGAGCATCAGGTGGCCCCATTGGGGGAGTCTTACCCTTTGCAGAGGTGCATTCTAACGCCGCAGCCGACAGGGCGGTTCAAGTAGGAAAATTCACTGAAAGTATTTGAATTTCTACGAGATGTTTACAAAAAAAACCCAGAAAACTTCAGAAAACAAAACTAAATCTCATTTTAAATTTAATATTTAAATGAATCTGTTTAAATATTCATGTCATGTCAATAGGGCGAAAAATGTCTTGAGTGGTCTGAAAGTCTTGTCACCCGGCACACTTTTTTTTAACTTTCAATTCATAAGAGACAACAAAACAGTAAATGTAGATTGTGCGGTGACAGAGATGAGACTGTCAATCATGTATTAAGTGAATGTAGCAAACTAGCACAGCGGTAATACAAAGCTAGACACGACTGGGTTGGGAAGGTGATCGACAAGGAATTATGCAAAAAATTTAATTTTGACCATACAATAAAATGGTATATGCATAATCCAGATTCTGTTCTTGAGAACGAAACTCATAAAATTCTCTGGGACTTTGAGATAGAGACGGATCATCCTATCCCAGCCAGGAAACCAGACCTAGAGTTGATTAACAAAACAAAAAGAGAACGTGTCAACTGGTGGATTTTGCGGTTCCAGCAGATCACAAAGTGAAACTGAAAGAAAATGAAAAGATAGATAGATACCTGGACATTTCCAGAGAATTAAAAAAGCTGTGGAATATTAGAGTGAAAGTGATACCAATTGTAGTTGGTGCACTTGGAACGGTCCCAATAAACTTGGAAAAAATACTGGAGGATCTGGAAATCAGGGAAGAATTGGACCATCCAGACTACTGCACTGCTGCAATCGGCTAGAATACTCAGAAGAGTCCTGAAAACCTGAGAAGACTTGTTGTCACTCAGCCTCCAGTGAAATACCATCAGCTAACGCTGATGTGAAAAACTCAAAAAGATTGAAAATGATAATGAAGATAAAGAAGGATGACTTTATCCCAGCCAGAAGACCGAAACTAAAATATTGACAAATACTTAGACCTTGCTAGAGAATTGAAAAAAAAAACTGTGGAATATGAGGATCAAAGTGATACCAATAGAAGTTGGGGAACTTGGAATGGTCACAAAAAGCTTAGAAAAAGACTGGAGGTACTGGAAATCAGAGGAAACATTGAGACCATCCAGACAACAGCATTGTTTTAATCGGCTAGAATACTTAGAAGAGTCCTGGAGATCTGAGGAGACTTGTTGTCACACAGACCATCGTCAACTCCGCGTATGAGTAGCACAGGGATTTCTGCGGTAAAGTAAGGAGCTGATGGTAGGTGTAGCGCTCCAGCTCAGACCCAAAATCAATCTCCTTGGTCTACCACTAGTGAAAAGGGGATAGACTCCATCGTTGATTGGCTGATACCGACTTTAGGCCACTCCGATGACTTTACTTCAATTTATATATATATATATATATATATGTGTGTGTGTGTGTGTGTGTGTGTGTGTGTGGAAGCGCGTGGTGTAATGGTTAAAGTCATGGGAAATGGACTCGTCGCCCCGAGTTCAACTCCTGGACGTGGTAATTGCATTTCACTTAGCGCTAATACCCTTGGGAAAGGTATGAATCTTGCTCTCCCTCCAGCTATGGATAAATAGTAGGGTAGACTGGGCTCTTTAACCCTGGTTAGGCAACCGGTCTAGGAGAAGGAAAACTCTGAGTTCAAACCTGTTGAACACAACCTAATAAATTGACCTTGTGTCACATTCTGCTCGTGCGGAGTGGTTGGTAATATATATATATATATATATATATATATATATATATATATATATATATTATTACTCGTTTGAAATCTATCTGGCAAAGTAGATTTAATTTAATATCTGTTTTGAACCGAAAAGATTTGATTGAACTAAAAGCCAATAAATAAAACCGCATAAGACAAATTTACAGGATATAAAATCTCACTGTATATGATATTGGTTTGTGGTAGGGTTAATTTAACGGAATATCAATTCCTTATGTATTTTCAAATACCAAGATCTGTGTATATTTGATTACACTCCCAATATTATATTGTCAATGTTACATTTAATTATTTTGTTTAATCCTCCTCTTTTTTAATGGCTTATACAAGTAATTTCTTTGCAGATACTTATATGGTATCACATGCTGCTATCTAATACAAATAATTTGCACACACACATGGTACTTAATGTTTCTATCTGATACTAATAATTTATACAAATTTGGTTGTGGTTTCAAATAACTTCATCATCATTCATCATCATCATGTCGCGAAGTTTGCACGGATATCCATGACAATCTCTCGCCAACCTTCTCTATCATCATTGCCCCAGGGAGGTCCTCTGCACAGCATCCAGTATCGCACAGAGTTTTCAATGTAGGTCCTTTCTGGGCGGCCCACATTAGCGTGTTCATGTGTTGGCTTCCAGTCACAGGAGGTGCTGTAACTTTAAGGGGCACACAAAAACTTTATTCTAGTCTTCCGAGACTGAAATGCCAATGATCTATTACAAATAATTTTCAGACGCACATGGTACTTAATGTTTCTATCTGATAGTAATAATTTATACAAATTTGGTTGTGGTTTCAAATAACTTCATCATCATTATCATCATCCTGTCGCAGTTAGCACGGAATCCATGAATCTCCTGTCGCACAGTTAGCACGGATATCCAAGACAATCTCTCTCCAACCTCTATCATTCATTGCCCCAGGGAGGTCCTCAGCGCAGCATCCAGTATCCGCGCAGAATTGGTCAATGTAGGCTCTTGCTGAGCGGTCCACACTAACATGTCTTGTGTTGGCTTCCACAGGAGAACGTCGCTTATGAGTTCGTCCTTGCTCCTCCAGTAGTGTCCAGGATGTCTTGTCCGTCTCACTGGGAGGGTTTGTGAGATAGGGCGCAGAACGCCGTATTACTTTTTAATAAAAATCATTGATTTCCGAGTTCTATGTTTTAAAGTATTTAACTAATGCAAATATTATCTTATATATTATTTCAAGTGTTCCTGTCTAATACGAGTATGTATACATACTTTAATGAGTTCAAGTAACTATAACTGTTCAATAATAATGCATTATTTGCACAGTTATATAGAATTAAGTACTAGCTAATGAAAATAATATGCTCATCGACATACGGTTTCAAGTATTCCTATCTAATACTAATTATTTATACACAATTTTATGGTTTCACGTATTCCTAATACTAATAATTCATACACAAGTGTATAGTTTCATCTATTCCTATCTAATTCATTAATAATGGAGATTCGCTTCCGGTTTTTGTCTGTAACAAAAATTACGTCACTGTTTACGTCACATTACCCAAAATTGTCATAACATTTTTTTTAATACACTCAAAATGTGAACATGCAACATAAGACAGTCCACATTGTTTTTTAAAACAAGTTTTAATAAATACATGACTGGTATTATATATCTATATATAGTTTGTTTTATTTTAATACATATTTAAAGTTTACATTTCAAATTGTTTTATTTTTTAATCCTTTAATGAATTTGATGATTTTACTTACTTAGGGTACAAACTCGCTGACATTGAATTTTTTTACTCCCACCCCTCAGGCAATATGTTTCAAAAATCTGTTTTTACATCGCCCGGAAGGTTTTTTATTTTGTACTAGTACTAATAATCTACACACTTTATAGTTTCAAGTATATAATACAAACAATTTATACACAATGTTATGGTTTTCTATTTGATTTATAATCATTTCTTTGTGCAGATTCATTATCGTTTCAAGTATTCCTATCGAATACAAAAAATTTTTGAACAGAATTATTTGATTCATAGATGAGATCCTCACCTTCAGGGGCTTCACTGCCGAATTGAGTTAAGGGTACTTGCCTCATACCCCAATTGTATGGGCTGGGCACAATGCCTCGTTTTAACGTGGGCCCACCCACAAGCCGAAGCCCATGGGTGGGAAAGAACAAAAATTGCGTCGACCCCCTCGGCATTCCCCCTCAAGGGGGCGCCTCAGGCGTTAGGCAATAAACCCAGCCCCGCCCCCAAGGGGGCAGGTGTTGCCGGGAGATCGACGCTATTATTTATTATTTAACCTGATCCAGTCGCCGAAGCACACTGGAACCCCCGAATGGAGTAGTGTCATACTCAAGATACCTTTTTTTAGGAGGGGGGGGGTCTTATCAGGCTATTCTAAGACCCGTCGACTGGGTGATACGCGTTATTGTGAACGTGTACAATTAAGTCAAATATTATTAATTTGTTTCTGTTCTTTTTTCAGCAAACAGCTCGTTCATGACGTGAAAGAGAAGAGAAAACGGGAAATCACTTTTTTAGATTGGACCTTCGAACCCATTAACGTGGAGGGTCAACGTTATACACGAACATGCTGAACGGAAATTAACATGGGGACATTAGAGAGAGATCAAATTCCCCTGAGTCCAAAACATATGCTCAACTCTGCAATAGACAGCTCTGTCGGTGGGGAGGTCTTAAAAAATCGCGGACTACATTCTCTGCAAATCGGGAAGAACCCCACCCTCCACACCAAAGAGTGTTCTGGGTATTCCGTGGTGTTTGAAAAATGATTGAAGACACATTTGAAAGTGCAATTAAAAATAATGCAATTGAACTTTGAATACATATATATATATATATATGAATAAGATATAAAAACACAACGATGTTTACAACTGAAATAACCTCATTAGAAGAAAATTGCAAACCTTTTTAGGGCCATATCTCTTTCCCGTCTTATATTTTTGTGTGAATGAAGGATTTGCATATTGATATTCAAAATTGTTTTATTAATATGTGTTAGATGGGTTTGTTTTTTTAAACCGTCAAGAATTGGGCCCGAAAAAATTGTCACTTTCTTTCTGATGAACTTAGTTTAAGTTAAACATCGTTTGTTTTTTCATTTTTTCTATTATCATCTGTCGGATTAATTCCTTTTATTTTCAATTAATATATTTATACATTAAAATTATATATATATATATATATATTTATATATATATAAGATGCGTATATAGCATAAAATTCGATAATTATAGAAGATAATAATGACGAGAAAAAATATAAATAAATTCACTTGTCATTATTATCTTCTATAATTATCGAATTTTATGTGATATACGCATTGTAATTGCCTAGCTAGGAGATTAATAGAACCACAACTATTTCTCTGAATGTTTGAGATGAGGCTTGATGATTAGTATTATCTGCGTTATTTAGACTATTGTCCCCATCTTGTAACATAGAAAAATTATTAACACAACTACCCCAGCTATGGTTAGCGGAATGAGAACAGGATACCCCCGTGGATTGAATAAAGGGTTGGGTTCAAAGTTCCGTGATGGCTCCCGATTACAACAAGAAGGTTTCCGATTACGACAAGAAAAGTTCCCGAGTCCGACAAGAAATACCTGAAGAACGCCGGAGGGCATATCGACCGAAACGTTGTACAAATAACAATAAAGATGAGGACAATAGTCTGAATAATGCAGATAATAAGAACCACAACTGTTCTTCTACAAGGATGACATTGGCACTGAACATACCACGATGATTGATATTCAGTTAAACAAAGAGGGATTATGATCAAATCACGCTTGATCACTGAAGTTAAGCAGTGATGAACCTATTCAATAATTAGAGGGGTGACCTTTTAAGCAACAGAAAGATTGTTGAGTATCTTCCTTGGTTAGATAGTAATAAGTAAGCAAGCCAATTAATCCGGTTTTAAGTATTCTTTGTAAGATAAGATAATCCAAATAGCAATGAGCCAAGGTTCAGAATCAGACCTCTAAATACACCACACCGGGCAGCAGTGCCATGCAGTGATGACAATAGGAATCTTTCTCAGGTCACGTGATAGTCAACGAGTCTATATTCACAAGTGGCCTGGCACACGCCTTATATTACAAAAATTCCAACAAAGGTACTATAAGTAACCGAATATCAAATGACTTAAATAGGCATTACATGACCCGGAAAAGGTTGATATGCCGTAAAACAAAACAAACCACCATTAAAAAAGAAACCAAAACTTTCATGATCTGTATCATACCAGTAATTACAGAACTAATATATACGTTAATAATAGCACAGGGCTGATTAGATTCATGCCTTTTCCCAAGATTATTAGTACGTGAGCCTCATTTGTAAATCGTTATGCAAATCCCTAGGCTGCTATAAGTCGAGCCAAATCACACCTTTTAATATTTATGTAGGTGTTTCTTCTGATCACAAATGAACAAGACATGAATTACTATGACGTGTAAGCAATTCTAAAAAGCCATTTCATATATTCCCAAGAGACAAATAGAAATTGCTTTTATCATACTTGATAGTCAGCAGGAAATATCTGTTTGCTTCAGACCAATTGTCATCTTATAGACCTTTAAACCAAAGCTTATTTCAGGTACAAGGCCTATTGTCTCTCGTTGTGCAATGGACAAGAGGATCCGAGTTCAAATCCCGGGCGAAGCTGTTTGCAGTTTCCCATAGCGCTAATATCATTGGAAAAGTTATATTTGTGGCGTCCTAATGATGTGTTAGCAAGCTCGTCTCGAAAATCAATATATATATATATATATATATATATATATATATATATATATATATATATATTATGGACACTCTCGTCGATTTTCGACGCATGAGGGTTCATACAATGAACATCCACACAGTGATTTGTTTATAGTGGTGAAGGCTTGTGTTGGACCATCCGCACTTTTTGGCACAGTCGATAGGAAAGAATTGGTGCATCAAGGGTTGCCACAAACCCAATCAACGACCGACCTCAGGAATTTTGAATTCAGAGTTATCCCTCTCCTAGACTGGTTACCTACCCAAGGTAGAAGGGCCCAGTCTGAGCTACTATTTAACCCATAGCTGGAAGGAATTTTGAATTCAGAGTTATCCCTCTACTAGACTGGTTAACTACCCAAGTATATATATATATATATATATATAATAAAGATTTTTTTTGTTTTTATAGTGTGTTAGAAGCATCAATTATAAATGTAATACGATATATATTTTTTGTTTCTTGAAGGCAAAATAATGCAAATTTATGTTGAAAAAAAATTTATTTAAATTTTCTTTCTTTTTCTCTTAAAAATTTTCGGAGTAAATCCATCTTCAGATTTAAATAAATATGTTTTTCAACATAAATTTGCATTATTTTGCCTTCAAAAAGTATATATATATATATATATATATATATATATATATATATATATATATATATGGCACTGAATCTATGACAAAGATATATATATATATATATATGGGGGGGGGTAATTCCATGTCAAATCATCCAGGCCATTTAACCCACCCCCTTCAATTTTTCTGAAATTTTGTACAGATGTGGACAATCATAAATTTAGACAATATCCAAATTTGAGTTTCCAATTCCAAGAATTAGTGGAGTTATATCGATTTATAGCTCTCCAAATTTTAGGAGAGTCGCAAAAATGGCGACTTTTTGTAATCTATTTTTGTCTGTAAAATGAGTTCTAGAGCTTCCCTACATCTACAAATTGGTTTATAAAAGCATTCTTACCCATGAAATCCAAAAATGCTATCGAAAAAGTCTGAAATCATCCAATTTTTAGTTATTGATGATTTATTATTTTTTTCATAGCAAGATCAATATCCCGATGTGGCACTGAATCTATGACAAAGATTGTTTTCTATTATTATTTCATATCTATTGAAAATTATTTGTACCAAAAAGATAGTTAGGTGTTTGCTGAGAACCGAAGCTAAAACATTTTGTTAAAATTTGTTAAAATTTCTCACTTCAATTTTTCTAAAATTTTGTCCAGGTGTGGACTATCTTGAAGTTAGACCATCCCCAAAATTTGCGCTTACAATTCCACAAATTGACGGAATTATGTCGATTTTTAACTTTCCATATTTGGGTGGTCGGTCGCAAAATATGGTGACTTTTTGTAATGTATTTTTGTCTGTAAATTTGCAGTCGAGCTGATAAAATAACAAAAAAAACCACACCCCCCCCCCCGGAACCCCCGCCCCGGAGGATGATTGATGAGCTTTTGATTGATCAATGATGGCTAGCAGCTGAAGGAACTTCTTTTTTTTTCTTTTTTAATAGGCGACATTTTTTGTGGCAGATCACATGATAATAAAGAACAAATTGACTTCAACTCAGATATTTTTTTTTTTAATTAAAATAACGAATCAGATTTTCCAGCTTCATCATCATCATCATGTCGCGCTATTAGCACGGATATCCATGATAGTCTCTCGCCAACCTTTCCTATCATTCATTTTCCCAGGGAGGTCCTCTGCGCAGCAACCTGCATCTTTGCTTAGTTGGTCAATGTAGGTCCTTGATGGCCGGCCCACACTAGCATGTCCGTGTGTTGGCTTCCACAGGAGAACGTCACTTATGAGCTCATCCTTGCTTCTCCAGCAGTGCCGGCATGCCTTGTCTGTCTCACTCGAATGGTTTGTGAGATGGGGGGCAGGTGGCCATATAGCTGTTTCCTCGTGGGGTGCTGCTTCCACGCAGCATTTTGTGCAGCTCCCGTCCAGCTTATTCTCATTTTCCAGCTTAAAAGGGTATAAAGGCCACCCGAAGCCGTGTAGGTTGATTGGCTGGTCGGTTAGTTGGATTTTAAGGCATGTCAACCCTTGTTGGGTTATTTTATGCCAAAGACGTTTTGTTTTATTCATTTTGTATGGGTATTGAAAACATTTTTTGAACTCAATTTTTTTTCGAACTCAGCTTTTTTTATAAATTAATTTCTTTCTCTTTAACCAATAGATGGGCCCTAACAAATACTACCACTCTGCTGAAGCTTTGTTTTTCCAATGCACGTATCATTGGGGAATGGGAAAATTGTCGACAAACGGATCAGGCTCCGGGAATTTTGTAGATATTGATTTAAAATGATCTTTTCATTCTTTCTTTATTTAATGTTTGATATGGTTAATTTGATTTCACGTAGTCAATTGACGTTTGAGTTTCAGACAGAGCCGACCCTTCATCGGGGGAAGTACAGCCACAATTTCCTTGTCGTGACGAGAAACTCCAGTAAAACAGGAGATTATCACTTATGAGTTCATAATGAAATAACTTGACCAATTCTCATTAAAATGAACTCAAATTCTAAATTTTAACATGTGAAGAAACAACTCAAAATTCTATGTTAAATGTTTAAAACATCTTTCCTTTCCCAATGAATGAATGAATGATATAAAATATTTTCACTTTAACAGCATTGTGTGTTCTCAAACCCGGCCAGAGGTAGCTGCTAAAAACGGTATAACTGCACTGATGAGAGGTGATACCTCGAAACACGTGTCTGTAGTTTACTTTATTATACGCTCCCAATTTTGGTTGAGCACTTTATTTAGAAGGGATTTAATTGCAAAATTCACCGTATTCGGCGTACAACTAAGACTCACATCTATAAAACATCCATCAATTTCTTCACCCCTTAAAACATCCTGATGAAGGTTTAAAGAGACCGAAACGTTTAAGCGTCGATGTATAAATTCATCTAATTTTGGAACACTTGTTTACTTGACGTAACTCGAAGAAATGCATTCAACAGAAGACAAGAAAGAAACACCCAGTATATTCTCTCACGCCTATATATATATATATATATATATATATATATATATATATATATATATATATATGTGTGTGTGTGTGTGTGTGTGTGTGTGTGTGTTGTGTGTGTATATATATATATATATATATATATATACTAGCAAATATATGCACCCTCCGGGTGCAAGTATTTAAGTTTAAATGTAATAAAATATTAGATTAAATCAGAAAGGCTAATGAAACAAATTAAGAATTCAAATAAAAAGATTTGAAACGGAGGGGGTATAATCGGAAAATAGTACAACTGAAACTTACTCATTCATCACTTCCGTCTTTCAATGCTAAATTTTCCTAATTTAACTATTTAGTTAAAATAGGAAGTAAAGAATAAAATTACAGTTATTTCTTCTTGTTAATGAATTTCTTTTAGGATTTATTGAAGAGATTTTTACTCATATTCATTAAGATAAAAGCAAACAATTAGAAATCAATAATACCAAGCACATTTTTATTAAAATCAGTTTTTTTAATATCAATATGCAAATTAGCTTTATGTTTACACTGAAAACTGGTATTTTGTTGTATATATAAATACAATTGCATGTTATTAGTATTTAGGTAAGGCCAACAGTATTAATAATGTCAAACAGTTTTATTATTAATTGAGTTTAAATAGAAATAGAATCATGGAGAATGTGACGTAAATAACTAAGGGAATTGTGACTTGAGTAGTAATATAGTTTCGGTTACAGACAGAAAAACACACAATCTCCATTATAATAAGATAAGATATATATATATATATGTATGTATATATATACGTATCTTTTAAAGGAAGTACAAGACGAAATAATACTAGATTAGTAGATACATTGATGCATTCGGAGTCTCTCTCTCTCTCTCTCTCTCTCTCTCTCTCTCGTTCCATAAACATTAAAACATGCCAGCTATTGTTTGGTTAAATACGCTATAAAACACAATTGTTTTTGTAAACAACCAAAATAGGAAAACAATAAATATAAAAAAAAAAGAACATTTCTCTCTTTTTCTCTGATGTGTAGCAAGTTTTTTTTTCTTTCTTTTTTTTTCCCTTCCTCAAAATCAAAACGGAAATATTCAATATTTATCGGAGGTAATGACCGACTTTAACGTCCGAACATGTGCGCACATAGTCTAACTAATTACTATTAAATATAATAAAGCTCCTTATATCACTAATTTTTTATTATTTTCAATCCTTTTGAGTTTTTTCACATTAGCGTTAGCTGGTGGTATTTCACTGGAGGTTGAGTGACAATAAGTCTACTCAGGTTTCCAGGACTCTTCTGAGTATTCTAGCCGATCGCAGCAATGCAGTTGTCTGTATGGTCTCAATTATTCCTCTGATTTCCAGATCCTCTATTTTTTTCATCCCGAGCTTTATGGTACCGTTCCAAGTGCACCAACTACAATTGGTTTCGGCGATACATATACTAAAATTGGATGAACCGCTTTATCATTATTATTTGCTCCTTTTGAGTTTTCACATCAGCATTAGCTGATGGTCTTTAACTGGAGTCTGAGTGACAGCAAGTCTCCTCAGGTCTCCAGGACTCTTCTGAGTATTCTGGCAGATTGCAGCAGTGCAGTGTTCTGAATGGTTTCAATCCTTCCTCCGATTTCCAAACTTTCCAAACCCGTGTTTAATCCTTTTGGGACTGTTCCAAGTGCACCAACTACAATTGGTATCACTTTGACTTTCATATTCCATAACTTTTTCAGTTCTCTGGCAAGGTCGAGATTTTTGTCCATTTTTTCATTTTCCTTTAGTTTCACCCTGTGATCTGCTGGCACTGCAAAATCCACCAGTTGACAAGTTCTTTCTTTTTTGTTTATCAACACTAGGTCTGGTCTTCTTGCTGGGATAAGGTGATCCGTTTTTATTTCAAAGTCCCAGAGAATGTTATGCTTTTCGTTCTCAAGAACAGATTCTGGTTTATGCATATACCATTGTGTTGTATGGTCAAAATGACATTTTTTGCATAATTTCCGGTGGATCACCTTCCCAACCCAGTCGTGTCTAGTTTTGTATTCTCGTTGTGCTAGTTTGCTACATTCGCAGAGTATATGGTTAACAGTCTCATCTCTATTATCGCAAAGTCTACATTTACTATTTCGTTGGGTCTTATCAATTTTCGCTTTTATATAGTTTGTCCTTATGGCATTATTTTGTGCAGCAATTATTAATGATTCTGTTTCTCTTTTGAGGTTTCCTTTTCTTAACCATGTCCAAGTCTTTCCATGTGCAACCTCTTCGATTTGTCGTTTGAAATTATTATTATTATTATTATTATTATTATTATTATTATTTGTTTTTGTTTGTTTGTTTGTTATGCGTCCTTGAGGATCTCCCTTTTCCTATATTCTCACATCAAAAACTTAAACAAAAGAAATTAAGATAAAAAAGAATATTTTTCGAAGAACATATACCCCATTAATATATCTATATACTGATCAATTTTCTTATGCAATTCGTCTTGTAGTTCCCAAAAATGCCCTTTTAAATTCATTTTCTTGCCATTTTTTTCTAAAATCATCTAAATTGATCTTAATGTTGTTATGCTATTGCTGCTTTTGATCTAATTAGGCATTTTGTCCCCAAAATATATTAATCTATTATCTACATAATCCAATTTGTTAATAGACTTAGTTTTGGAAATCTTCCATAACAGAAAGTTTACAGGAAATTTTGTTTAAGTCTTCCATAAATAGAACTCTTGTCGTACCGTTACGTTCATTTTCAGACTAATATATTCCTGATAATTAAATATATAAAAAATACATTCCTGATAGTTTTTTTCTATTTCAAAATTAAAAGTTCCCAATAATTAAAATTCATTTATTTGAACAGTTCCTTTCGTTAAATATTAATCTCATGCAGTTTAATTAATATCATCGTATCGCGCTAACGACAGGGATTTCCATTACACACTCTCGAATGCTTTCCCCATCTGGGATCGCTGCTACCTTAACAGAAAGTTTACAGGAATATTTTTTTAAAGTCTTCCATAAATAGAACTCTTGTCGTACTGTTACGTTCATTTTCGGACTAATATCTTTGGAAAAAGACTCCCTCGTCCCCCTACTATTGTTTAAATAGTACTTATACAATTCTAATATAAGGATGGTTTTGACTTTAGATAAAACACAAAGATTTAAATACGATACTACATTTTGGTTTTCTCGAAAAAGTTGAGGAGGCGAGTTTAACAGGTTTGAATTCAATTTTGGCATTTCATCTTGGAGGTTTCATTTTAACCAGAGAGTGTTGAAAAATGTTAACGTTCGTACAGTTAAGGAACAGGAGTATTAATATATGTATATTTACCAACCCCTCTTCACGAGCAGGATGTGACACAGGGTCAATTTTTAAGTGGAGTTCAAAAGGTTTTAATTCAGAGTTTTCCTTCTCCTAGACTGGTTACCTAGTCATGGTTAAAGAGCCCAATCTGCCCTGCTATTTACCTATAGCTGGATGGAGAATTTGCTTTATACCTTTCCCATGTGAAAAGCCAACAGCTTCGTCGAGGAATTGAACTTTTTTTTCGTCGAACCATTAGACAACGCGCCCCCATAATGTATGTGTATATTGATATTTACCAACCCCTCCGCACGAGCAGGATGCAACACAAGGTCAATTTCTTAAGCGGGGTTTAACAGGTTTGAATTCAGAGTTTTCCTTCAACTAGACTGGTTGCCTAATCAAGGTTAAAGAGCCCAATCTGCCCTGCTATTTACCCATAGCTGGAGGGAGAATTGAATGCATACCTTTCGCAAGGGTATTAGCGCTATGTGAAATGCCAACAGCTTCGTCCAGGAATTGAACTCGCGTTGACGAGTTCATTTCCTACGACTCTAACCATTAGACCACGCGTCCCCATAATGCATGTGTATATATGTGTTCGTGTGGGCGCACACGCGTGCGCACGTTTTATTATTTATTTTGATCTGTATTTTTGTTGTTTTTTTTTTTTTTTTTTACATATATTAATGTTCATAGAAACATTCCATTAAATAAGTTGGCTAATTGCATGTTTGCTTTATTTATGAACATATATTCATAGAAATATCATAAAGTATATAATATATATATATATATATATATATATATATATATATATATATATATATATATATATACGGATTTAAATATTTATGCCTATGTTCCAGATTCTGCTTCATTAACAGCCGCCCCTTTTTTTTTTTTTCGTAAAACCTTTTAGCAATTTCCCTCCGGTTCGTCACATTAATCAAATCCTGTTGGACCCTTAGATGATTTAAATTATTTCCCTTGCCCTTCGCCCAGCAAGTGCACTGATTTATTTTACGAGTTTTCAGCAAAGCCAAAACAAACAAATAATACAAAATAGATAAAACAACAACAACAAAAGTAACTAGCCAACCATCGCTTTCTGTTGATACTATACAACTGGAGACCAGCATCTCTTTTTTTTTCCCTGATAACGAGTTTTTACATGGCTTCTCGATATCATTAAATATTTACACGATACCGCGAGCCACACTGCAAATCTGACAAATAGGTTTTCATTTCATTCCTCTTCATTCTGCAGTTGATAGGCACAAATAGATTAAAAAAAAATTTTAAAAAAGAAGCGCTCTAGACTATTCACTTAAAAGCCGCCTTTCGCAGCAATTAAGTTCGATACCAGCATTCGATACTAGATAAACCACAAACTCGTTGGGCCCCTTTGTAATAGTTATCCATAGTTATAATGGACTCGTCGGCCCGAGTTCAAATCCTGGATGTGGTAACTGCATTTTTCACTTAGCGCTAATACCCTTGGGAAAGGTATGAATCTTACTCTCCCTCCAGTAAGGCATAGTAGGGCAGGCTGGGATCTTTAACCTTGGTTAGGCAACCGGTCTAGGAGAAGGAAAACTCTGAATTCAAACCAGTTGAACTCCGCTTAAGAAATTGACATTGTGTCACATCCTACTCGTGCAGAGGGGTTGGTAAATATATATACTGATGCTTTTGTTTCGGGAGGATTGAAGGATTCTGCTTAGCATTTTGCAATTGGTCCGCACAAATAAATAAAAAAGCAGCGATATAGATACAGATTGGGTAATCTGATTTGTGTGCTAAAGTGGAAAGCTTATGGTAGGTGTAGCACTCCATCTCAGCAAAAACTGTCTAGCGCTAATATCAACAATAGGCCACTCTGCCAACTTTTTTAAAATGTTTTTTTAAACAGTAATATAATTTCAAATGACTAATGTAATGACTTCGTAAACAATTAGATCTACAAGTAACTCTATAATACTTATAGTTCATGCCCAATTGTATGGTTTCAAGGCCGCGCAACTGGTTATCGAGATTTTAAAGATGGCTGCGTATATTTCGGACAGATTCGGTATAATATTTCGGAAATGAATATGAATTAAAAGTATTTATAAATAGAAATATGAGACTTTAAAACGCCTATTAAAACTTTTGAGACACACTCTCTCTCTCTCTCTTCTCTCTCTCTCTCTCTCTCTCTCTCTCTCTCTCTCTATATATATATATATATATATATATATATATATATATGTGTGGTGTGTGTGTGTGTGTGTGTGTGTGTGTATTTATTATCTTTGCTGATGTACACCAAGAAGCCTGGGACAATCCAAAACTCTTAAGAAAACATCCGTACGGAAATGGCTGCTATTGAATGGCAATTTGGAAAATCACGCCCCAATATATATATATATATATATATATATATATATATATATATATATATATATATTCATTGATGGGTACTACTATGTGAACATAGCGTAAGTAGTTAATCCAATAGGGCTCAATATATTGTGAATATAGAGCATTAATAGTCGTAGAAGAAGTTATTTCCCGACCGCGGTTTCGGTGTTACTCTAACACCTTCATCAGGGTAATAAAAGTATAATGTTACAGCGCACTACTACCCACGTAGGTCAAGATAAAAGTAGTTTAATCTCAACTACAAACTAGCAGCCAACTAAGATTAAATTTCAGGAAGAATTAAAGAAATATCAGTCTAGCTATATAAAGTAACCGAAAATATCCTCTCAATCCCCCTGATGAAGGTATTAGAGTAACACCGAAACCGCGGTCGGGAAATAACTTCTTCTACAACTATATATATATATATATATATACATGTGTATGTGTGTATATATATATAATAAGTCGTGGGTGGCCTAATGTCGGTATCAACCAGACAGCGAGGGAGTCAATTCCCTTTTCCCTTGCGTTAGACCAAGGAGATTATTTTAGCGTCTGAGGTGGAGCGCCACACCTACCATTAGGTCCTCATTTTACCGCACAGGTCCGTTTGCTACTCATACGCTGAGTTGGTGAGGGCCGGTATTGAACTATATATATATAAGTGTATTTTGGCAGCATTTTTTCTTTTATACAAGTTTTGTTGGACTGTACAGACAATTCTTGTCCGACAAGTTTTTGGTTGATCCTTTCTAATTTTCGGTCATCTTTTTGGTGTCGGGGTGTAACTGGTGTAACAGTCCACCAAAGGTTTCGATACGAGCGCCTTCGGCAATACAGTTTGCCATCATCAGGTAGGAAACGATGGAATGTTTCGTGTCCCGTTTTTAAGGAGAACGATATATCTATCTATCTATCTATCTATCTCTCTCTCTCTCTATATATATATATATATATATATATATATATATATATATATATATATATAAACAAATTTGGTTAAACATAACCAGCTCTGTACATAGCAATCATACAACCTATTATTAATACAGTTAACTTTGAAACTATCGACAATATTCTGAAATGCTTCAAATCGATTGAACGCTTGTTTAGCTCGTTAGAAATATTTAAAAATATACTGCCGCAGTTGTTTAGCGTCAATTTAAAAAAAATATCAAAGTTTTGATAATGATAGTTTAGACGGATATACACTACCTTCGTAATTGTTCGAAAAAAGAACCGAAAGTACTTGGTCTACCTATGATAACTCTTTTGGACAACTTATTAACACATTTCAAGATGATACCATCAAAAGAATTGTTAGGAATCTTGAAAGAAAAAAACTTGAGAACAATAAGGATTTTGTTAAGTTTAACCAACTTTGTTTGAATGAAAATATACTTCCCAAATGTACCTATTTCACACACACATACACACAAACACACACACACACACACACACACACACACAGACAAGCACTCCACACACACACACACAGGCACACACATACACACACACAGACACACTCACACACACACAGACAGAAACACACACGCACACACAGACACAGACAAACACCCCCCACCCACACCCCACACACACAGGCACACACTACACACACAGACACACTCACACACACAAAGACACACACATGCACACACATACACACAGACAAACAGACACACACTCATACACACAGACACACACACACACTCACACAGACAGACACACAAAACTCAGACAGACACACACACAGATACACACAGACACACACACAGACACACACACACACACAAACACACAGCACACACACACACACACATAGACAGACACACACACAGACAGACACACAGACACACACAGACACACTCAGACAGACACACACACAGATACACACAGACACACACACACACACACAGACACACACACAAACACAGGCACACACAGACACACACATAGACAGACACACACACAGACAGACACACAGACACACAGACACACTCAGACACACACACAGACACACACACACACACACACACATACTCACACACACTCACACAGACACACACACAGACACACACACACATACTCACACAGACAGACACGCAGACACACACAGACACACACACACACACACACAGACACACACACACGCAGAGACACACAGACACACACACACACACATACACATTGGCTCCATTACGGTACCAATTGGTCTTAAGTGTTCACCCATCTGAATCCTAAACAGAACCAGTTTTGCTTAACTTCTGAGCAGGAGCCAGTGGCTTAAAATAGATTTGACTATAACTGAAAATCTATGAATTCCTTTCATCATATATTGACATTATAATTTGTCCTTATTTTATTTATTTTTATTTTTATTCCTTTTATTCTATATCGTTCATTTTATTATTCATTTTCGTCCATTTTAGAATCTATGTGGGTGCATTTAGTTATTGTATTTTATTCCTTTTATATTCTGTGTCAGAGAGTTTATATTCTGTCGTCCATTTTATATTCTGTGTCATCCATTCTATATTCTGTGTCGACTATTTTATATTCGGATGTTCATTTTATATTCTGTGTTGTCAAATTCTTGTTCTATGTCGGTGTCTGTGATGTTTTTATGGGGTCCACGTATAATTCCTTATCGGTATATCTGATGAGAATCTATATCTATATCTATATCTATATCTCTCTCTCTCTATATCTCTCTCTCTCTCTCTCTCTCTCTCTCTCTCTCTCTCTCTCTCTCTCTACATGTATATATATATATATGTGTGTGTGTGTGTGTGTGTGCGCGTGCGTATATATATATATATATATATGTATACATGGTGTGTCAAAAAAGTATCAAGATTTTTTGTACTTTTGACACACCTTGTATTCTGAAAAAAAATGAACATTCCATCCATTTTTCATTTCTATCTTGGTAAATAGAGCTTTAACCCGATACTTTTATGACAGTTCTTCAAAGTTCCGTGATGGCTCCCGATTACGACAAGAAGGTTCCCGATTATGAGAAGAAAGTTCCCTAGTCCGAAAAGAAGGTTCCCGAGTCCGAGAAGGTTCCCGAGTCCGACATGAAATACCTGAAGAAGGCCGGAGGGCATATCGGCCGAAACGTTGTACAGATAACAATGAAGACGAGGACAATAGTCCGAATAACGCAGATAATACTAATCATCAAGTATCATCTCAAACATTCAGAGAAACAGTACTACTGTATATCGGGTTCGATCCTCGCTGGATGCCACATACTTGCTACCACGTGGCACATCCTAACACTGTGTAGGGGTGTATCATCGTAGTGTAATGTAATGGTTAACAAGCTGGTTCAGCAGATCTATTACTACTGAATAGCGAGTTAGATCCTTGTGTCACATCCTAGGGAAACGAGTTTCCTAAATATCTACCATGCAAGCTAGTCTCACTGGTCCATACTAATGAATAGTGAATTCGATTCTAACTATATACCCCATACTTCTGACCTTGTGTCATATTCTACTCATAGGAAACGAGTTTCCTAAATATCTACCATGCAAGCTTGTCACGCAGATCCATAACTACTGAATAGTATGTTTGATTCACGCTGGATGTCCCTAATTTGGAACCTTGTGTCACATCCTACCCGTGGCGAACGGGACGGATCAATACCTACTTACCCTACACGGACATTATATAATAAGATGTAAAACATTTAATAATTCAAGAAAATTCAAGTGATTTTTCCAAATATGACAGGATGTATTTTGACAGTCAATTTCTTACGTAAATTTACATCATATCTATTTGGGTTTGTTTTGTTTTTTTGTTTTTGTTTGTTTTTTTAGCAGAAAATCGAAAATGCATCAACGATGATCTAAATTGGAAAAATTTTTGATTTTTTTTTTTTTTTTTTGGGGGGGGGGTTCTTGACAGTGATTTGTTGGATTTTTTTGTGGTTGGAACGTAATTCTAAGTGAGAACAGTCAATCATGCGAAAACGGACGAAACTGACTTAATTTAATGAATAAATTGAACCTTAAGATTAAAGAAATTTCTATGCGCCAACTAATAATAACATACTTCTCTTCAAACAACAGACAGTCGCCTCTATCTATCATATAATGGTTAGCAAAAGGAGGCGCGTGGTCAAATGGTTAGAGTCGTAGGAAATGGACTCATCAACCAGAGTTCAATTCCTAGACGAAGCTGTTTGCATTTCACATAGCGCTTGGGAAAGGTATGAATCCAATTCTCCCTCCAACTATGGGCAAATAGCAGGGCAGACTGGGCTCTTTAATCATGGCTAGGTAACCAGTCTAGGATAAGGAAAACTCTGAATTCAAACCTGTTAAACTCCGCTTAAGAAATTGACCTTGTGTCGCATCCTGCTCGTGTGGAGGGTTGGTAAATATATATCATGGTTAGCAAACTAATTTCGCAGTTCTATTGCGATATAATTGTGAGATATATTATCGAGTTCGAAAGAAGGTTCCCGAGTTCGACACAAACACCTGAAGAAGACTGAGGGAGGGCACATCGACCGAAACGTTGTATATATAGCAATAAAGATGAGGACAACAGTCCTAAAAATCCAAATAAAAAAAATTATCAAGCCTCATTTTTAAAAAATCAGAGAAATTTAGACAGATCTGTCGATCCTCTATTCTAATTCACATAAAATGTTCCAACAAGGAACAAAGAATGGATGCTAAAGTGAGATCAGCGCATAAAGCTATTATTTCAACTGATAAATATTGTTGTCTCTGAACCGTAAAACTAATTTTTGCAGATTGGACTGTCTACAACTTTTTTTTCAGGGTCATAAACAAGCTAATGTTTTTAAGACATTCTTTTCTCGTTTTATTAAACAGCCAGCGAACACAACATCAAAGAAGACTGACACCCAAGTTCCCGTAGAAATAGAGAGAAATAATCGGCAAGTTTTTGAGAAGAAGAAGAAGAAGAAGAAGAAGAAGAAGAAGAGTGGAAAATATTGTAGAATAATTAGTATGCGTTTTTTACTCTCTCCTACATATTTGGTAGGAACTGATACTTCACTCTGATCTTATCTAAATGCCACTTGAATACACTCTAATACACAGCAAAAAAAATCGAATAAATCAAAATATCATTTAACAGAAAACATTATTAATGAAGTAATCTAAATTCCCGTATCAATGGAACACACACACACACACACACACATACACACATACACACACACAAAATATATATATATATATATATATATAATATATATATATATATATATATATATGTATTCATATTGTATTTTAGGAGGTCTCCGTATGCTTCTCTCGGTATATATATTTTTTTTTAAATGTTTTTTTTAAGTTGGGCGTTATTATTAAGATTTTCGATTCTTCGTAATAACGCCCAATTTTTTTAAAAAAACATATAATATATATATATATATATACATATATGTGTGTGTGTGTGTGTGTGTGTGTGTGTGTGGTACACGCTCAATCTTATTATCGAATGGTAATTTTGATTCCCCTCATTTATTTATATATTTGAAATTAATGATAAAATAAATTCTGTAATTTCTGACAATTTTATTTTTCTGTGCGCTTGTCTTGAAGATAAGTGGCTAACACATTGCTTTGAAACCAATGTTGTTATTAAACAGAGTCATCGGCATAATGATCTGTTCGGTTTGGAAATGTGAATTTAAAAACAAAGACAACATAGATCTTATTCAAAATTGCATTTTACTAATAACAAAAAACAGTATTTTCCATTTTATTTCGTTATTGTATATAAATTTGTTTTCAATATACACACCTGCGGTTTCACGCTAACGTTATGCAGAGTCGGGCTAGTCATTAATTCTGTGCAGTGAAGTGTGTTAAGTTTTTAAATGCCATTCTTGTTGAAATTCAACATTTTAAATGCCATTCAGTTGAAAAGGGCTTAAGTAAGTAAGTCCTGAGTTGTGGAATTCTTTGGCAGGTGAATAAGTCCTATCCTGCGAATAAGTCCTGAGTTATGGAATCCTTTGGTAAGTGTATAAGTCCTATCCTGCGAATAAGTCCTATCCAGCGTATTGTTAAAGGTCCAGTGATACAATCATATGTCCGTCGTCTACAAAGGTTAAAAGTAAGTAGGCCAGTATGCTCAGTATGCTCAGTTTAAGTATTATTTCAGTAGCAGAGTACTGCCAGTGATTGGTCAAGAGGTTGATCACATAGTTCTCGGCGAGTCTATATATATGAGTGGGCTTTTAACACACACCTTATATACAAAAATCTCAACAAAGTGGGTCTAAATCTACCTAAAGCTAAGCGTCCTCGATGTTTGACCTGTTTTGTCACGGCCGCCCTTTGCAATTCCATCACTGTGCATGGGCAGAACAAGCTCTTTTAAGACCATCCGGGAATGGGCATGCGTGAGCAAGTAGCTCAATAAAACCTAAGCCACATGAACGCAGGGCAGTGCGAATCTTGAACCGAGACGAGTTTGACGTTGGATTTGTCGGTTGTCAATTGCTACAAGGATCATTCTGGAATTGTTGCGATTTTACGACGAATAAAATCTTAAGCTCTCAGACATCCGCATAGGAAGTAACCACGGCTCGTTGACCAGATCTGATATGTGAGACGGTCGTAGGATTTTAGATGAATCGCTCTGGACTTCCATAGAAGTTCTGGCGACAAGAGACATGACCTCGCTAATGCAGCTACTGCTGCTGCCCAAAGATATACTTCATACGCATTCACTGCTACAAGTACCTGTGTCGCAACAATTTTAAATCCGGTCGATCAGACTGCCTGACCCTGTATGTAATCGACAAAGGACGTTATTGTTTTGTTCTCTTCAAAACAGATTTATTTTCCATGTCTGGTAAACATTTTTTTTTTTTTAAATGTTTGAAGTAGAATATAATATTTTTCTCCAAGAAGAAAAATTCCAGCTATTTCTTTAATGTTTTTTTGGGTTTGTTTGTTTTTCTGAATTGCAAAAGTCTTTACTTGATAATCATTTTTCGGATTTGTTTTTTAATTTTTATTTTCCTTTTTTATAATTGCAATTTCGGCCGGTTCATTCTATGGTTTTCTTCAGATGTGTAAATCGTCGAGTACTTTTTGTTTTTCACGGATGCGGTATACACCGAATGAAGGCCGGTAAAACAAACGGTCGAAAAATTCCGATAAATAAAATTCAAAGACGAAAAAAAAAACAAATATGTAGAATAAGGATATTTTTGGTGCTAGTAGAAAAATAATGACACAGAGGATAAAAATAAAATTGTATTTACCAAATAATTGGAGGATAATTCAGTTTGTCATTCAAGGAATAAATGTAGACTTACCTGAAAAAGAAGAAAAAAGTTGTTATATTAAACATAAAAATGTTATTCTGTGAACATAAAAAAAACAAGTTATTCTTTAAAACTAATAAATCTTATTATTTAAACATAAATAGGATAATCATTTAAACAAAAAAATGAGGTTATTCTTTAAAACATAAATAATCTTATTATTTAAACATAAATAGGATAATCATTTAACAAAAAAATGAGGTTATTCTTTAAAACATAATAAATCTTATTATTTAAACATAAATAGGATAATCATTTAAACAAAAAAAAGGTTATGAGTTATTTCTTTAAAACATAATAAATCTTATTATTTAAACATAAATAGGATAATCATTTAAACAAAAAAAGGTTATTCTTTAAAACATAATAAATCTTATTATTTAAACATAAATAGGATAATCATTTAAACAAAAAAACAAGGTTATTCTTTAAAACATAATAAATCTTATTATTTAAACATAAATAGGATAATCATTTAAACAAACAAGGTTATTCTTAAAAACATAATAAATCTTATTATTTAAACATAAATAGGATAATCATTTAAACAAAAAGGTTATTCTTTAAAACATAATAAATCTTATTATTTAAACATAAAATAGGATAATCATTTAAACAAAAAAATGAGGTTATTCCTTAAAACATAATTAATCTTATTATTTAAACATAAATAGATAATCATTTAAACAAAAAATGAGGTTATTCTTTAAAACATAATAAATCTTTATTATTTAAACATAAATAGGATAATCATTTAAACAAAAAAATGAGGTTATTCTTTAAAACATAATAAATCTTATTATTTAAACATAAATAGGATAATCAATTTAAACAAAAAAACAAGGTTATTTTTAAAACATAATAAATCTTATTATTTAAACATAATAGGATAATATTTAAACAAAAACAAGGTTATTCTTTAAACATAATAAATCTTATTATTTAAACATAAATAGGATAATCAATTTAAACAAAAATGAGGTTATTCTTAAAACATAATAAATCTTATTATTAAATAATAATCATTTAAACAAAAAATGAGGTAATAAATCTTATAAAACATATAGGATAATCATTTAAACAAAAAAATGAGGTTATTCTTTAAAAACATAATTAAATCTTATTATTTAAACATAAATAGGATAATCATTTAAACAAAAAAACAAGGTTTATTCTTAAAACATAATAAATCTTATTATTAAACCATAAATAGGATAATCATTTTAAACAAAAAAACAAGGTTATTTTTAAAACATAATAAATCTTATTATTTAAACATAAATAGGATAATCACTTTAAACAAAAAAATGAGGTTATTCTTTAAAACATAATAAATCTTATTATTTAAACATAAATAGGATAATCATTTAAACAAAAATGGGTTATTCTTAAAACATAATAATCTTATTATTTAAACATAAATAGGATAATCATTTAAAACAAAAAATGAGGTTATTCTTAAACATAATAAATCTTATTATTTAAACATAAATAGGATAATATTTAAACAAAAAAATGAGGTTATTCTTTAAAACATAATAAATCTTATTATTTAAACATAAATAGATAATCATTTAAACAAAAAAAAGGTATTCTTTAAACATAATAAATCTTTTATTTAAACATAATAGGATAATCATTTAAAACAAAAAAATGAGGTTATTCTTTAAAACATAATAAATCTTATTATTTAAACATAAATAGGATAATCATTTAACAAAAAAAAGGTTATTCTTTAAAACATAATAAATCTTATTATTTAAACATAAATAGGATAATATTTAAACAAAAAAATGAGGTTATTCTTTAACATAATAAATCTTATTATTTAAAT
>CM042155.1:70208823-70226323 GCA_023376005.1 Doryteuthis pealeii
CAAATTGAAAGAAAACAGCTAAGTACCAAAAGAATATCTTTAATTCTTCTCAAGTTTTACTTAGAAATTTTTGTCACGAATAAAAATTGGAAAAACAAAAATTCAATATAAAATAAATAACAGGTGACGGTCTCATTTTGCTAAAGCATCACGGAAATAATTTACTAAATCTAAATTCTAAAAAAAAAGCAAGAATTAGATAATCTTTTTTCAATTTTCACTTTGCATCCCCCACTCGACTTTGTAAACAAAAATATGGCGTGCTAAACGATAAATACATTTAATAAAATTATTTGGAGACGATGATTAATTCATACGTTTTTGTTCGTTCATTTTCTCTTGCTAAAAGACTTTTTTTTCTCATTTGTGAATGCAGACCATGTTTTTTCTTTAAAATTCAGGCGTTTTTTTTTGGGTTTTTTTTTTTGTATTTGACACTAACAGATTTGGTTTGTTGGTTGGTTGGTCTGGTTGGTTGGTTGCTTGGTTATAGAAAATTGTAGAATTTTTCTCATATATATTATATATATATACATATATATATAATAAGGTATATATAAAAACAAATTTTATTTGTGATGAAACAAAGAATACGGTGCTCAATCACAAATTGTGAAGAGCTAATATTTATTTAATTTGCTGAGTTTTTATAGATCAATGTTTATTATAAACAGCTACTCGGTTTCATGCTACGGGGCAATCATTAGGTTGTTGAGTTGATCCCATGGGTGTTTGTTGGAGATCTTTACTTAATGTCACATTCTGGACCGTAAATAACGTTGGTTACTTCCGCGGACGCTAGTGTAACTTCGGATTTATTAAAAATTTAATATTTTTTCAAAAGTTGCATTTTTTTTGTAAACGAAGTTACCTCCCTTTATTCGTTAAAAATAGAAAAAATTTTCTTTTGAAAAATTTTTTTATTTTTATTTTTAATTATTCCGTTTGATAAAGGATGTATATGTTTTCAAAAGAACATTTTTATATATATGGTAGAAGTCTTTTAAATTTTTTCCAACATAATACATAAGGTGGATGGTGTTTGTTCTTTGTTCGAAGCCGTTTATAATAACATTGATCTATAAAACTCAGCAAATTAAATATATATATATATATATATATATATATATATTATATATATATATAAAGCTGTACTAAAAATATATATTTATACATATATGTTGTGAATTCACATATACACAACCAAACATGACCATCTTACGAAAACATTAAAATTTAAAAAATATCCTGAAAATTATCTATTATCAAAGTTAGGTTCTTTTTATAAACGAATACCTTTTTAATGATGTCACCGTTTTTTAGACAATAACATACACTAGGTTCCGGGACTTTTCAACCAGTTAGGGATAAATATAACACTTTATTTTTGCATAAAAAAAAATGTATCTACCATAACTCCTAGGAAAATTAAATATTCAAATTCTAACGGTTCTATTTCCGCGTTCAAAAGGGATTTTTAAAAAAATTATTTTCGAACATTTCTAAAAAAATTTCTCCGTTTTTCCCAACGAATTTTTTCATTCAAAATAAAATTTCACTCTGACGAAGGTCGAATCTTCTCTGTCTGCGGATATTTTCACATTTTTTCTACTGTTATTATTATTTCATTTTCATTTCTTATTCAATGATGATAATAGTTTGAACGTGTACACAGAAATGAACTGACCGAAACACATGTGTAAGTGATATGGATTAAATTCATCTTTTTATTATCCATTCTGTTCTTTCTTTCTTTTATTTTCATTCTTCCTCAATATGTCGGATTCATTTCTAATTCCATTTTGCATATATATATATATATATATATATATATATATATATATAATAATATATAATATATATGTTCCTCTTAATATATATATACATATGATTGTATGTATGATACATGAATATATATAAAACATATATATATTATATATGTGGTGTATATATATATGGTATTGTCTGATAATATATTTAATGTTGCATTATATATATGAGAAATGTTTTTCTTTACTTTGTAATGCAGACTATGATGTTTCTTCTTTAAATTTTAAACGTATTTTTTTGTTTCTTTTTGTTTGTTTTTTTAATTTTATTTTATTTTTATGGCGCCAGAGAATGCTAAGATTTCAGACAAGGTTCCATCATGTGTTAAGTTTTTGTTTTATTTCGCTTTCTTTAGCTTTTCAAAAAGTATTTTCTTTTAATGTTTAGATAACTATTATCAATCATTATTAATATTAAATGCAGTTTTTACCAATAAAGCCGAGTCATATTTGAAAAATGTTCCATTTTTTTCTTCTTTATACTTTCTACGCGGAGTAATACATCGAGTAACAGGTGGCACAATTCGCCTGTTGTAAAGGCCGAATAACATCGTGTAAATATGCGCAGGTGAACTACATTAATTACACTCTGCAGTTAAATCAAAGCTGCATTTTAATTGGGTTTATAATCGCCACTCTGCTCATCTAATTCAAATGGAGATTATGTGTCTTCCTGTAACCGAAACTACGTCCACACCAACATCTGTCTGGATTTTAATCGTTTCTACAGTGTATATATATATATTATGATATATATAATATATATATACATATATATATATATATATCTTATTTATAATGGAGATTGTGTGTTTTCTGTCTGTAACCGAAACTAAATCACTACTCAAGTCAAATTCCTTAGTAATTGACGTCACATTCACCATGAATTTATCCTTATTTTAACCTCGATTATTAATAAAATTGTTTACATTATTTATACTGTTAACCATATCTACATACCAATAATATGCAATTGTATTTATATATAGAACAAAATAGCGGTTTCCAGTGTGAACAGAAAGGCTTATTTGCATATTAATAATATAAAAAATCGAATTTAATAAATATGTGCTTAGTATTATTGATTTCTATCTGTTTGGTTTTATTTTAATGAATAAAGCAAAAATCTCTTCAATGAATCCATTAACAAAAAAATAATTGTGCATTTTATTCTTTACTTCCTCTTATACTAAATACTTAAATTAGAAAAATAACAAATAAAGACGAGAGTGATGGAAGAGTAAGTTTCAGCTGTTCATTTTTTCGATTATACCCCCTCTGTTAAATCCTTCTGCTTCTTATTTTAGTTTTCATTAGCCTTTCTGATTTAATACAATATTTTCTTACATTAAAACTTAAATACTTGCACCCGTAGGGTGCATATATTTGCTAGTATATATAATATATATATTATTAAAGTATTTCCCTCTTTCTCAACCCCCTCTCTCTCTCTCTCTCTCTCTCTCTCTCTCTATATATAATATATATATATATATATATATATATATATATATACATAAAGTATTTCCTCCCTCTCTATCTCTATCTCTCTCTCTCTCTATATATAATATATATATATATATATATATATAACATTTTTCTGCGTTTGTTGTAGATACGCCAGATATTATTTATAATTCTCTATATATTATATATATACACAAATCTTGATATGTACGTTGAGTTCCTCATTTGATTGAATCCATAAAGTAACACTTGATATCATCCATTTTTTAGTATACATAAAAACGGGCCAATCATCAGGGCATCAGGTCAAGATGTTTGATATTTAATATTTTTTCAACATACTGTAAATTTCACTTCTATTGTTTTCAACACACACACACCACACACACACATATATTATATATATTATTATATATATCTATATATCTGTGTGTGTGTGTGGGTGTGGTGTGGTGTGTAGAAAGGGAAAATAAACGAAGGAAAAAAATGTCAAAAGGGATAGAATAGACGGATTTATTTTACTGACTACGTGTTTCGGCCAGGAGTTTTATCCATGCACACATGTACTCTATCCATTCATATTTTAAATACAAAATATATATATATAATAATAAAATAATAATAATAATAATAATAATAATAATAATAGAAACTACAAAATCTTTTAGTATACAAGGAATAAACGGCCTTCGTCAGAGTAAATTATTTGGTATTTGTGTGCATGGATAAACTCCTGGCCGAAACACGTGTCAGTAAAATATTCTTTTTGTCATTCAGCATTTTTCTTTCTTTGCTTTTTTCCCTTTCAACATACCATCGGATTCTTTTCCATTTCAACCTACATATCTACATATATAATTATATATATGATATATATATATGTGTGTGTGTGTGTGTGTGTGTGTGTGTGTGTGGTGTGTGTGTGTGTGCTATTGTGTAAATATTTGTATGTTATCTTGCTATGTATAATTATGTAAAGAAGGTATACTGAATACTTTTGGTTTATTTATCAATTCCGTTTTTACTGTTTTCGTTTCTTATCAGCTCGACCAATTTTGCTTTCTTCTTTTTCTCTTTTTGTTATCCTGTCATCGTGAAAACCCGAACAAGATTACAACGCCTTGAATAGGACTGGCGTAATGAACCCATAATTGAACGATACAACGACGATTGAATCCATGACAACCGGAACTCGGATATTGATCAGCGCATGCGTAATTTGAGAAACATCAAACTGACACAAATCACCCATAGCCATTTTTGTTGGCTTTCTTTGAATGCAAAAATAACATGTTCGTATTTTGCCATTTATTTACTACTCGACAATGTATTACAGCAATCTTACATACAATCATACAATAATAATTATATATTATATATATAGTAATATTATAATATTATATTTTGAAACGTGCAAAAGTATCCAGAGGCACAACTCGTTTTTTAACTGTACTCAAGGAATATATGCCCCTCGGCGTGCATAGTATTAAGTTTTAATGTATAAATATTGTATAAATAAGAAAGGACTAATGAAACTAAATAAGAATACAGATAAAGAAGTATTTGAACAGAGGGAGTATAATTAAAATGATTTGAAACCAGAGGAGTATAATAAAAAATGGAACAACTGAAACTTACCTTTCCATCACTCTCGTTTCATTGTTATTTTTCTAAATTTATAGTATTATTAGTAAGAGGATAGTAAAGAATAAAATGACAAGTTTATTTTTTCTTTTTTTTTTTTGTTAAGTGGATTTCATTTCAGATTCATTGAAGAGTTTTTGCTTATATTCATTAAAATAAAACCAAACAGTTAGAAAATCAATAATTACTAAGCACATATTTATTAATTTCGATTTTTTTAATATTATATGAAATTAGCCTTCCCGTCACTGTAAACCGCTAATTCTGTGTTATATAAAGTATAATTGCATGTTGTCAGTATTAGACATTAGTTACAGTAATTAAATAATGGTACAGGACAATTTTATTAGATAATTGAGGTTTAGATTAAAAATAAAATCATGGAGAATGTGATTGTCAATAACTAGGGAATTGTGACTTGGAGTAGGAATACAGTTTCGGTTACAGACAGAAAAAACACAATCTCCCATGTATAATAAGAGATATTAAGTGTCTAAATTCAAACAAAAATATGTTATGACCTGCACACGTTAAACACACACACAGCAAAACAACACACAATATTTATTAATATTATGTTTTGTTAAACTCTACTTGACAATTCTTGTCGAGACGAGTTTGTTTTGATCCTTTCTACTGTCTTCCATCTTCCTAATAATATGGGTGAATTCTATTTGCAACTCCACCAAACGTTCTTTCACGAACGCTTTCTGCTCGGTCTTGTGCATCATCAGTATAAAAAATATTAAACAGATGCCAGACAAGTTAGAAGGATCGAACAAAAAGATTCCTTATACAAAATGGCAACGACCCTGAGTATACTGTATTCCACGAATAACACTCTTCTAATCAATACCTGCACTTTGGGTAGGCTGGAGCCAACTTTAAGGAAGTCTAAAAAGGAACAAGTCATTTGTCCCGATTATGGCATTTGGTCCCATACAAAACTAACACATCTTAAATACTGCAAACAAGAACAACACCACAATCGATGAAACATGTCCAAACACCCCTGACAGTTAAACACTTATTCAATGGAATGACGATATTTGCTCACACAGCGAAACCGTTATTATTAAAGGCAACAATATGAAAGATCTTTTGAAAAATGTCAACATGGAGGATATTCTCTCCTTTTTTAAGGGAAATAAATATATAACATCAAGAATATACGACATGAAGTCAAATCAACCTATACACAATAAATCCCAATAATGCTAACCATGGTCAAAAACCAATTACTCAAAAGTATATGATTAATACACACATAATATCCGTAACCTTAGAACATAATACCCTCGGAAGGGTTGATAGCCTTAAAATCAATAAAACCAACCAAGAATTGAGTAGACGTAGAGAGAAGAAAAGCTGCAAAATATCAATCTATGCTATATATAGTAGTATGTAAAAAGAAACTATAAAACTAAAATTTATGAATTAATTACAGCCACTCAAAAAGCAAAAACAAGCCTGTTTAAAACACAATGTCGTAAAAATGGAAATTCCTTTATACTCCTTACTCTCACCAGACAGGATGAGAAGAAGTTAAATAATTTTATATATAGTATGATATATATAATTATATATATATATATATATATATATATATACACGCCATGTAATAATTCATTTCATGTTGTCTGACGTCAAGCCTGAAGAAAGATACTAAATCTGAAACACGTGTCGCATATGTAACGATAAAAATAAGATAAAAATTTTGTTTTCTAAAATCAGTAATCCATTTTGCGGGGACCTTCTTTTTTTATAAAATATTGTAATTTTCTCCCCGTTGGAGACCAGAACAACACTTCTATATAATGTGGTATAACACATCTGTGTGTTACCAGTGCTGTTTGAGATCTATTTTCTCAGAAAATGTACATGCTATGTACATGTTCACGTACACAGAGTGTTTTGACATATTGGTTTAAACGAATACTTTCGGTAAAATGTGCACCTCAGATTCACAATGGAATGGTTTCTCCACATATGAGTAAAATACTGATATTTGAGAGTTTCAACTATATTACATTTCTCTCTCTCTATATATATATATAGCACACATATATATATATATATATATATATGAGACGTAAGTAAACAAAGCTTGTGTTTATTTGATATGGCTTTTAGCCGACAACTTTTTGGAGGTATGTGTCTTAATTGAATCATAGCCTAAGTTTTTTAGCCTTAATATTTGAACACATATGCCCGTCTAAAATTCATTATTATTAACTAAGTTAATTTTTAAAAATTAGGTATGGACTTAAACACATAATCCTCAAAAAAAAATTATATATATCATATGTATATAATATATATCATAGTATATAACATATAGAGTATAGCATATATATAATATGTAATATATACATAGTATATTATATGTAAGCTATAGGTGTGTGTGCTTTTTATTTTAATAATATTATATAAGAGATATCGCGTTACCATAAGGTAAAAAGGCAAAATGTCTATCGCGCTTATCTCAAACGAAATACCTTTGTTCATTCATCAGGTCTGATATTCTTCCTCTGAATTTTCAACCTTTTTTTTTTCTTTTTTTGCAGCAAGAATATCTAAAACAGTTGTTTTAACAGTTTTTTGTTTTTGTATCAAAGGTATATTTGTATTTTAAGTTTGTCTGCTAGTTTTGCTTTGGTTGGCTTGCGTTGCTGTGTCTTTTTTTTTGGTTTGTGTTTTGTTTTTTTTGTTTTTACTTTTCGTCTCCGGGTCTTCTTTAGATTGTCAATCTCTTCTGACAATTTAAGAAATTTTTCTCTCTACGAGGCACATGACGACGCGGACGATCGAAGTCGGATACGCTTCAATTCGAAACATACGGATACGCCGCCAACCTATGCCAATTGGATACAAGCAATTTACTTGCGGATTTATCTCATGCCGTTCTACGTATTCAAGAAAAGTGTGAGGTCTGACTGTCAAACTGGATATGGTGAGGGTAGAACGAAGGAAGGTGTCTGGTCACAGCGTTATTTGCTTACAATCTATTCACTTCATCTTAGTTCATTTACCGTTTCACCAACTCTTAGCGGAAATGAATTTACTGTAGATCTACGTGACTTGGGTTGGCTGGATGAGTGGTTTTAATGTTATTATCAAACTCTCATCATCAATAATTCAGTGACAATTAATCGACGAGATATTCATGACAAGATTACTGCCATCTTCTCTAATTCAATCATGTTCTACATGAAGGCCCTCCAATATCAGTATGGCTTGTTGTCGTACAATTATTATGATATAGAGCATGGGCAAATGGTCATTCTACTTATTAGACCCGAGAAAGATTCCTATTTCAATCAAGGCAGTGCGCTGCTGTTGGTGTTTATAGAGGTCTGATTCTACCCTTGGCTCATTGTATTCGGACTCCTGTTGGACGTCGGACTTACAAGAATACCATGGAATACACACCGGAATTGCTTATTGGCTTGGCTTACTTACTACGAACATCTGGAACTAAGGATAGCCGACCAAGATAACTTAACAAGGTGTAATAGGAGAGAAGATGTCCCTAGATGGTTAAGATATAGTATTCATACCAAAACCCTGCCGCCAATGATGCCATATGTAACAGATGTGTTATGCAGTTTCGTTCGCCAGTAGACTGATTGAATGTCACGCATCTTAAAGCACAGCTAGGAGTTTGGAAGTCTTCAACTGACACTGCTTCCAATGGTCCTCTCATCCTGTTAATGCCTCAGCAGTCGAAATAACGACCACGGATCTAAGTTCTGGTTTTTAATGAAATAGGAAATCCCACAAGGGAATCAGAACAGTGTGTAGTTATCCAACCCCTCCGTCACGGAACAGGAGGTGACACAAAAGTCATTTTTAAGCGGAGTAAAGCTGGTTTGAAATTTAGATTTTACCTTTTCTTAGACTGGTTGCCTACAAAAGCTAAGGTTTCAGTCTGTCCTACTATTTATCCAATAATCTGTAGAGAGAAACAGAAGAATTCGTGCCCTCTCCCAAAGGCTTTAGTGCGAATGAAACGCTAAACAGGCTTCGTTTAGTGATTTGAACTTGGGTCAAACGATACGCATTCTTACGAAGATAACGTACAGCTAAGTGTTTGCTTGGTATATGATAGCCAGTCTAGGAAGAACAACTTCTGACTTCAGCCTCGCCAGCCAAACAAGCGTAGGGTAATGGCAAATATGTATATCAACTCTGCATCACCAATCATAGTCGCCGACGGTAATTTATCAGAGGAGATCCATGTACAATTTCTCGCTCATCTTCTCTATTATTTCATTGTTTATATGACGTCCTCCGCAGCATGCTGTATGCCGCGCGAGATGGACAAGTAGGTCTCGATGCTTGCGCGGCCATAATTAGCACTCATGGGTGTTGGCATTACAGGTGTACAATATTATGTGCTATGTACATATATGTGTAGTATATACCATAATGTAATATACCATTATATATATGTAATATATACATATATATATATAGTTGATAACTTTTGAAATGCATATTAACCGACGACCGACCAACAACTCGGCAAAAACAGTATTTGCGACATCCGGATGCACTGGACAGTTCTGTTTCGACCTCCTTTGGTCTCCATTCAGCAGTGCATACCAAATTCCACCATCTAGAATTGAGACCAAGCGGACAAACATGCGTGAAGAGCGGGACTCAACACACTGGGCCACCAGTCTGCAAAAACGGAGAAACCAAATCATTAAGCAATGGTAACATTAATTCTAATGCGAGCACCACCTAACTATTTGCCATGTATCCCATCGCGGAGTATACAGAGGGCAAGGCCTCTAGATAAACGACTCCAATTCGGGGCCTGAATCGCAGCAGATACGCAAAGCCTATGGGCGAGGATAATTATAATACTATTATAATTATACTATAGAGATACTACATAATGAGCCCGTAGTGCTCCTTTTTTTAATTTGTAAGATACTATATAATAGATAACTACGTCCGGCTTACCATTAGTTACAGATGCAGAATGTTCTATCTGCTTATCTTCCGCTCCCAGGTCTCTTTCTTCTGATTTTCAAATTCTATTTTTGTTTTTTTTTTTTTTGCCACCATAGTATCTAAACATTGTTTTATCGGTCCTTGTTTTTTGTATCAAGGTAAATATTTGTGTTATTTGTTATGTTAGTGCTAGTTGTTCTTGTTGGCTAGAACAGGGGACCGCTGATTGGCTGCGTTGGCGTCTTTTGTGGTTTTACGTTTTTTTCTTGTTTTTTTTTGTTTTTTTTTTTTCTTGTTTTTCTTTTTTTTTTTCTTTTTGTCACTCCCCGGGCTTTTCTTTAGATTGTCAACTCTACGTGACATTTTAAAGAAATCATTCTCTCTACGAATACGGCTGGCCATATTAGCATTCCATGTGTGTGGTTTTAAGGTGTACGTCCTTATGAGTTCGGTTCCTTACTTCTCTCTAGCAGTGTCGGATGATTTGTGTGATGTGATGAAAAGGTGGTTGTACGGCTGTGTTTCTCGTAGGTGTGTTCTTTGCATCGGTTTTAAGAATGTGCACGGCAGAAATGCTTTTGCAGCTTATTCTAATAATAATAAACATTTAGAATTAACTAAGTTTTAATTCCTTTATTTGGTTTTTGGCAGATTGAAAGCGTTTTTTAGTCGCAAAGTTACTTTGTTCGGTGTTTATAGTTAAGTCCATTAATTTTTAATCGACAAGGTAATGTAAAATATCTATGGCCCCCCGCGCCCTCCTAAAATGATTTTAAAAGTATGGAGGGTTAATATTTACATTTACTTGTTGAAAAAAAAAGAGACTGGAGTGTGAAATGGGGTAAAATATACATTAACTTTCGGGAAAAAACGCCCTTATAGCGAAGATTGTTTTTTTCAGCTAGGCGACTTTTTTTGAGTGAGCACCGCTTAGCTTGTTAAGGAGCAATTCTTCCAAAGTCCCACAATTTTATTTATTCTATTTTAAAAACCAAGTCACATACGATCTTAACATTTTTTTTTTTTTTTAAGAAATTAAACAAATTTTAAGGTAGATTCTTTGTTAAATTTAAAAGTTTGTAGAAAAAAAATTGTAGGACAGTACACATGGGAGGCTGTGCAGAAGACCTGTGGATCGGCGCCTTCCATCGTCCAAAACAGAGAAACGAAAGGGAGTGAAAAGGAGGAAAAAAAGTGCCACGACAACACGGTGGAAAGAGAGCAAGAGGAAGGAGAGACAACAGTAACTTCCAGCAAGCATCACACGTTTGTTTGCAGTATGCATAACTCAGAGTGCCATTCAAGGATCGGTTCTGTTCAGACAACTCACGTGTTGTAGGTAATAATAAAAAATAAAAAAACGGACATAAACGGCATCGTCCTAATAGACAAAGTTGCCCAACAGCTTTGAATAGCTGCAACATAACAAGCATCTGTAACCTTTGATAACATTTAAGGTTGATATCATTGGGGGCTTCATTACTAGATAGATAGATAGATTAGATAGATAGATAGATAGATAGATAATGCAAAGCTGGGATAGGATAGATAAATTGAATTGATTGATAGATAATTTGCACAACAACTGATACATTATTGATTGATAGATGAATATAAGATTTGCGAAAGATAGATAGATTAGATAGAATAGTGAATAGATAAAATTATNTCGCGCCAGAAACGCGTGAATCTGCAAATTTTTTTATTAAAATCCCTATGTTAAAAGTGGCCTCTACGAACCAAAAAGTGGAGCATTTATAATAATAAGTATATCCTATATATAATACATTACCATGTATATTAATTTATTATATATATATATATTTTATTAGTAATATAAGGTTGAAGACACAAGTGACAAATAAACTGTTTGTCTAAGCTTTTATTCATATTTGCGGCACACACGGAAATATACGAATTATATATTATTAATATAATATCGTTCCAAATAAATGAATAAAAGCCCAAAGAACTTTTATTTGTCCATTCATCACTCATATCACACGCTCTCATCAAATATTGAGCACTCTTCAAAACACTGCTACATATCGTTGGAGTCTGGGATATCTATTACTTTTCTTAGTTTTTCTTACGAGTAGCCAACCGATACAGCATTTACAAATAATAATATAGCTCCTACTTATTACTATATTACATATAAAAATATATATATACTTATACCCACTTGAAAATAATTTCAAACCGCTTAACCAGGCTATAATTTGCCAAAGAGGAACAATCTACCGAAGTACAAAGAAGCAAAAAGATAACCCCAAGGGTTTTAAATTAAATAGTTAAAGTACTTCAACTCTACAAAATACATTAGATGCATGCAGGCGTTAAAATAGACAAAAAATAATAAAAGCCCACCCACTAAAGATGGTCCAGAAACTACCGCTACCTAGTTTTTCACCCCTTTTCAACAGCAGTGATCGCATGCAGCAGCATAGCTCGACATATATCTGTTATTCTAATGAGTTACAGTCCCGGCCGCCTGAATCACATCGTAGAGATCAAATGCAATCAATCGATTGGTTTTTGTAAAGGTTTTTTACTGTTCTTTCATTAGATGTAGTTTTAGTTTCGAATACATGACCACAAAAACATTACTTAATATACTAAAACCCAAATACTTCCTCTGCTTTCAAGATATTGCAGTCGAGCGAGAGTTCCGTTCTAATGCGTCTTACTCATCTGAAAAAAAAAATAAAAAAAAAGAAAGGAAAAAAGATAAAAAAAAAAAACGATCCATTTTTTTAAAAATTGACTCTCCAATTTAGTTGCCTCCGCGTCCTCCACGTAATTGAAAATTTACTGTCAAAAAAAAAAAATACGTGACCTCATCTCTCACTTTTTAATCTTGCCCTTCACATTTTCCCTTCTTCTATATAATAATTGATAAATTCAAATCTCTCTGCTTGTTACTTTATTCTAGTACTCTCTTAGATTTAACTTAATATTTAAAAGATCAGAAGATTGCTAGAGAGTGAGTTGATTGAAACTTCCCATCGTATTTATCGGCTAGGGTGTTGAAAAGGTAATATTATAAACACTTCAATCCGGCTATTATTACCAGTTTAAGTCCACGTTCATATTATCTTTTGAAATAAAGATATGAAGTTCCCAATCCCGCCACATGCTCAGTCAGCTGTTCTTAATTTTCTGTCCGGATGTTAGATAGTCGACAAATTACTAAAACAGAGAAAAAGTTTGTACTGTGAGGGATATTACAAAGACACATAGTCACCTATCCGGGTCACACGAACCCGCCACCATGTCCCTTGAATATTTTCTCGGCTATTCTAAAAGGGAAACTATAGCCGCTTGCAACTTTTTGACAACGGAAAACCAGGCTACACCCACCCCACCACATATTATAGTATATATGTATATAAACCTGTCTGTATATACATAAGATGATATATATAGTCTACTTTATAAATATATATAAGTAGTAAAAAAATAACAGATATATATGTACCTATAACATACAATATATATAATGTTATAGATATATATTATGTAATAATTTATCTCCGTATACATATATTATAATGTATGTATATGATTAAAATAGTTCATTATATGAATTTTATAATACCATATAATGTGTTATATTATACAATTAATTTGTATATCATACACTATATATAATATTGTTATATGTATTATTATATACAAATATATTGTATATATATATAACATATAATATTGTTAATATATATATATATACATATTATATATAGTTTAATATGCTTTCCGTTTGTGCAGTGTCATAAGATATATGTTATTACAATCTAAAAACCATTTGCTTCTATACATATTCACTACAGCACGTGCGACCAATGCGCATATAGTATATTATATTTATATATATATAAATATATATATTATATATATATTATAGGGCGCGAAATGCCCGAACGTCGCGTGTGAGACGTGTGTATATTGCAATTGTGTAAATTGTTATAGTTACTAATGGAAAATGTCTCTTTTCATTTTTTAAAAAAAAAAAAAAATAAAAAAAAGCAAAAAAGTAAAACGAAGGTGTTTTGCAAATGCATACAAATCTGGAGCTTTCGCGGATTCTGAAATCAACCATTCCATTTCATTAACAGACATGTCCCTTAAGCCGGAGAGCCACCGTCACTTATTTAACAGAACTTGTTCCTATCCGGGGAAATTTGATAGACCACACAAACACCACACACACGCTTTTCTCTTTTCTCTGTCCTCTGTCCTCCCTGCCTTGTCTGTCTGTCTGTCTGTCTCTCTCTCTCTCTCTCTGTCTCTCGCTCTCTGTCTCTCTCTCTCTTTGTCTCTCTCTCCTCTCTCCTTCTAATCTAATCTATTCTACTACATATACTAATCGCTACCTAGTCACCTCACTCCTTACCCCTCCCTACTCCTCGTATCTCTATATATATATGTTCTCTATATTATATAACTAATAACAACAAAAGAAGCAGGGGGTCAAGCGTCCGCAGCAAAGAGAGAAAAAAAAGAAAAAATGTTTATACTTTTTTTTATCTACATTATGCACACGGTTTCAGATCTCTGGTTATATGTATATATTATATATTAATTATATATTATTAGCATAATGATAATAGATAGATAGATAGATTAGAACGAGCGAAGGTAGAATATAATATATCTGATGAGTTTATAATGTGTATATGATTATTTAGTATAATACATATATTTTCAATATCCAAATTTTAACAGGCTAATAACAAGGACTACACTTGCTACTTCATTATTCTGTGATAAAAATTTGTTTATCACCTGATAATATACCAACAAATGCCTGAAGATGATCTAATTGCATAGATTCGAAAACTGCAGCGTCGGCCAATAAACTTACCACAACTTATTGTTTTTTTCAATTTTCTTAATATACTACATACCGTCGGATTCATTCCATCTCTTCATATATATATATATATATATTTAAATATATATTATTATATAAAATAATATATATATATATATATATATATATTATATATTATATACCTATTATATATTATTTTTTATGGAAAATAATTTTTCTGTTATTTAAGAGCATGAAGGAAATGAATGGAACAAAGGAAGAACTGAGGAATTTTATGTTCTAAATTCCCCTATATTACTAATATATACATATAAAATAAAGTATATTAGATTATACCTACAAAGTAACACACGTGGACCCCACAACAATATCATATATAATATATATATATATATATATATATTATATATATATATAAACTATACTGTATTACACCATTAAACACACACAATATAATATAATATATATATATATATAATATATATATATATATATATAACAACTAAAACTGTTACAGACGACCACACACACACACACGGACATTATAATATATATAATATATATATAGAGAGAGAGAGAGAGAGAGAGAGAGGAAGGGGGAGAGAGATTAAACAGGAACAGAGCAACGGTTGAATATATAAAAATTCTGATTTTCTTTTTTGTTCTTTTTTCCAATGCTTTAAAAAAGACCAAACAAACAACGTTCACAAGAACATAACACATAATTATATATACTAGCAATATATGCACCCTCCGGGTGCAAGTATTTAAGTTTTAATATAATAAAATATCATGTTAAATTAGAAAGGCTAATGAAAACTGAATAAGAATTCAGATAAAAAATTTGGAACAGAGGGATAAATCGGAAAATAGAACAACTTTGAAACTAACTCTTCCATCATTTCCCTTACTCCCGTCTTTCAGTGTAAATTTTCCTAATTTAACTATTTAGTTAAATAGGAAGTAAAGAATAATTACAGTTATTTCTTTTTGTTAATCGATTTCTTTTAAGATTTATCCCCGAGATTTTTGCTCAAATTCAATAAGATAAAACCAAAACAATTAGAAATCAATAAATACTAAGCATATATTTATTAAAATCAAATTTTTAAGATCAATATGCAAATTAGCCTTCCCATTCACACTGTGAACCGCTATTGCATGTTATTAGTATAAAATCATGGAGAATATGGTGTAAATAACAAAGGGAATGTGACTTGTATAGTAATATAGTTTCGGTTACAGACAGACAAACCCACATCTCCATTATAATAAGAAGATATATATATATATATATATATATATATATTATATATATGTGTGTGTGGTGTGTGGTGTACACAACACACATGTATATATATATATATATATGAATAAATCTTTAAGAGTAAGCAGATGAGCAAATTGAAAAGAAAACAGCTAAGTACCAAAAAGAATATCTTTAATTCTTCTCAGTTTTACTTTAGAAATTTTGTCACGAATAAAAATTGGAAAAACAAAAATTCAATATAAAATAAATAACAGGTGACGGTCTCATTTTGCTAAAGCATCACGGGAAATAATTTCAAATCTAAATTCTAAAAAAAAAGCAAGAATTAGATAATCTTTTTTCAATTTTCACTTTGCATCCCCCACTCGACTTTGTAAACAAAAATATGGCGTGCTAAACGATAATACATTTAATAAAATTATTTGGAGACGATGATAATTCAACGATTTTTGTTCGTTCATTTTCTCTTGCTAAAAGACTTTTTTTTCTTCAGTTTGTGAATGCAGACCATGTTTTTCTTTAAAATTCAGGCGTTTTTGGGTTTTTTTTTTTTTGTATTTGACACTACAGATTTGGTTTGTTGGTTGGTTGGTTGGTTGGTTGGTTTGTTGGTTATAAAAATTGTAGAATTTTTCTCATAATATATATATATATATATACATATATATATATATAGGTATATATAAAAACAAATTTTATTTGTGATGAAACAAAGAAAATACGGTGCTCAATCACAAATTGTGAGAGCTAATATTTATTTAATTTGCTGAGTTTTTATAGATCAATGTTTATTATAAACAGCTACCTCGGTTTCATGCTACGGGGCAATCATTAGGTTGTTGAGTTAGATCCCATGGTGTTTGTTGGAGATCTTTACTTAATGTCACATTCTGGACCGTAAATAACGTTGGTTACTTCCGCGGACGCTAGTGTACTTCGGATTTATTAAAAATTTAAATTTTTTCAAAAGTTGCATTTTTTTTTGTAACGAAGTTACCTCCCTTTATTCGTTAAAAATAGAAAAAATTTTCTTTTGAAAAAATTTTTTTTATTTTTTATTTTTAAATTAATTCCGTTTGATAAAGGATGTATATGTTTTCAAAAGAACATTTTTATATATATGGTAGAGTCTTTTAAATTTTTTCCAACATAATACAAAGGTGGATGGTGTTGTTCCTTTGTCGAAGCCGTTTATAATAAACATTGATCTATAAAAACTCAGCAAATTAAATATATATATATATAATATATATATATATATATATATATATATATAAAGCTGTACATAAAAATATATATTTATACATATATGTATGTGAATTCACATATACACAACCAAACATGACCATCTTACGAAAACATTAAAATTTAAAAATATCCTGAAAATTATCTATTATCAAAGTTAGGTTCTTTTTATAAACGAATACCTTTTTAATGATGTCACCGTTTTTTAGAAAAACAATAACATACACTAGGTTCCGGGACTTT
>CM042155.1:70231323-70238823 GCA_023376005.1 Doryteuthis pealeii
CCCAGCCACTCAAAAAAGCAAAAACACCTGTTTAAAACACAAATGTCAAAAATGAAATTCCTTTATACTCCACTCCACCAGACAGGATGAGAGAAGTTAAATAATTATGTATATATATATATATATATAATATATATATATATATATATATATATATATACGCATGTAATAATTCATTTTCATATTGTTGACCAAAGCCTGAAGAAGATACAAGAAGATCTGAAACACGTGTTGCATATGCACGATAAAATAAGATAAAAATTTTTTTTTCTAAAGACATAATCCATTTTGCGGACCTTCTTTTTTTTTAATAAAATATTGAATTTTCTCCCGTTGGAACCAGAACAACACTTTCTATATATATGTATGTACACATCTGTGTGTTACCAGTCCGTTTGAGATCTATTTTCTCGGAAACAATAGCTATGTACATTTCTACGTATACAGAGTGTTTTGACATTTGGGTTTTGAAACGATACTTTCGAGTAAATGATGCACCACAGATTTCACAATGAATGGTTTCTCTCCAGTATGAGTAAAAATATGATATTTGAGAGTTAAACTATATATATATATATATATATAATATATATATATATATATATATATGAGAGTAAGTAAACAAACATTGTGTTTTTTATTTTGGAGGATATGTGCTTAATTGAATCATACCTAAGTTTGTTTAGCCTTATATTTGAACACATATGCCCGTCTAAAATTCATTAATTATTAACTAATTAATTTTTAAAATTAGGTATGACTTCAACACATATCCTCAAAAAAAAATATATATATATGTATATATATATATATATATATATAGATACATATATATATATGTATATATACATATATATGTATATGTACATATAGGTGTGTGTGCCTTTTTTATTTGTAAAATATTATATAAAGAGATATCCGTTACCATAGGTTAAAAGGCAAAATGTCTATCTGCTTATCTTCATGACGAACACCTTTGTCTCCCAGGTCTTTTCTTCTGATTTTCAATTCTTTTTTTTTTTTTTTGCACATATCTAAAACATTGTTTTACAGTTTTGTTTTTTTGTATCAAGGTATATTTGTATTTTAGTTTGTTTGCTAGTTTGCTTTTGTTGCTGCTGCTGTTGCTGCTGTCTTTGTGTTTTGTTTGCTTTTGTTGTTTTTTGTTGTTTTTTTTTTTTTCTTTTTTCGTCTCCCGGGTCTTTTCTTTAGATTGTCAACTCTTCCTGACATTTTAAAGAAATTTTTCTCTCTACGGCACATGACGACCGGACGAACTGACAAGTCGGAACGCTTTCAATTCGAGAACATACGATACGCGCGCCACCTACTGGCCAATTTGACAAGCAATTTACTTTGCGATTTATCTCATGCGTTCAAGTATTCAAAGAAAGATGTGGAGGTCTGACTTTCAAACGGATATGGGGAGGCGGAGAAGCGAAGGAAGGTGTCTGTGCACAGCGTTTATTTAGCTTATTCTATTACTTTCATCTTAGTTCATTTACCGTTTCACCTTAGCGGAATGAATTTTACTGAAGATGTCACGTGATTGGTTGGCTGGATGAGTGGTTTTATGTTATATCAACCTCTCATCATCATAATGTCGTGCAATTATCACGGATATTCATGACAATTTCTTGCCCATCTTCTCTATCATTCATTGTTCTATGAAGGCCCTCAATTATTTAGCTATGGTGTTGTTACAATTTTATGATATAAGGCATGGGGCAAATGGTCACTTCTACTTATAGACCCGAGAAAGATTCCTATTGTCCAATCACAGGCAGGCTGCTGCTGTTGGTGTATTTATAGAGGTCTGATTCTTAACCTTGGCTCATTGCTATTCGGACCATCTTGGACGTTGGACTTACAAAGAATACTATAACACCGGATTCTTATTGGCTTGCTTACTTACTTACTACATCTGGAACTAAGGATGCCGACCAGATACTTAACAGGCGTAAATAGGAGAAACTCGTCTCTCTAACCTTGGTAAGATATGTATTTACCAAACCCCTCCGCCGTGAGAAGGATGTGACACAAGCTGGTTTGAGTTTTCGTTCGCGTAGACTGATTGTTCACCATCCTGAAAACAGCCTGGGTTGGAAGTCTTCAACTGACACTGGCTTCAATTGGTTCGTCTCATTCTGTTACATGCTCTCAGTAGTTCCGAAATAACGACCATGGATCTAAGTTCTGATTTTTATGAATAGGAAATCCACAAGGAATCAGGACAGTGTGTATTTATCCAACCCCTCTGTCACGGACAGGAGGTGACACAAAGTCAATTTTTAAGTAGAGTAAAGCTGGTTTGAATTTAGAATTTTCCTTTTCTTAGACTGGTTGTATAACAAAAGCTAAGGTTCAGTCTGTCCTACTATTTATCCATATCTGTAGAGAGAACAGAAGAATTCGTGCCTTTCCACAGGCTTTAGTGTGAAATGAAACGCAAACAGCCTCGTTTAGGATTTGAACTTGGGTCAACGATACCATTTCTTACGAAGATAACTGTTACACTAAGTGTTGCTTGGTATATGATAACCAGTCTAGAAGAACAACTCTGACTTCAGACCTCCCAGTCAACAAGGTAGGGTATGGCAAATATGTTATATCAACCTCTCATCACCATCATGTCGCGCAATTATCACGGATATCCATGACAATTTCTCGCTCATCTTCTCTATTATTTATTGTTCTATGAACGTCTTCCGCGCAGCATCCTGTATCCGCGCAGAGATGGACAATGTAGGTCCTTGCTGGGCGGCCCATATTAGCATGTCCATGTGTTGGCTTTACAGGTGTACATATATATGTCTATGTACATATATGTGTATATATACATATGTATATATACATATATATATATATGTATATATACATATATATATAATTGATAATTTTGAATCATATTACCACGACCAGACAACTCGGCAAACACCATTTGCGACATCCGGAGCACTGGACAGCTGTTTCGACCTCGTTTTGGTCTCATCAGCAGTGCATACCACAATCTCCACCACTCGAGATTGAACCAGCGGACCACAGCGTGAAGAGCGGGGACTCAACACACTGGGCCACTAGCCCATGCCACAAACGGAGAATGCCAAATCATCTAGTCAATGGTAACATTAATTCTAATTGCGCAGCCACCTAACCTATATTGCCATGTATCCCATCGCAGGATTGCAGAGGGCAAGGGCACCTCTAGGACAACGACTTCCCAATTCGGGGCCTGAATCCACAGAACGCAACCTAATGGGCAAAGGGTATATATATATATATATATATATATATATGAGCGTGTGCCTTTTTTATTTGTAAAATACTATATAAATAGATATACGTCCGTTACCATAGGTTACAATGCAGAATGTCTATCTGCTTATCTTCGTCTCCCAGGTCTTTTCTTCTGATTTTCAATCCTTTTTTTTTTTTTTTTTTTTTTTTTTTTTTGCACCATATCTAAAACATTGTTTTACGGTCCTTGTTTTTTTGTATCAAGGTATATTTGTATTTTGGTTTGTTTGCTAGTTTGTTTTGTTGCTGCTGCTGCTGTTGCTGCTGTCTTTTGTGTTTTTTTTTTGTTTTTTTTTTTTTTTTTTTTTTTTTTTTTTTTTTTTTCGTCTCCACGGTCTTTTCTTTAGATTGTCAACTTACGTGACATTTTAAAGAAATTCTTCTCTCTACGGCTGGCCCATATTAGCATGTCCATGTGTTGGTTTTACAGGTGTACGTCGCTTATGAGTTCGTCCTTACTTCTCCAGCAGTGTCGGATGATTTGTGTGATGTGATGAAAGGTGGTTGTACGGCTGTTTTCTCGTAGGGTGTTCTTTGCACGTGTTGTTTAAGATTGCGCACAGAAATCTTTTGCAGCTTATTCTAAATAATAAACATTTAGAATTAAACTAAGTTTTAATTCCTTTATTTGTTTTTTGGCAGATTGAAGACGTTTTTATCGACAAATTACTTTTTTCGTGGTTTGAAGTAAGTCATATTTTTATCGACAAGTAAATGTAAATATTAGCCCCCCCCTCTTAAATATTTTAAAGAATGGTAGGGTTAAAATATTTACATTTACTTGTTGAAAAAAAAGACTGGAGTGTGAAATGGGGGTAAAATATCACATTAACTTTTCGGGAAAAACGCCTTTAGCGAAGATTGTTTTTTCAGCAGGGACTTTTTTTGAGCGAGCACCGCTTAGCCTTTGTTAAGGAGGCAATTTCCGAAAGCCCCATCAATTTTATTTATTTATTTATTTTTTAAACCAAGTCACATTACGAATCTTAACATTTTTTTTTTTTTTAGAAATTAAACAATTTTAAGTAGATTTTTTAGTTAAATTTAAAGTTTAGTAAAAAAAAATTTGTAGACATCAACACATGGGAGGCTTGTGCAGAAGACCGTGTGACCTGGCGCCTCCTCGTCAAACAAGGAACGAAAGGGAGTGAAAAAGAGAGGAAAAAAGCTGCCACGGAAAAGAGAGCCAAGAGGAAGGAGAGACAACAGTAACTCCAGCAAGCATCACTGTTTGTTTGCAGTCACTGCACCAGAGATTGCCATTCAAGGATCGGTCTGTTCAGCAACTCACGTAGTTGTAGGTAATAAAATAAAAAAATAAAAAAACGGACACTACGCCATCGTCTTAAATAGACAGAAGGTTGCCAACAGCCTTTGAATAGCTGCACAATACAAGTATCGGTAAACCTATTGATAAACAGGTCGATAATCATTGGGTAGGCTTCATTACTAGATAGATAGATAGATAGATAGATAGATAGACTGGGATAGATAGATAAATTGATTGATTGATAGATATTGCAAACACTGGATACATATATTGATTGATAGATAATGCAAAGACTGCGAAAGATAGATAGATAGATAGATAGATTGATAGATAGATAATAAAAACCTGGCATAGATAGATAGGGCATCTCGTGTGGTGTAATGGTTAGCAAGCTAATTTCGCAGATCATTGTTACTGAGTTTGATTCTCCATACTTCTGTTCTTCTGCCACATCTAAGCTAAGCTTAGTAAATAACTAGATAGATAGATAGATAGATAATGATGTAAAATAAGGAAGGAACGAACAAAACTCAGACTAAATGTGCAGTATATTTCGATGGGATGTTAAATTCCGCTTCTCAGCCTTTATTGAATCATTAGGATTATACAAATGTTTTATAGAAGGACATCCCTCCACTTCTTTCCCTTCCCCTCCTTATCACCCCAAATATTTCTCCTATAACCAATCTAATCTCTCCCTCACCACAAAACTTACCACCTACCTACTTCCCCCTCTATAAAAACTTGTTTGATCCTAATGATTAACAAAAGGCTGAAGAAGCGGAATTCAACATTCCACCGAAATATACTACACATTTTTTGTGAGTTTTGTTCTTTCATTCCTTATTTTACCATATTCTGTTGGACTCATTCCAATCCCATTTTCCTCATAGATAGATAATTCAAACACTGAGATAGATAGATAGATAGATAGATAGATAGATAGATAAACTCTAAACGCCATAAAAAGCAAGACTGACGAATTTCAAATTTAGAAACAAATTATATATTTGAATTGAACATATGAATAAGTGAAAGTTTGGAATATTTTTTTTCGACTTCCTAGATTAAAATTGATTATTTCTTCTCTCGAATAAAATTCAACTCACACACCACGCCCCCCACCACCACCACCACCAACAACAACAACAACAACAACAACAACAATCTCTCTCGGAAAAAGGAAATCATTTGAAGGCGACAAAATTCGCTGACTAAAATTCTAAGAAATTTTCAGCTCCAAAAGAGAATTGCATTTCTTTTTAATAACAAAACGGAAAGTCGATAAAATTTGACAGAGATTAAAATACCCAATAATTTCCCTGCATTTAAGTTCGATTCAAATTCCCAGAAAGAAATGTTTCCTTGGAGAATTGCACTTCATCTTCTTCACTTCTTCATCTTCTTCGTCTCTATTGTTTATCGAATAATTTAAAAAGAATGTTTAGGTATACGGAAAATTAAAGGGAGAAATTCAAAATAAAAGTTTCATTCCCTGAAGGAATATTCAATAGTCAAATGGAATTAAAACATCTTAAACTTTATTCATTTTTAAAAAAAGTTTAAATGAAATATTTTCGTTATTATTATTATTATTATTATTATTATTATTATTATTATTATTATTTTACTCATTTTGAGTGTTCACATCAGTGTTAGCTGATGGTCTTACACTGGAGTCTGAGTGACAGCAAGTCTCCTCAGGTCTCCAGGACTCTTCTGAGTATTCTGGCAGATTGCAGCAGTGCAGTGTTCTGAATGGTTTCAATCCTTCCTCTGATATCCAAACTTTCCAAGCCCTTTTCTAATCCTTTTGGGACCGTTCCAAGTGCACCAACTACAATTGGTATCACTTTCACTTTCATATTCCACAACCTTTTCAGTTCTCTGGCAAGGTCAGATATTTGTCAATATTTTCATTTTCCTTTAGCTTCACCCTGTGATATGCTGGCACTGCAAAATCCACCAGTTGACAAGTTCTTTCTTTTTTGTTTATCAACACTAGGTCTGGCCTTCTTGCTGGGATAAGGTTATCCGTTTTTATCTCAAAGTCCCAGAGAATTTTGTGCGTTTCGTTCTCAAGAACAGATTCTGGTTTATGCATATACCATTTTGTTGTATGGTCAAAATTTATTTTTTTGCATAATTCCCAGTGGATCACCTTCCCAACCCAGTCATGTCTAGTTTTGTATTCTCGTTGTGCTAGTTTGCTACATTCGCAGAGTATATGGTTAACAGTCTCATCTCTATTACCGCAAAGTCTACATTTACTATTTTGTTGGGTCTTATCTATTTTCGCTTTGATGTAGTTTGTCCTTATGGCATTATTTTGTGCAGCAATTATAAGTGATTCTGTTTCTCTTTTGAGGTTTTCCTTTCTTAACCATGTCCAAGTCTTTTCATGTGCAACCTCTTCTATTTTTCGTTTGATGCGTCCGTATAATTGTTTTTCTTCCCATTTTTGTTTTCTAGTCTTTGTCGTTTTTTTGTTTGTCCATCTGCCGTTTCTACTATTGTTGGCTGCGATAAGTAGTTTGTCTTTGCTCTTCCTTGTGTAATCTTCAAGTTGTTGGATTGTGGTTTCTACGCATTCCTCTATGTTGGCAAGACCTTTTCCCCCTTCCTTTCTTGACACATATAATCTATCTCTATCATCTCTAGGGTGAAGAGCCTTGTGCATGGTCATTAACTTTCTCGTTCTAACTCCTTGCGTTATATGGTCGTCTTTCACTTGAGTCTGAGTTACATTAAGGCTCCTCGGGCCCCCAGGACTCTTCTCAGTATTAACAGTGATGTTGTCTCGAAGAAAACATACAGAGGAAGTAGAGATGAACTCATGATAAACGTTTCTCCTGTATACTCCTCCACATAAACTCAACAGTGTTGGCTGATCAGCAAAATCTTGTATTTCGTCAACTATGCACGGACATTAG
>CM042155.1:70251323-70256323 GCA_023376005.1 Doryteuthis pealeii
ATTGAGAACTTTGTATTTGTTTTTTCTCAACCTTAACCTCTGGATATTGTGCGCTTCCAACGATCGTTCTTATACCCACCGGTAAGTTAATACTATACATATACAAATATATATATATATATATATATTATATTATATGTATATATATATATATATATATGGAGTGTGTGAGGTATGTGTGGGGGTGTGGGGTGGTTGCTTGTGTATTTGTTTGTGTATATTGACGTTTATCAATATCTTTTTTTCTTTCTGAGATATCGACTACAATGAAAATAACAGCAGCCATGTTGTAGTGAAATAGAAACGCAAAATTCAAGCAATGTCAAAACGAGGCTTAAAGAGGAAGACAACAGTTTGCAGCAGTAGCAGCGAATGCGACGTGTTTAGACTTGTACCAAAAATGGCCGTTTCTAGGTTACTGGTTTTTTCTTGACAAAATACATGACGTACAAGCAAATGATGACACAAGAGAGGCTTGTTGAGTTAGTTTATGCTTACCTAGATACATAACTTGGAAAAATAAATAAATGAAAACGAAAAAAAGAAGTGAGAAAATGAAATAGACGAAAGAAAGAGGAAGTCCTTTTTATTGATAATCAAGCTAACGAGTAAAAAATTAATGGATACATGTTTGTAATAAATAAATAAAGTGGGTTGAACAATACAAATAAATGGATAAGATAAAATGAATGTCAATATCTCTTTATTTTATTTATTTCTTACCAACATGTCTTTGTATTAAAATTTTTTTCAATATGCTAGTGTGTAGGTATATATATATATATATATATATATATATATATATATATATATATGTGTTATGTGAATAAAAGGAAGTGAATCCGATGGTATGTAGTATAATAAAAAATTGAAAAAAACACAGGTTTAAATGAGTTAAGTGGTGAGTTTATTGGCCGACGCTGCAGTGTTTCGATCTATTAATTAGATCATCTTCAGGGCATTTGTTGGTATGTGGAAGGTGATAAAACACACACACACACACACACACACACACACACACACACATATATATATATATATATATATATATATATATATGTGAAAGTAAGTAAACAAACAATGTGTTTATTTTTTATATGGCCTTTTTAGCTGACAATTTTTGGAGGATATGTGCTTAATTGAAGTCATACTAAATTTTGAAAATTAATTAGTTATTGGTTAATAAATTTAGGCGGGCATATATGTTCAAATGTAAGGCTAAACAAATCGAGAAAATGTCAGTCCCTGTATGTACATTTCGACCTATTAGGTCTCATCAGCAAGGTTATAAACATGGGAGTCTGCTCCGTGTGTGACATGAAACCTCGACTGCTAAGCTGACAGCGGGATTAATCTCTCTCTNCTTGCAGCAGCTAGCACGAATGCGACGTGTTTAGACTTGACAAAAATGGCCGTTTCTAGGTTCTGGTTTTTTCTTGACAAAAATACATGAACGTACAAGCTAAATGGATGAACAAGAGAGGCTTGTGGTTAGTTTTATCTTACCTAGATCACTAACTTGGAAAAATAAATAAAGAAAACGAAAAAAGAAGTGTGAGAAATATGAAATAACAAGAAAGAGGAAGTCCTTTTTTTTTTTATTGATAATCAATCCAATGCTAACGAGTAAAAAATTACTGGATAATGTTTGTATAAATAATTAATGGGTGACCAATACAAATAAATGGATAAGATAAAATGATATGTCAATATTCTCTTATGTTATTGTATTTTTCTTACCAACATGTTCCTTTGTATAAATTTTTTTTAATATGCGTAGTGTGTAGCTATAATATAATATATAATATATATTATTTAGGGAAAATAACCTGTTGCTTAATTAAGAGTCATACCTAATTTGTTAATTAATTATTTAATTAAATGAATTAGGCGTGCATAATCGTTTAAAGTGTAAAGCGTAAACAAATTGAGAAAAAGTCGATCTCTGTGTACATTTCAGCCCATTCGGCCACTAGCAAGAGCTTTGTGCGGCGATCGAACCCTACCTGTCAGGCTGACTAGGCGGACATTCTAACACTACACTAGCTGGCTTCCCAGAATCTCTCGTTTTTTAATGTGTGTATATCGCACTTAAGGGTGAACTGATGGCACGAACAAAATGTCGCTTCGCCATTTCAAACACTCGTGTTGACCACTTCCTATATATTATATACTATTTATATATATATATATTATATAATATATAAAGTAAGTAAAAAAACGATGTGTTTATTTTTATTTGGCCTTTTTTAACCAACTAATATTGGAGCTAGTGTGCTAATTATCCGTCATAACTAATTTTGAAATTATTTATTATAATTTAATGAATTTAGGCGGGCATATCATGTCAAATGTACGGCTACTACAAATCGAGAAATGCAATCCCTGTATATACATTTCGACTATTAGGTCTCATCAGCAAGGTTATGCACTGGATGCTGCCTCCTGTTGACTCGAACTGACTGCTAAGCTGACAGGCCGGGATTCTAACCTACTACACCAGCTGGCCTATAACCAGATTTTCTTCGTTTTGACACTTATTTATATACCACTTTGGGGACTTATCGCACGACAGTTAATGAATATGTAAGTTAAATACAATGTGTTTATTTTTTAATAGATTTTTTAGCCGACAATTTTGGAGGATATGTGCTTAATTGAAGTCATACCTAATTTTGAAATTAATTAGTTAATGATAAAGTGAATTTAGGCGGGCATATTGTTCAAATGTAAGGTTAAACAAATCGAGAACATGTCAATCCCTGTTACTTTCGAACTATTAGTGAAAAAAAACAGTACCACAGAAAAACGGGGTTTCAATAATTCAGCCGTTCGATTTATTCGATATGTTCGGGTGAACTTCCACCCTTTTCAAATGTAAAAGATGTTTGGGAGTGAAATCCAACATATGTGAAAAACACAGCCACTCACAACATCACATACACAACAAACACACACTACACACACACACACACCACACACACATTAATATACTATATTAATTTAAGAAATGGAACTTTATCAGGATGTATATGTATTATGAAGTTTAAAAGAACCGAAACGTTTAAGCATCGATAAATTAATCATCTTTTTGGAACACTTTGTTTTCTTCAAGTTTATTAATATTTTGAATTTATTTCCATATTTACTCTCTTAATTAAATTATTAATTAATTTTCAAAATTAGGGTACGACTTCAATTAAAGTGCCATATTCCCCCCCATATATATATAATTTATATATATGATATATATATATATATGTCAAACAACTTTGCTGACCAGTTAGTAAAATTTCATTTTGATTTATAATTCTTAGGGCGGTTAGAATCAGTCGGTAGATGGGGTAGTCTAGGATCACAAGGTACCTGGTTCGATACCGGCCCTCGCCAACTAAGTTATGAGAAGCTCAGTATGTGTGTTATAAAGTGAGAGCTGATGGCAGGTGTGCGCTCCATTTTAAGGCGTTAAGCATAGAAGTGCGTTTATTGCTAATTCTCATTTCCAATCATTCGTCCACAAACAAACCCAGCGATTCTTCACGCACAGTCACCACACACACACACACATATTATATATATATGTATCTATATTAAAATAAATATATAAAGGTTTTACATATCTATTTTATTTGATGACAAAGGAACCATTCACGACCATTTTGGTTCATGCGATAGCAATCGTCAGGTTAGAGTTACAAATACAAAGAAAATCGAAAAAAATTGCAAAAAAACTTCAGACATTCCCTATACATAGGATGTGTAATGATTGGGAAATGTTTGCGTACGTATGTGTTGGTATTTTGAATGTATGTGAGTGTTTAAGGCAGGTAATCGGTTATGTATACGGGATAAAACTGAATACAAACATAATACATTATTCTATGAATGTGTAACGTTTGAATCAATGCGGACGGTGTGAGCGTTGTTTATTCGCGTGATAGTGTTTGTGCGCCGTTCGTGTGTATTTTTTGGTATGAGCGGAATGTCAGCATGCGGCGTTGGTGGGGTTGTTGGTGGAGGTGGTGCAGGAAATAGATTCCTGTCTGGGCGATTCAATGAAGGAGGTTTGAATAATTTTAACCTTTAAGATTTTAAATGTTGTATACCAGGGCGGGGTGGGGTTAGAGAATATCCGGGCTGCTAATTGCTACAAGTGTGTTACAGGATATACACGTTCGTGTGTCGCTCATACATGCGTGCACGTAGGCACACCACACACACATCAACACACACACAACACACACATATATATATATATATATATTATATATATATATATATATTTAATAAAGAAAGGCGGCAAACATAATTGAAATTTTGCTTTAGACGTGAATTAGATTTAATTCGACTCGTGAACGTATTTCAGATTCTTAAAAAAGTGAGAACGATTTAAAAAATCTAGCAAGTGTCGAGTTAAATATAAAAAAAACCCACAAAAATCAAAACATACCGCGCACCGTCTTTATTTGTCACGTATCTCCCTCTCAGTCTCTCTCTCTCTCCCAGTATATATACTAAGTATATATATAATATATACTATATTGTGTTGTGTGTGTGTTATTGTGTGGTGTGTGCTGTTGTTATCTGTGCGTGTGTGAACCAAAGAGGGAAAAACATTAAATTTCTTTCTTATAACTTATTCACTGTAACAATCTCAACTGGTTTTAAGTTTTTTCGTATTTATGCATTCTTTCTCTTACTCTTTCTCTCATATTATAATATATATATATATAAATTAATAAAAAGTAAAAAGTAAAGTCGTCGGGGCGGCCTAAAGTGGTTATGCGAGCCAGTCACCGAGGGAGTCTATCCCCTTTTCAATAAAGCTAGACTACTAGAGCCTAGAGATTGTTTTGCGTCGAGGTTGGAGGCAAAAACCACCATCAGCTCCTTACTTTAACCACCAGAAATCCCTGTGCTACTTACTACGCCTGAGTTTGCGGACCGGGTATCGAACTGAAGACCTGTGTTTCTAGCCGAACGCTCTACGAAATTTGAGC
>CM042155.1:70276323-70291323 GCA_023376005.1 Doryteuthis pealeii
AAAGAAATACAGATTTTTGAGTAATTTGCGATTTTAAAACTTTACGATGCTATGATACCAACGAGGGTACAATCGTTATCAATAATTTTTATATTTCGGACTGTTGTCCTCATCATTATGATGTGTAGGGACCGTGTTTGTTTGGCGAGTGTATGGTTGATGATTTAAGAAGATCCGAGTTATGGGTCCCCACAATTTAAATGTATAAGACTACGGAAATGTTTCCATAGGTAACAAAAGAAGAAGACAAAATTGATAAAAGAAACAAACTTTATATACATTAATTTACAATTGGTATATTCGATTGTTCTTTTAGTGGTGTTGCAGACTGTATGTGTCTGTACATAGTTGTGTGTGACAAGTGTGACATGTATTGTTTATATTTGTGCGATTGGTTGTGTCAACATTGTAGCAGTTTTGTCTGTGATTGAAACTTGTGATTGAAATTTGGTGTTGCTGAGCGAGAGAGAGAGAAAATTGGAAACGAAAATACGAGACCAACCTGATATATCATTTTGTGTCTTCGGGCAGCGACTTCTCCCCATTGTGTCGATGTTGGGGGAGAACTTTTGCTCCTAATGTCGAGTTAGAGGGCATTCGCCCCAACTCTGTCGAATCGGGAAGAGCGTAAACGAAATGATCCCTTATTTAGCTCAGGTAACAACACTAATAAGAAATAAGAATTCAGTGGATAAGCCGCACAAGATAATCAGGATTTACCTTTTTGCATTTCATTCTGAATGATTTGGAAGGTCTCATTTTTAACCCGAGGGTGTTGTAAGTTGATAATGATTGTACTTACAAGGAACACGAGTATTAATATATAGATTGTAGGGCCGTCTTAGCTCAGTCAGTAAAGCGTTCGGCTAGAAACCACAAGGTTCCTATTTCGATACCGGCCCTCATCAACTCAGCGTATGAGTAGCACAGGGATCTAAAGTAAGGAGCTGATTGTAGGTGTGGCACTCCACCTCAGACGCAAAAACAATCTCCTTGGTCTAGCACTAGGTAAAAGGGGATAGACTCCCTTGCTGATTGGTTGATACCGACTTTAGGCCACCCCGACGACTTTAGTTTTTACTTATAGTCTATTCACTGTATACTTTTTTGTTTTTATTGATTTTGTTTTTATTTTGTAGTTGATTTTGTTGTATTTCTTTCTTTTTTTTTTAGGGGGGGGGTGATGTCTGTTCTTGTCTAATATTGTAGAATAATATAAAAACATCAACCCAGCATCAAACCTCATTACCGATAACCACCGTCGATATCACCCAGCCTATAACATTTTTTTTTATCACACAGTGATTTTTCTGTACTTTATCGTATTTTTTTCAAACTCATTACGATGTCTGCTAAACATTTAGAACATTTCTTGTCTATTGGGAAAAGAAAAGGAAGAAAAGCCATTAGAATGAATGAAGAACTTTGTCGGCTCGATTGGGTCGTTATCAAGGGGGATAACTCTTTGTATTATGATGCTGTATAGGTCTAGCATTGTTGTACGCCGCCCTGTCGGTTGCAGCGTTAGAATGCACCGACTGCACCTCTGCAGAGGGGTAAGACTCCCTCAATGGGACCACCTGTTGGCCGTGATGTTTAAGAATAGAACGCAGGTGGTTGAGCAGTTCATGACTTGCAATACTCCACTTTGGCCCTTTCTTGGGCTAGACGGGCGGTCGGAGAGGTCCCCTCCAATCAATCGGCTGGCCACGTCAAGCCCTAGCACCTATATGATTGCCCCAACACTATTGCCCTTATGGCAAGCCCTAACCCCTTTTATCATATAGGTGCTAGAAGGCGGTGGCTGAGGATCTACATGTCCTGGGAATGGCGTTAAACTCTATCTGATGGTGAGGTTCCAGTTCTGGAGGTTTGGGGAATGTGGAGCACCCCTTCATCACCATTGCTCCCTGGTCCATTCTGACCTGGAGTGGTAGTACCTGTTAGGGTTCCATCTATGGGTTAAATAGAAAAACATGAGTTTATAAACAAAATTTGATTATCCATTAAGAATGAATTTATTTGAAAACTTTGTCGGCATTAAATGACCCACCGAGGTTGATATGCCGTAAGACAAACCAAACCAAACCAATGCTGTACGATATTTATTCAAATGCCGATGCAATTCATTTTAAAAGGATGAAATAGAGGAGAAAGCTATAACATTGGAGGAATAGTTCAAGATAATGACCTAGCAAGAATCATTTCGACTCGCATCTTTTTTTAAATGACACCATTAGAACCTAACCCCATCGTAAGTAAAGGGGGTTGGTTGGTTGGTTGGTTGGTTGGTTTTAAGGTATGTCACCCCTTGAATTATTTTATACGGAAGTATAAATTTCATTATGCTTGATTGAAACAAATTAGCGTTATCACTTCCGCGCGCTCACCTCTTTTCTCTATCTTTCCCTTACTGTTCTTTCTTTCTTTCTTTCTTTCTTATTATATTTTTCCTGTGAAGCATATCCTTTTTCGTCCCTTTCTCTCTTTATCCTAAAACCAGACTGGTCTATTATTTAGCTGAGGTGGCGATACCCATAAGAAATAAGAATTTAACGGATAAGCAACACCAGGTAATCAAAATTTAGATTTTTGGATTTCATCTTGGACGATTTGGACGGTCTCATTTTTAACGAAAAGTTGTATCAAGATGATAACGGTCGTGCAATTAAGGAACACGAGAATTAATCTATTTTGAATAGATGGTTTAGTGTGACAGCCTAAATAAACCAATAAGTTTTCTTCCCAACTCATTTTCAGTCACTGAACTTTGAACAATTGAAATTTGTCAGACAAATTGGATAATTAGACTTTTCACGTCTATCATTTTTCACCTCCATTTTCTCGATTTATTCTACTTCTCTCTCTCTCTCACTCTCTCTCTCTCTCTCTCACTCTCTCTCTCTCTCTCTCTCTCTCTCTCTCTCTCTCTCTTCTCTCTCTCTCTCTCTCTCTCTCTCTCTCTGTCTTTCTGTGTCTTTCTCTTTCTCTTTCTGTTCACGTAATACTTTATATATCCACCTCTCCTTTTCTTTTAGTCCCCCCTCTCTCTCTCTCCCTCCCTCTCTCTCTCTCTCTCTCTCTCTCTCTCTCTCTCTCTCTCTCTCTCTTTCTCTTTCTCTTTCTGTCTTTCTCAATCCTTTTTTCTATGTATCTATCTATAAATCGATCACATATCTCTCAGTCTCTCTTTCTGTTCACCTAATGCTTTATATATCCACCTCTCCTTTTCTTTTTAGTCCCCCCTCTCTCTCTCTCTCCTCCCTCTCTCTCTCTCTCTCTCTCTCTCTCTCTCTCTATCTATCTATCTATCTATCTATCTCTCTCTCTCACACACACACACTCACACACACACTGTCTCTGTCTGTCTTTCTCTTTCCCTCCTCTCTCTCTCCCTCTCTCTCCCTCTCTCTCTTTCTCTTTCTCACACACACTGTCTCCGTCTGTCTGTCTCTCCCCCCTCTTTTTCCCCTCTCTCTCTCTCTCTCTCTCTTTCTCTCTCTCGCACTGTCTCTGTTTGTCTATATGTCTCTCCCATCCTCCCTCTCTCTCTCTCTCTCCCTCTCTCTCAATCTCTCTCTCTCACACACACTGTCTCTGTCTGTATGTTTGTATCTCCCTCCCGCTCCCCTCTCTCTCTCTCTCTCTCTCTCTCTATATATATAATATATATATATATATATATATATATATATATCTTCCTCAATCCTTCCTCTTTCTATCTATCTAATTTTTGCTATAAACCAATTTCAAATAACTCAGAGTTTACATTTAAGGAAAACACTCTGAAAATATATTTTGCTTTTTTTAAAAACTTATCTATAGAATAACCCGTGTACATAGATAGATAGATAGATAGATAGATTCTCTTTATTTATTGAATGACCCTCGTGCTTACTCAACATAAAGCCATAAGAATTATAACAAGATGAGCAATATACTTAACCCCCCCCCTCAAACACAAAACACTTTTAGACTTTTGTTATATTTTAACAGCAAATAGATAAAATTAATGTATATTCCTCTCCAACGCTAATGCAACTTTACGACATCTATTTCCGCGTGACAATGCTCTTCTGATATGATACTCACATAGACGTAATTGAAAAACATATAATCTTACAAGAAGAAGACATCAAAGTTCCTGGCCAACCACTAAAATACATTACTTCTTAACACTTAGTTTATATCAAGGATATTAACACTTCTCCAGCTTAAGAGTCAACCCAGTGGGATAGGTGTACTGTGATACGCTCCTGTTGTTTGACATTAAAATTCCTCCCAAATAAAATGAAAGTGGAAAATAGAATTTATAGCTAGTTATCATATTGATATCAATTATCTTAGCAGACATGAACATCTTGATATCAATTATTTTATCAGACATGAACAATCCTCTGTTCATGTCTGAAGTCACCCTTGTTGAAATTTTTGTAATATAGTTATTTACTAAGCTTAGCTTAGATATGGCACAAGGCCAGAAGTATGGGGCTCCCAATGAGAATCGAACTCACTAACAATGGTTTGCGAAGCGAGCTTGCTAACCATTACACCACGCGAGGTGCCCAAATTTTTGTAATATAGTTATTTACTAAGCTGGGCTTAGATATGGCACAAGGCCAGAAGTATGGGGCTCCCAATGAGAATCGAACTCACTAACAATGGTTTGTGAAGCGAGCTTGCTAACCATTACACCACGAGAGGTGCCCAAATTTTTGTAATATAAGGCGTGTGACAAATACCCACTTGTACTTATAGACTCGCCGACAACCATGTGACCAACTTCTTGTCCAATCACTGGCAGTTCTCTGCTGCTGATATTGGTACTTATACTGGCTGTTCTGGTCATACCTAAACACATTGCTTTGAGCCTTCGTGGACAACGGAACATAGGATTATATCACAGGACTTATTCACTTACCAAGGGATTCTATAACTCAGGACTTACTTATTTACTTTAAGTTCTTTACAACTGGCCAAGGATGGCGGACAGATACTTAACAACCCTGACGCAACACCGTGAAACTAAGAGGTTCAGGAGAAATCCACGTCGATAGTAGTAGGATTAAGATTCTTACTACTCATACAAATCCCCTATACAACCTGACACAAGAGTGTAATGGTCAGTGCTTCCAAGGAGGCTGGAGAAGAGACTCAATACTACCTGAAACAGCACCCTGCAGCAGCTCGACAGTCCAATCATCTCGGACGTTCCCCGCCATTGGATCAATATGTATATATGTATATGTATATATATGGCGCAATTCATGAAGCCAAGAGGTCCAGAAGAATGCGACGGCAACAAAGCACCGGCACATCAACATCTTCAGGGACAGCCTACACAAGCGATATCTGTGGGCGAGGATGTTTTTCGAACATCGGACTTCAAAATCAGGCAATGTAACTTCATGGGCACAAGAATTATATAGTCTGCCGAGACTGCAATGCCAATGATAATCACACACACACACACACACACACACACACACACACACATATATATATATATATATACCAGCCGGGGGTCCGGTGTGCTTCGGCCACTGGACCGGTGTGTTTGAATTAATAGCGTCGATCCCGGGGGCTATCCCCAGGCAATACCTGCCCCCATGATTTAAAGGGGAAGGGCTGGATTTATTGCCCAGCGCCTGAGGCGCCCCCTTGAGGGGGAATGCCGAAGGGATCGACGCAATTTTTGTTCTTTCCCACCCATGGGCTTCGGCTTGTGAAACCACGTTAAAACGAGGCCTTGCGCCCAGCCCATACAAGTGGGGTATGAGGCAAATACCCATATATATATATGTGTGTGTGTGTGTGTGTGTGTGTGTCTCTCTCTCTCCTCTCTCATATATATATATATATATAAACTATATATATATATATAACATGTATATATATATATATATATATATATATATATATATAAACATTTATATATACGTATATATTTACATGTGTGTGTGTAGAGCGTTTGGCTAGGAATCACAAGGTTCCTTGTTCGATACCCGTCCTCGCCAACTCAGCGTATGAGTAGCACAGGGGTATGTGCGGTAAAGTGAGGAGCTGTCACAGGAGGCGCTGTAACTTCAGGGGCACAAAAACTATATTATAGTCTTCCGAGACTGAAATGTCAATAATCATATTGGATGTATTATATACACCTGTATCATCACTTCTTGGTTGGTTGGTTGGTTGGTTGGTTGGTTTTTAGGGCATGTCAACCCTTGTTGGGTTATTCTATGTCCAAGATGTTTTTTAATTCATTTTTATTCATTCATTCTCCGTGTTTACTAAATTTCTTTTTAAACTTAATGTTTTAAACTCATTTTTTCTATTTAACCCATAGATGAGATCTAAATACTAAGTAGCCCAAACACTCAACTTCGGCTCTTGCTTGGGCTAGACAGGTGATTGGAGAAGATCACTCCGATCAGTCGACTGATCATGTCAAGTCTTAGCACCCATATGATTGTCCCAGCTGCATTCTCCAAATTCCTCTTATGGCAAACACTAAACCCTTTTTATTATAGAGACGCTAGAAATACACATGAAGTTAACGAAATCTGGTTGTTTATGATTTTATGGCATGTCAACCCTTGTTGGGTTATTTTATAGCGAAAAGGGTTTTTTTTTATTCATTCTTGATGGGTATTCAATTTTTAACTCAATTTTTAAAACACGTTTTTAAACTTATTTTTGGTGTATTTAACCGATAGATGGGACCCTAACAGGTACTACCACTCCGGGTCAGAGTGGATGAGGGAGTAATGGTGCAGAAAGGGTACTCCACACTCCCCAGAGCTTCAGAATTGTAGCTTCACGAATAGATGCAATTTAACGTCATGCCTAGAACACTAAGATCCTCAGTCACCGCATTCTAGCACGTACATGATTTTAAAAAAAGGGTTGAGGATTGGCATAATAGTTTAAAAACACCAGTCCCTGCTACAACTGTCAGTGGACGAGAGGATAACATATCGGGCTACGATACGGTCAGTCTAAGTTCGATCCTAGCCAAAGATAGCTGTGTCTAGCCACACTGAAGAGGCGTAAAACGCCGAAACACGTGTCTGTGGATGACTTTAATATAGTAAAATATTTATATACATAATATATAACATTACATATTCCTTTATATCTCTAAAAAAGAGAGAGAGATGGCCTTGACTGGGTTATTACGTGCCAAGCCGATTGGATGGGAGGCGGGTTCTCCGACCGCCTATGTAAGAGCCAAGTGGAGTCGGTTGCTGCCAGGTACTAACAGCCACCAAATATTTGTCTTCAGGCATCACGGTTGCATCCCACGACCAACAGGTGGCCTCATTAGGGGCTCTTACTCACTCTATCTTGACCCTAGGGCCGAGTTAGCTCAGTCTGTAGAGCGTTCGCTAGAAACACAAGGCTCCCAGTTCGATACCGGCCTCGCCAACTTAGCGTATGAGTAGCACAGGGATCTATGCTAAAGTAAGGAGCTGGTGATATGTGTGGCACTCCACCTTAGACGCTAAAAACAATCTCTTGGTCTAGCTCTGGTGAAAAGGGGATAGACTCCCTCGGTGGATTGGCTGAATACCGACTTTAGGCCTCCCTGACGACTTTACTTTAACTTTGCTCCCTGGTCCACTTGACCCGGAGTGGTAGTACCTGTTTAGGTCCATCTATGGGTTAAATAGAAAAATGTATTTATTAAAAAAATTGTATTATCCATTAAGAATTGATTTATTCCAAAAACTTTATCGGCATTAAATGACCCACTGAGGTTGATATGCCGTAAAACAAACAAAGCAAAAAAAAAACAAAAATTTACTTTTAACTTACCCTCTACTGGATACAGTCGGTGTATTCTACAGCCCCAAGATGACAGGGCGGTATTTTCTTGGAGTTTTCATTAGGTACCGAAAGTCCAATGATAAGTAAATTTTTTTTAAATACAAACATGGCGACGATTGTCGGCTGTGAAATTCGAATGTAAATAGAATCTTAATTCCCAATCGAAGATCCACTTTGCCGATTAAATTGAAGACAGAAAAACAAGAATGTGTGTAGAGGGAGGAGTGGGGTTGAGAAACATGGCTGAAGTTTTTAACTAGAAATGCTTAAACTCGAAATAAACCTGTTTATTCTGGGCGGACGTTAAAGATGTTGAAAGCTGTGTGAAGCTGACGCCTTTCAAAATGGCATAAAATACATTCTGCTTCTTGATACGTAAACAACAGTCGACATCCGGGCGACTTCCTACATCACAACACAATGGCGCTCCATCTATAATAATAATAATAATAATAATAATAATAAATAACAGCCAGCGCAGTAACGGACTCGTTCAAATCCGCTGCTAAAAGTGTTTTGCAACCGTCAATAAAAGATGCGTGTCCAGACATATCGAAAGTGTTTATCTTCAAATATTGGCCCGACACCTCCGGATAAATTCGCCCCATAATGGAAGCGTGTGCTGATTGCTACAGAAGGAAGACAGTGTGGGCGTTTTGAAGGCAATATATTGGTCAGGGGTTAAAAGCGTGTAAGACTAACCCGAAGCTGAACATTTTTACACCTTATTTTTCCGATGCTGCTTTCCTTGGGGAACGAGAAAAGTTTTAGTAAACGAACAAAACCCTTGGAGAGTATATATATATATATATATATATATATATATATATATATATATATATATATATATAATATACATATATATATATATATATTATACATACATATATGTATATATATATATATATATTATATATATATATATATATATGAGAGGGTTGGTCAAAAAGTAATTCGCATTTTCTCTATTTCATGTGAAGTTTTGGTAATCCTTAACTTGTTCCTCGTAAATTCTTACCATAAAAAAACTGAACCTTCATTTTATGTCCTGTTTTTTGCAATAAATGTTTTATTTTTCTTGCACCCGTTATTTTACAATACTGAATATATTTTTTCTTTATTTAAAAACATTTATTGCAAACATATTAAAACATTTATTGCAAAAACACGGACTTAAAATGAGGGTTCAGTTTATTTTATAGTAGGAATTTACGAGGAACAAGTTAAAGATTACCGAAGTTTTTTTTAAAAACTAAGGGCGTACATTGAGACCCTAACAAGGCTCAGAGCAAAAATTGAACAAGACCGAACTTGCCAATCAACAACGTCCTCCTTCTGCATGAAATGCTCAACCACACACAAGCATCGGGTGAAGGGGAACAATCGCCTTCATTCGGGTGGACAACTTTACCGAATCCTCCATACTCACAAGGTTTAGCGCCTTCAGACTATCATCTCTTCGGTCCCATGAAAGAGGGTTTGAAAGGCAAGCATTATTCGAGTGACGAGGAAATGAAATATGTAGTGAAAGATTGGCTCAAAGAACAGTCAACAGAATTTTACGGGGCAGAAATACATGCTCTTATTCGAATGTTGAACATTGCTATTCAGAGAAACATGGACTATGTGAAAAGAAGGGATGGCTTCATTTTGATGTGTGATACATGTGTTGGTAATTAATACCTGTCTTAAACAAAATGGCATTACTTTTTAACTGGCCTACACACACACAACACACACACACAACACAGAGTTTAATAATTAAAAAAAATACAATGAAATATTCCTTAGTTTTTCGACACACTTTGTATATATATATTATATATATATATATATATATATATAGTATATATATAAGGTGTGTCAAAAAGTATCGAGATTTTTTGACACACCTTGTATTCTGAAAAAAATTAACGTTCCATTCATTCTTCATTTCTATCTCGGTAAATACAGATTCAATCTCGATACTTTTTGGACACACCTTGTGTGTGTGTGTGTGTGTGTGTGTGTGTGTGTGTGTGTGTGTGTGTGTAGTATTTAATATGAATGTACAATGAACGAGATTCCCTACCTCTATGCATGAATTAAAACCCTAGCGAGTTAACAAGCCGTAAAAATCAATCAATCTATAATTAATATATTCTATCCGAGAGAAAACAACTAATTATGAAAACAGGATTGCGCCTTATTTTCTCATTGTGTTTCAGTATCTTTTGTTCTGTCTGAACAATTTTATTATGAGTAATATTTTATTGGTAGCTTTATTTGATGACTGACTATAAAAATTAAAAATTAATAATATTCATAATGGTCCACAATAATTCATCTAAAATTCTGTCTGGGACGTTTCCTCATAGTCTAGTCGTTAACAAACTCGTCTTGCAGATAATTTTAAGCCCTACTACTTCTGTCTAGAAATAGATATTTTATCTAATGTATAAGATTTGTATATAAATATATCAAGTCTTATAAGGTCTGTGTGTGACGTTTAACTGTATCTGGTGATGAGGTTCGANTTCGATCCTGGAGCTCTGGGAGTGTGGAGTACCCCTTCAGCAGTAAACTAGTTGGTTTATTTAGTATATAAAATGTAAATGTAGCACTCTGATGGAACAGAATTACAACTACTTTATTAATTTAAATAGAAAATTATTTATGATGAGTTTATCCGATTTTTTCTGAGTTTTAAATTTTCTATGAGTCTAAATGTTCATGAGTTTTACATTTTTTAAGAGTTTAAATTTTTTCTATGAATTTAAAAAAACTTTCTATAGTTTAATTTTTTTCCATTGAGTTTTTAATTTTTTCCTGAGTTTTAATTTTTCCATGAGTTTTAAATTTTCTATGAGTTAAAAAATTTTTATGAGTTTTAAATTTTTTCAATGAGTTAAAAAAAATTTCTATATTTTGATTTTTTCCATGAGTTTTAAATGTTTCCATTGTGTTTAAATTTTTTTATATGATTTTACATTTTTTCTGAGTTTTTAATTTTTTTAGAAGTTTTAAATCATTTCATGGTTTTAATTTTTTTTCTTATCAGTTTAAAAAATGTTAATCAATTTAAAAAATTTTCTATGAATTTTAAATTTTTTTCTATGAGAATTAAATTTTTTACATGAGTTTAAAAAAAATTTTTCTATGAGTTTTTAATTTTTTATGAGTTTTAATTTTTTTTTTTTTAGTTTTAGATTTTTTCATGAATTTTAAATTTAAGATTAGAATATTAAGTCTTACAACTTATGTCTCCATAATAATTGTTCAATTTAGTAAATAAAATTTATATACAAATGTAACAACTTTTATAGCACAGAGGTAATAATAGTTTTATATAATTACTAGCAGGATCTGTGGATATACCACAATATGATAATTTAATTATTAGAACGTTTGATAGTGTATTACCAACGATGAAAAAACACATTTTAATAGATATTTTCTAACTTAGAGTCAAGGATAATATATCTCGTACTAGCAGGACCCGCGGATATACCACAGTATGATAATTTAATTATTACAACGTTTGATATGTTTAGTGAAGAGTTATTGCTAAATAGTTCAATATGTAACAAGGATAATAATCTTAATTTAACTCCCTCTCTCTCTCTTTTTTTTCTCTCTCTCTCTCTCTCTCTATCTCTCTCTCACTCTCTCACCCACTCACTCACTCTTTTTTTTTAATTTCTACTCTATAAATATATAAATTAATAAAGGATAAAACAGAATAAAAAGCCAATAAAATAAGAAATACAAATCTTATTATAATGGAGATTGTGTGTTTATCTGTCTGTAACCAAAATTATATTACTACTCAAGTTACAATTCCCTTAGTTATTTACATCACATTCTTATTTTATTTTTATCTAAACCTCAATTATTGATAAAACTGTTTTACAATATCAATACTGTTAACCATATCTACACACTAATAACATACAATTGTATTTATATATACAACAAAATAGCGGTTTACAGTGTGAATGGGAAGGCTAATTTGCATATTGATATTAAAAATGTGATTTTAATAAACATGTGCTTAGTATTATTGTTTTCTAATTGTTTGGTTTTATCTCAATGAATATAAGCAAAAATCTCTTCACTGAATCTTAAATGAAATCCGTCAACAAGAAAAAATAACTGTCATTTTATTCTTTACTTCCTCTTTTAACTAAATACTTAAATTAGAAAAAATAACAATGAAAGACGAGAGTGATGGAATAGTAAGTTTCAGTTGTTCTATTTATTCGATTATACCTACCTGTGTTTCAAATCATTTTATCTGCATTCTTACTTAGTTTCATTAGCCTTTCTAATTTCATACGATATTTTATTTCATTAAAACTTAAATACTTGCACCCGGAGGGTGCATATATTTGCTAGTAAGAATAATGAAAAATAAACAAGTTAAAAACAAGAATAAAAATAAAGATGAAAAGAAAATAAAACAAAACAAAAAAGAGAAAAATGAATCTTTTCCATTTACTTCAGCTAAAATCATTTGGGAAATCATTCCTTTTGGCTGGAAATAAGTGAAATCTTTTGTTCCATAGTTTTGATGCGTACCAAATTTGGTAATTCTACATCAAACCATTTAGTTGTCTATAAAAGAGGAAACTAACAAAATATTTCCAATCTTATACTCTCTATGTTCAGTCTCTGTCTGTCTGTTCGGATAAGCAATTGAAAACAAAGCTGTGTATCAAGATGAAAGAAAACTTTTCATTTGTAGAGTTTTACAAAGGATCCAACAGAAATGGGAAGGGGCTTGGAAGTTCTGGTACCGGACATGTATTCTGAAAAAGGGGGGGGGGCTTTAAGTAAAATTGTGATATTGAAAAATTTTTCTAAGGCAAGATATTCACCTACAACAGAGTTGGACTCGTCCAACTGAACACACACACACACACACACACACACACACACACACACACATATATATATATATATATATATATACACATATATATATATATATATATATATATATATATATATATATATATATATATATTTATAAATTATATAATATATATATATATATATATATATATATATTTCAAAAATAACGTCATTTTTCAAAAAAAAAATTCATTTAAGAAGAAATGCCATAGCTGTACTGCTTCAGTTCAATTCTTTGAAAAAGAGGTAATTACCTCGAAAATTCAAGAAATAATAAAAAAATACAGGTCAACACACACCACCATTGTTACCGTATTATTTTTTTTTATTTATTCCAAACTGCATTGTGATGGCCTTCTAAATCTACCTCCTAACCAATATATTATATATATATATATATATTAAAATAAGTGTATTTTGGCAGCATTTTTCTTTTATACAATTTTATTGAACTGTACAGACAATTCTTGTCGGACAAGTTTTTGGTTTTGGTGTTGGGGTGTAACTGGTGTAACAGTCCACCAACGGTTTCAAAAAACGAGCGCTTTCGGCAATACAGTTTGGCATCATCAGGTAGGAAACGATGGTATGGTTTTGTGTCTCGTTTTTAACGAGAACGAGTAGTAGCAAGGAATTAGAAGTGGGAGTTAATAACAATTGGTAGTGGGAGGTTGTAGGAATGGTAGTGGTTAGAGCGAGCATTGCAGTAGTGATTTTTTTGTGGGAGGGGGGCACAAGTTGTGAGAAGGGGAGGGGTATAGTGGAAGGAGGATAAGCGGGAAATTATAAGCATTTGAGAACATGTTGACTTACTTCAAAGTTTATTTTGTTTAACGTAAGTTTTTGTGTTTGATATATAAAGCTTCGATTATTTTAAGTTTTTGTTTGTTTTTTTCTTTATGTAGTGTGCGTGCATTTTCGGTTAGAATTTTGGCAGTAGGTAGGGGGGGCATGAATGTGTTTAAGGTGTTGATTAAGGAGCTGGAATCAGATAAGTGTAATGTTAATCTGCGTGATAATGTGGTGTCGTGTGGCAATATATGTGTTATTTAATTTTTGGAGAGACAATCTCCTACGGCTCATTTGAATTCATACACAACATTGGTCTCATTAAGACGAGTAGTTTTGGGGGAGGAGTTGTTGCATGTGACGAGATTTGGAATTTTTAAAATTTTTTGTAATAAATGATCAGATTGACTTTTTTCATAGTGTCGGTGGAAGAGACATTGTTATGTATTAATTTTTTTAACGCATTTTCATCCAGTTTATAATTTTGGTGCATCTGATTACAATAATATATGTTTTGGTTAGGGCTATTGAGTGTGCTATTGTTTTCATTATGGTAAATATTATGGAGGGGTTTTCGGATTTGTTCGTCAAAAAATAGTTGGGGAATTCATTATTGATGAGAGTTTGCTTAATATTTTTTATTTCGGAAAAGAATATTGTTTTAGAAAAGAAGTAAGTTTTGCACGGTTTATCAAGTTTTTTTTAATGGCTTCTTTGTATTGTGCAGAGCATTCACTCTTGTAGTTGATAATACAAGAATTGATGGAGGTAGGTTTTTTTATATATACTAGCAAATATATGCACCCTCCGGGTGCAAGCATTTATGTTTTAATGTAATAATATATATTAAGTTAGAAAAGGCTATGAAACTAAATAAGAATGCAGATAAAAAGATTTGAAACAAATGGTATAATCGAAAAATAGGAGAACTGAAATTTACTCTTCCATCACTCCGTCATTGCTAAGTTTTCCTAACTTAACTATTTAGTTAAAATTGGAAGTAAAGAATAAAATTGCAGTCTTTTCTTCTTCTTAATAAATTTCTTTTAAGATTTATCCCCGAAATATTTGCTCATATTCATTAAAATAAAACGAAACAATTAGAAGTTAATAATACTAAGCACATATTTATTAAAATCAAATTTTTAATATCAACATGCAAATTAGCCTTCCAGTTCACACTGTAAACCACTATTTTGTTGTATATATAAATACAACTGCATGTTATTAGTATATTGGTAAGGACAACAGTATTAATAATGCGAAACAATTTTACTAATAATTGAGGTTTAAGTAAAAGTCATGGAGAATGTAACGTAAATAACAAAAGGAATTGTAACTTGAGTGGTTACATAGTTTCGGTTACAGACATAAAAACACACAATCTCCATTATAATAAGATATTATTTTTGCTTTCAGTTGGTTTATGGGATTTTTTTTTTTCTAATTCAATATAATATTTGATTATATCAAAAATTTAAATAC
>CM042155.1:70296323-70310330 GCA_023376005.1 Doryteuthis pealeii
AGAAATGGCTGACAAAATGTCTAAACTGTCAAATGATACAATCAGAATTAAGACCAGAGAACTGTCAGAGAATATGAATCGGAATTTGACACATACAACGAGTGACACATTATCAATAACCAGTCAGATAGCCAGATGAACAATCGATATATTCAAATATCTTAACATTTTTAGGTAAACACCTCCTGAAATATATATATATATATATATATATATATATATATATATATATATATATTAAGGTTTTATAGTTTGCTGAAGCATTGTACTTATGTGTTTAAAATAGAAATAGAAGGCAATTGACAATGCAATGGAATAGGTGATGAAAATGATGTTTATGTACTGTTTCCAAAATATTTTCGGGATAAAATCCATTTTCAGAGGTTTTGAGGTACTTGTGTTTTTAGTACTTATACTACGGCGCTGGCGCAAACATTTGTTGTTTATTAAGTTAAATAAAGGAACGCCGGATGTTGCAGTGAATTTGAAAATGTTCGGGAATTTCCGTGGTGAATCGCCGGCCCAAGTATCAAAATAAAGTTTCAATCTGATGAAGGTCGAATTTTCTCCTTACGGAATACTTTTACATTTTTTCTATTATTATTATTTCATTTCATTTGTTTATTAATAATGATAATAGCTTGAATCCACGTAGATAAACTCCTGACCGAAACACATGTGTAAGTGATATTAATTAAATTTATCCTTTTTATCCATTCTGTACTTTCTTCCTTTATTCATTCTTTCTACATTCGTCGGATTCAATTCCAATTTCATTTTTACACACACACACACACACACACACACACACACACACACCATATATATATATATATATATATATATATATATATATATATATATATAAGTTAAGAGAAGAAATGAATCCGACGGTATGAGTATAAATAAAGGATATGAAAACAACACAATATGCTGTTAAAATGAAAAGATTTTATATCATATGATATAAATCCTTTCACTTTAACAGCATTGTGTTGTTTTCATATCCTTTATTTATACTCTCTCTCTCTCTCTCTCTCTCTCTCTCTCCTCTCTCTCTCTCTCTCTCTCTCTCTCTCTCTTACACACACACACACAGCACACACACACACTCACACCACATATATATATATATATATATTATATATATATATAATGGACTCTCTCGTCGATTTTCGACGCCATGAGTGTTCATCCAGTGAACAACCAACACAGTGATTGTTTATAGTGGTGAAGGCTTGTGTACCATTCCACAACTTTTTGGCCAGTCGATAGGAAAGAATTGTGCATCACGGATGCCACGAACCCAATCAAAGACTGACCTCAGGAATTTTGAACTCAGAGTTATCCCTCTCCTATACTGGTTACCTACCCATAGCTTAAAAGCCCAGTCCTGCCCTACTATTTATCCATAGCTGGAGGGAGAATATATGGATTCATACCTTTTCCAAAGTATAGCGCTATATATATTATATATATATATATATTATATTATATATATATTTAAATAAATAACAAAAGACTTAGAGATCTTGCATTTATGACTATTTCGGGGAGCTTAGACAAAATGTCTAATTCTCCCGACTCATCAATATATATATATTATATATATATTATATATATATATATATATATGTACATATATATATGTATATATATATATTATATATGTACATATATATATATATATATTATGTACATATATATAGTACATATATATTATATATATATATATATATTATATATTGCAGCATTTTTCAAACTGAAAACTTAATGACTCCATATTGTACAAATGATAGAATCATTCAGTAAAATCCTTTATGAAATTTCAACTCATATAGTTTTATTTTTCTATGTCTATTTATATATATATATATATATATATATATATATATATATATATGTTTATTGCAATTCAACAAGACTTCGATCTGTGTTGTTACATTTTAAATCTGCTGCAGGACTTTATAGACCCCCGGTATATTGTATGTACGTGTGTGGGAAAGTGCGTATTATGACACAATACAATGTCACATAGAAATGGAGATTCGCCCCTCACCCCCACTAATGTGGAGTAGAATAATGTCATTTAAATCAGAAGGCGTACAAGAATAATCTCATTAAAATTTGTCACCCGTATTGAAAATCGGTTGTAAATCTTTGACTGTATAGAAATACGATAGAAAATACGCGGCTATATCACGAATTTACGACATTAAGGCACTGAACATGAACGTGACATGAAGGACGAACAGGAACGTGAACGTGACCTTCAGCCTTTTTCGTTATATATACTAGCAAATATATGCACCCTCCGGGTGCAAGTATTTAACTTAGATTAAGTAATGTAAAATTTAAGTAATGTAAGATTTAGTTACATTAAGTAATGTAAAAAAGTATTATATTAAATTAGAAGGCTAATCAAAATAAATAAGAATGCAGTTAAAACGATTTAAACAGTCGGGTATAATCGAAAAATATAACAACTGAAACTTACTCTTTCATCATTCCCGTCTTTCATTGCTAATCTTTCTAATATAACTATTTAGTTAAAGTAGGAAGTAAAAATAAAATTATAGTATTTCTTCTTGTTAATCGATTTCTTTTAAGATTTATCCAGAGATTGTTGCTCATATTCATTAACATATAACCAAACAATTAGAAACCAATAATATTTAGCACATTTTTTTAAAGTTAAATTTTAATATCAGTATGCAAATTAATCTCCCCCTTCACACTGTAAACAGGGTATTTGTTGTTATATTAATACAATACATGTTATTAGTTACGTAGATATGGTGAACAGTTATTAGTAATGTAAAACAATTTTATTAATAATTGAGGTTTAAATAGAAAATAAAACATAGAGAGTGTGACGTAAATATCTAAGGGGAATTGTGACTTGAGTGGTCATATAGTTTCGGTTACAGACAGAAAATCACACAATCTCCATTATAATATGATATATAAGACTACGACAGATTTTGAGTTCAGTTATGGGTAAAATAGCGGGGCTGACTGGGCTGTTTAGCCTAGTTTGGGCAACCAGTCTAGGAGAAGGAAAGCTGTTAGATTCCGCTTAAACATTGACCTCGTCATGCAGAAGGTTTAGGCATATACATAAGTAAAAAAAAGTAGGCCTGTTGTCAGTATCACCCAAACAATGAGGGAGTATATTCCCTTTTCGCTAGCGCTAGAACAGGGAGATTGTGGGGTTTTTTTCTGATATGGAATGCCACGCCTATAGTCAGCTCCCTACTTTACCGCACGGATTAGATTACCCAATCTTTAATTCTCATACGCTGACTTAATCAGAATTATCCTGATCATCCATTACACTGATACCGGTTGATTACTTACAAGTGGTACGAATCTTTTGGTCTATTCTTTATACTAGCAATTGTATGCACCCTCCGGGTGCAAGTATTTAAGTTTTCATGTAATAAAATATTAGATTAATTTAGAAAGGCTAATGAAACTAAATAAGAATGCAGATAAAAAGATTTGAAACTGAGGGTGTATAATCAAAAAATAGAACAACTGAAACTTACTCTTCCCCCACCCCCGTCTTTCATTGTTAAATAATCCTAATTTAACTATTTAGTTAAAATAAAAAGTAAAGAATAAAATTACAGTTATTTCTTCTTGTTAACGGTTTTCTTTAAGATTTATCCACGAGATTTTTGCTCTATTCATTAAGATAAAACCAAACAATTAGAAATCAGTAATACTAAGCACATATTTATTAAAATCAGATTTTTTATATCAATATGCAAATTAGCCTTCCCATTCACACTGTAAACCGCTATTTTGTTGTGTATATAAATACAATTGCATGTTATTCTCATGTAGATATTGTCAACAGTATTAATAATGTAAAACAATTTTATTAATAATTGAGGTTTAAATAAAAATAAAATACTGTAGAATGTGACGTAAATAACTAAGGGAATTATGACTTGAATAGTAATATAGTTTCGGTTACAGACAGAAAAACACACAATCTCTATTATAATAACTAGCAAATATATGCACCCTCCGGGTGCAGGTATTTAAGTTTTAATGTAATGAAATATCGTATTAAATTAGAAAGTCTAATAAGAATGCAGATAAAAAGATTTGAAACAGAGTGGGGGTATAATAGAAAAATAGAAATGAAACTTACTCTTTTATCACTCCCGCCTTTCATTGCTGAATTTTACTTATTCAACTATTTAGTTAAATTAGGAAATAAAGAATAAAAGTACAGTTATTTTTTCTGTTAATGGATTTCATTTAGATTCATTGAAAAGATTTTTGCTAATATTCATTAAAATAAAACCAAACAATTAGAAATCAATAATACTAAGCACATATTTAATAAAATCACATTTTTAATATCAATATGCAAATTAGCCTTCCCTTTCACAATGTAAACCGCTATTTTGTTGTATATATAAATACAATTGCATGTTATTTGTATGTAGATATGGACAACACTAATAAAAAGATGAAGCAATTTTATTAATAATAATATTATAAATAAAATCATGGAGAATGTGATGTAAATAACGAAGGGAATTGTGACTTGAGTAGTAATATAGTTTCGGTTACAGACAGAATAACACACAATCTCCATTATAATAAGATATATATATATATATATATATATATATATATATATATATATATATATATGAGCACAAACGTGATATCTAAACATGAATACGACAAATTACGAGAAATAAACAAGAATTACGATGAGCAAGGGTTGTTATTTTGATAGTTACCGGGTAGCGGTTTTTGAGGCGGGGAAACCGGGACGCACTTCCTCATAAATTACCCTCAATTTTTTAAAACAATGGTCTGACATGCCATAAAATCCAACCAACCAACCAACCAAGCACAAACACGTCGGCACGCCTAAATAAATACAATCCTTTACAAGTGTAATAAACACAGACTTCGCAGGCCGAAGTCTTCTTATTTAATCAATCACCATTTGACAGTTGTCTCAATCAAGAAAGTAAATAGACTCTATTTGTACACCATCCTGAATGGCTTTGTCGCCTCTGACACACGGGGGGGGGCTCAGCGTTGTGGGGGGGTGCAAAGGGAGGGGGTTTGATCTGATATTTCGATTGCATCTACCCAATCGAGGAACGTTCGCTTCTGGAAAAGCAAACAATCCTTAATGAACAACGCCTCACAGGAAAGGTCGTTAAGATCACAGAAGAAAACCAGTTACCCCCCCCCCATACCCAATCCACCAAATAAAATAAAAATATACGAAATTAACGACGACGCCAAATTTTACTTTATTTTAGTGAATATCTTAAAGGAATATTTTTTTTATTATTAATTTATATTTACCTTTCTAGATCTTCGGGGATTCACCTCATTATTTTCTTTTTCTCTCTCTCTCTCTCTCTCTCTCTCTCTCTCTCTCTCTCTTCTTTTAGTCTTTCTTTCTTTTTACATTTCCTTCTTTCTTTCTTCTTCTTTTTTCTTCTTCTTATATTTCTTTCTTTTTCTTAATATTTTCTTTCTTCTTCTTTTTAAATTATCTTCTTTCTTCTTTCTTTCTTTCTTCTTCTTTTTCTTTTTTAATCTTTTTATTTCTTTTTTATTATTTCTTTCTTTTTATATTATCTTTCTTCTTTCTTTTTCCATAATCTTTTATTTCTTTCTTTCTTTCTTTCTTTTACATTATCTCTTCTTCTTTCTTTCTTTCTTTTTACTTATCTTTCTTTTTCTTTCTTCCTTCTGTCTTTTCTTAATATTTTCTTTCTTTCTTTTTAAATATCTTTTTCTTTCTTTCTTTCTTTCTTTCTTTTTACATTATCTCTTCTTCTTTCTTCCTTCTGTCTTTTCTTAATATTTTCTTTCTTCTTTTTAAATTATCTTTCTTCTTTCTTTCTTTCTTCTTCTTTTACATTAACTTTCTCTTTCTTCTTTCCTTCGTCTTTCTTAATATTTTCTTCTTCTTTTTAAATTATCTTCTTCTTTCTTTCTTTCTTCTTTCTTTTTACATTAACTTTCTTCTTTCTTTCTTTCCTTCTGTCTTTTCTTATATTTCTTTCTTTCTTTTTAAATTATCTTCTTTCTTTCTCCTTCTTTTCTTAATATTTCTTTCTTTCTTTTTACTTATCTTTTCTTTCTTTCTTTCTTCTTTCTTAATATTTTCTTTCTTTCTTTTAAATTATTTCTTCTTTCTTGTCTTCTTTCTTTTCTTAATATTTTCTTTCTTTCTTTTTAAATTATCTTTCTTCTTCTTTCTTTCTTTCTTTCCTTTTTTTCTTTCTTTCTTTTTTTTCATTACTTTCTTCTTTCTTATCTTTCTTCTTTCTTTTCCTCTCTTCTTAACTTTCTTTCTTTTCTTTTCTTTCTGTCTTTCTTTTTATCTTTTTCCTTTTATTATTTCTTTTTTTTCTTTATTCTTTTTCTTCTTTCTTTCTTTATACTTCTTTTAGTATCTTCTTTCTTTCTTTCTATTTCTTTTTCTTTCTTTCTTTCTTTCATTCTTTTCTTTCTTTCTTTCTTTCTTTTTTTTCATATGTTTTCTTCTTTTTTCTTTCATTCCTTTTCTTTATCTTTCTTTCTTTCTTCTCTTTCTTTCTTTCTTTCTTTTCTTTTCTTCTTCTTTCTTTTTACATATCATATTCTTTCTTCTTTCTTCTTTCATTCTTTTCTTTCTTTCTTTCTTTCTTTTTTCTTTCTTCTTTCTTTCATTCTTTCTTTCTGTTTTTCTTTCTTTCTTTACATATCATATCTTTCTTTCTTTCTTTCTTTCTTTCTTCTTTCTTCTTTAATATCATATGTTTTCTCTTTTTTTCATTCTTTCTTTCTTTACAATCAATTTTTTTCTTTCATTCTTCTTTCTTTCTTTCTTTACATATCATATGTTTCTTCTTTCTTCTTCTTCTTTCTTTTTCTTTCTTAATTCATTTGTTTTCTTTCTTTCTTTCTTTCTTTCTTTCTTTCTTTCGTTCTTTCTTTACAATTCATATGTTTTCTTTCTTTCATTCTTTCTTCTTTCTTTCTTTCTTTCTTTACATATCATATGTTTTCTCTTTCTTTCGTTCTTTCTTTCTTTTCTTTACATATCAATTTTTCTTTCTTTCTTTCGTTCTTTTCTTCTTTCTTTACATATCATGTTTTCTTTCTTTCATCTTTCATTCTTTCTTTCTTCTTTCTTACATTATCTTGTATCTTTCTTCTTTCTTCTTTTTTCTTTCTTTCTTTACATATCATTATGTTTTCTTTCTTTCATTCTTTCATTCTTTCTTTTTTCTCTCTTTACATATCATATGTTTCTTTTTTCTTTCTTCGTTCTTTCTTTCTTTCTTTCTTTACATATCATTTGTTTTCTTTCTTTCTTCTTTCTTCTTTTTTATCTTTCGTTTTCTTTACATATCATATGTTTTCTTTCTTCATTCTTTCATTCTCTTTCTTTCTTTTTCTTTACATATCATATGTTTTCTTTTCTCTTTCTTTCATTCTTTCTTTCTTCCTTTCTTTCTTTCTTTCGTTCTTTCGTTCTTTCTTTCTTACATATCATATGTTTCTTTCTTTCTTTCGTTCTTTCTTTCTTTCTTTCTTTCATTATCATATGTTTTCTTTCTTTCTTTCGTTCTTTCTTTCTTTCTTTCTTATCATAGTTTTCTTTCTTCTCTTTCTGTTCTTCTTTCTTTACATATCATATGTTTCGTTTTTTCTTTCTCTTTCTTTCCTTTCTTTCTTTACATATCATATGTTCTTTCTTTCTTTCGTCTTCTTCTTTCTTTCTTTACATATTTCTTTCTTCTTTCCTTTCTTTCATTCTTCTTCTTTCTTTCTTTCATATCATATGTTTCTTTCTTTCTTTCATTCTTCTTTCTTTCTTTCTTTACATATCATATGTTTTTTCTTTCTTTCGTTCTTCTTTCTTTCTTTCTTTACATATCATATGTTTCTTTCTTTCTTTCTTTCTTCTTTCCTTACATATCATATGTTTTCTTTCTTTCTTTCTTTCTTCTCTTTCTAATATCATATGTTTCTTTCTTTCTTTCTTTCATTCTTTCTTTCTTTCTTTACATATCATACTATATATGTTTTCTTTCTTTCTCTTCTTTCTTTCTTTCTTTACATATCATATGTTTTCTTTCTCTTCTTTCTTCTCTTTCTTTCTTTACATATCATATTTTCTTTCTTTCTTTCATTCTTTCTTTCTTTCTTTACATATCATATGTTTCTTTCTTTCTTTTCATTCTTTCTTTCTTTCTACATATCTTTCTTTCATTCTTTCTTTCTTTCTTTACATATCATAGTTTTCTTTCTTTCTTTCTTTCTTTCATTCTTTCTTTCTACATTTTCTTTTTTCCTTCTTTCTTCTTACATTACCTCCTTTCTTTCTTTCTTTCTTTCTTTCTGTCTTTCTTTTCATATTATCTTCTTTCTTTCCTTCTTTCTTTCATTTTAGATAATCTTTGGTCTAAAGTCCGCACCCCTGCCGACCCTACTACACTCGTATGCTTACCTGACATATTCCGGGTAAAATAGATAACGCGCTAAACTTCAGGGGAACCTCAACAGAAAGTAAGGACGTTATTCATATCTCCCGATGTGTGTCAGGTAGATATACTAGTGAAATAGAGAGGTGACACCTACCACGGATCCAACATATTTTGGCACCCCAACGGTTAAGTGAGGTGAATAATTTTTACACTAGCATAGGTGCTATTCAAGAATTGTATGATGCGAACGAACGGACATGCAGAATTAGAATATAGATAATTCTCATCTTAGAAGGTGAATATGAAATTAGTGTGGGATTCTAAGGGGTATTATAATAAGTTGGAAGGTTTAGTGACCTTTCAACGTGGGTACATATTAGTACAAGTAATATTCCGACAAAGAAGTTATAAGATATAACAAACGGAGACTTTAATACTTGAGCACATAGAAATATATTTAAACAGGAATACAGATACACATTAAAAGGTATGCACAAAAGAGATACATAATAGACACATAATGAGACAATGTATTAGAGGTGTATGAAGAAAGCAGGACTTCGTTCTGTAGAAGTGATACAGAGTACATGAAGTAATGTCACTTACTTAGGCTGGGGGGTGAAGTCCCCCACATAAAAAGTAGAGACGCAAATGTCTAACCCATGTTTCCTGTTTGCTGTCCCGGGGGTAAAAGAGTTAAACATCGCGCTTTCTTGACTAAATACCCAAAAGCACCTAGCGGTAAAAAAGATATTAGGTTGTTACAAAAATAATGGCCGATTGAAGTGCTCAGTTTTGAAATGTCATTTTAACATAGAATTTGTTGTTTATTTCAGGTGAATTTTTTGCATATATAATAATTAACTAGCAAATATATGCACCCTCGGGTGCAAGTATTTAAGTTTTGATATAATAAATATCATATTAAATTAGAAAGGCTAATGAAACTGACTAAGAATGCAGATAAAAAGATCTGCAACAGAGGGGTATAATCGAAAAATAGACAACTTTGAAACTAACTATTCATCATTTTCCGTTACTCCCCTCTTTCATTGGTAATTTTCCTAATTTAACTATTTAGTATAAATAGGAAGTAAAGGATAATATTACAGTTATTTCTTCTTGTAAATAAATTTCTTAAGATTTATCCACGAGATTTTGTTTATATTTCTTAAGATAAAACCAACAATTAGAAATCAATAATACCAAGCACATATTTATTAAAATAAAATTTTAAATATCAATATGCAAATTAGCCTTCTCGTTCAAACTGTAAACCGCTATTTGTTGTATATATAAATACAATTGCATTTATTAGTACGTAGATATGGTTAACAGTATTAATAATGTAAAAGAATTTTTATTAATAACTGAAGGTTTAAAAGAATGAAATCATGGAGAATTTGACGTAAATAATTAAGGGAATTGTGACTTGAGTAGTAATATAGTTTCGGTTACAGACAGAAAAACATACAATCTCCATTATAATAAGATGTGTGCTCAAAAATAAAATTTAATTTATTTTCTGATAGAAAGTATTTTTTTTTAAATAGGGGCCTTCAAAGTTGAACATGCCAAAACATGACCTTCGCCTTCTTATGTTGCATGAGTTCAAGCTTGGGTACAATGCCTCTGAAATTACTGCCAACATCAACAAAGCATGGGGAGATGAATCCACAAGTGATCGGACTGTACGAAGGTGGTTCCAGAAATTCTGCAGTGGAGATGAGAGCCTTGAAAATGAAGAAGGTGGAGGACGGACATGCAGTCTTGACAACGAACGATTGCAGGCAGTTGTTGAGCAAAATCCACGACAAAGTGTCAGAGAAATGTCTCAGACACTTGGTGTCAGCATTGCATCAGTTTCCCGCTATTTACAGAGTATTGGAAAGGTGAAAAAGCTCGATAAATGGGTTCCTCAAGAGCTCAATGAGCACCAAAAACTTAGGCGGTTTGAAGTGTGCTCGATGCTCAGTTTGCGTAACACAAATGACCCGTTTCTTGACCGAATAGTCACTTGTGACGAAAAGTGGATCCTTTACGACGGTTTAATTATAATATATGCAAAAACTCACTTGAAATAAACAACAAATTCTATGTTAAAATGACATTTCAAAACCGAGCACTTCAGTCGGCCATTATTTTTGTAACAACCTAATATAACAAACAGAGACTTTAATACTTAAGCACGTAGAAATACATTTAAACAGGAATACATGTACACATTAAAAGGTATACACAAAAGAGATGCATAATGGACAATAATGAGACAATGTATTAGACGTGTATAAAGAAAGTAGGACTTTGTTCTGTAGAAGTGATGGAGAGTCCATGAAGTAATGTCACTTACTTAGGCGGGGGGGGGACACCCCCCCCCACATAAAAGGTATCGACGAAAACGTCTAACTCATGTGTCCTGTTTGTTGTACCGGGAAAAAGAGAATTCAAACTCACTGCTTTCCTAAATAGTCAGGAACGCCTAGCGGTCAAAACCCTAAAATAAGGGAAGATAGCCCTTCCAGACCAAACAGGAGCAGACAATCGCTACATGAGCAAGTATTGATAGTCTCTATGGTTCACCGTGGCGTAGTGGCAAAAGTACTGGACTTAGAAATCCGTGATCTTGCTTTGTATCACACAAACTATCCAAATAAAAGAAGCTAATGCTGCACACTGCTGGGAAAGTAAGAACGAACTCATAAGTTACGTTCTCCGGTAGACAGCTACACACAAACACACCAGAGTAGGTCGACCAGCAAAAACCTAGATGAATCAGCTCTGTGAGCATTTTGGTTAGCTGGTTGGTTCGTTGGGTTTTGTTGAGTTATTTTATGCCGAAGTCATTTTGTTTTATTCATTCTTGTTGGGGGATGGACCTGATTATGAAATTCAATGCTTAAAATTTAAAGTAAGTTTTCATTTGTCTAAGATTGAAGCAAAATTTGATGCTGCAAGCAACACGAGTATTAATATACTAGGGACTGGCAAAAAATTCAACTTCTACGAGTTTTAAAAGCGAATTAAAAATAACTAAATCTATTATTTAAGGTAAAACTTTGTCTAAATCGATAAGTAGTAACATAATGACCATCATTAAAAAAAGAAAAATATCATTACATATGCAGTTTATTCTAATACATTTAAAGGGATTTGTTTTGGTCAATTTTGACGCGATCCGCCATTCTGTCTCTTCAGAGTTTTTAAGCGCTTGTTTACAATTTTAATATAACATTCGCGTTGCAAAAAAAAATTACAAAAAATCAGGTAATTATCAGATTTTAATGAAACTTTCAATGTGTTAATTTATCAATTAATGAATTTTATAATGCATCAGTTATTTTATTTCAAAACTTTAATTTAGTATTTTTGCTATGAAAAATTAATATATAAAATTCATTTAAAATAAAAATATTCGGATTTTAAGTTTTAAAATGTTATATTTTTTAGATTCTAGAAATAAATATCTATTTAATGCAAACTATATTTTATTGCATCAAAGTATACTTTTTAAAGAAAAACTCGATTGAAAATGTAACCCCCCCCTTTTTAAGCAGAAAAAATATCGATGTATAATTTTTTCTTTTATAAGATAATAGCCAATTAAATAATTATAGAAATGAGTAAAAAAAAAATCTCCAAAAAAATAATTATCTATTATTTTTTTTACGTTTTATTTTTCGATTTTCGGTACTTATTTTCCCATAGAAAATCCACCGTAATTTTTTTTTTGTTTCTATTCATAAGTTCGGTATTTTATCTCTTTATTTATACTGTAATTAGTACAGTATAAGACCAACTTGAAAAAAAATGTTACGCCCCCAACATAAGGGGGGTCAAAATTAAGCGACCTGAAAGAAATGAGAAAGTTTTGAAATAAAATAAATAATGCATTATAAAGATCATTCATTGTTAAATAAACACTGAAAATTTCATTAAAATCCGGTAATTCCCTGATTTTTGGTAAATTATTTTCTGTAGGGGGGTTAAAGTCATTTTTGTCAAAAACGCATTTTAGGATCATTTTGCCAGTCTCTGTAATATACAGATTCTAAAATGAAGTTCTACTTATCTCAGCCGAGACAACACAAGCAGTCACCTATGGCGTCAAGAGGGTACTTATCATGTGCCTGTGAGTGAAGGACTTTTTTTGAAAGCTGAATAAGAATAGTGAAAACAAGAAAATTCCTGACGTGAAAATGAGAGAGTGAAGATAGTAGGAACTTGGGACGACAACTAAGTGGGCTAAGGCAAAGGTCACCGAAAGGAAATTGCGGGGGTCAAGTTGGCGTTTAATTTTAGGATAAGTGTAAGGAATTTATCATGTTATTAGTTTTATTTTTAATTTACTAGATTGTTATGATAAACTTGTAGTGAGAAAGGAGACCTACCTCGTGCAACACAGTGTGACAGAGAGAGAGTGGCGGAGTGAAGACTTCTTGCCATATTCTCGAAGGAAGCTGGCTAGGCTTTGCCTGGCGTGCAGAACTGACCTAGAGTCGAACCGCGTCCTTCAGAATATGAGCGCTTGTGGACGAAGCAGTGAAATAGGAAATAGCAGAGTGACCCGGATGTAGGTGGTCGCGCCGTAGGGATTGACGCGTACTTGCAGTGCTGACGAGTGTCGCACGTGCTGCACGGACAAATTCTGAGTGAGGAGCCCGGATGTGGTGAGATTGAGGTATATTTTAAGGACATACCCTCCCAGACCAGAGAGAGAACAACTGCGGTAGTATTTGTTGTCGAGACGAGCGCGGACAAAGAAATAATTTTGGATATTGTTGGTGAGACAAGCGTGATAGGTTGGGAGTGTTTAGACTGTCGATTGGAACCTTGCGTCAGACTTGACTGTGAACCCCCCCCCCCCACTGATTAGAAAACTTTTATTCGTATATATTTATGTTTTCGCAATGCAAAACACACACACACATATATATATATATATATACCAAACTTATTGGTAAATCCTCGCGGTGAGAAAAAAACACAGCAATAGTTTGATTGTAAAAATTACTACCAAACATCAACCGGGAGAAAAAACTTTTTGGAAAAAAGAAAGGACCAGATAATCGTACCAACCAAAATAATCTATTGGTACAATATTTGGCCAAAAGAAAAAAACAAAGTATATTATTATATATATATTTCATAATAACAACTCATCATATACGAGTACGGCTGACTCTGATAACTATTATACTCATATTTCATACAAACCGCCGAGCGAATCATAAAGCTAATAGTAAACATGAGTATGACATCTCAACTACATACAGTAGAGCAAATAATTAAATATTAAATTCTAATGATCAGACGAACCTACTAAAAGTTTCGTTTACATGCTCTTCAGGTCCTAAGATCTCTAGCCCCTGTAGCAGCATAAGCGACTACTTTCTATATAGGTTCTCTCTGACCCTCCATTACCTTGATCTGTCATATTATAATATATTATATATTTATAGTACTTATAATATAATGTGTGTGGTTGTATAAGTTGTGTCAGAAATCCCTCTACATGCGCTAAACGCTATCCCTT
>CM042155.1:70310430-70312930 GCA_023376005.1 Doryteuthis pealeii
TGTAGTTTTTTTGTTAGTATTAATAGTATCGGTTAGCGTTGATATATTTCTATTTTTTTAATTTTGTCCTGATGAGCGATGTGAATGCCGTTTCTTATCCGGATTTTTATTATTATTATTATTATTATTATTATTATTATTATAAACTCATTGTACGTTCGGTTTTCCGGTTAACGCCGGGGTGTCCAGCGAGCTTCGGCCGCTGACTTGCCGAGAGTTTTAATAATAGCGTCGATCCCAGGGGGTTATCCCCCAGGCAACGACGCAATTTGTTTTTTTTCCCACTCATGAGCTTCGGCTTGTGTGGTGGGCCACGTAAAACGAGGCCTTGTGCCAGTCCATACAAGTGGGGTATGAGACAAATATAATTCAATATAATATTTGATTATGTTCAAAATTTAAATACTTGTGCTCGGACGGTGTATTTTTTGTTAGCATTGAATAGTATCGGAGCGTTGATAATATTTTTTATTTTTATTGTCCTGATGACGGATGTGAATGCCGTTTCTTATCCGGGCATTTTTTTTTTTTTTTTTTTTTTTCAAAAGCGCGTTATATCTTTGAGTTCTGTTTTTGTAAACAAAGACGTTAAACTTTTTAAAGGAAAGCTGTGCAAAATGTCAAGCGTTCCTCGGAGACTTCGGCTGACATTATCAATTTTCGCGCCGAAAACAAAGAATTTCTTATTTTCAGCACCAAAGGTTTGTGGGATGGGGTTACTATTGTTAGCACAAAACATTAAGAAGCCCTTCAGAATCGGCTTGGTTCTTCTCCTCGTTGTTCAACTTTCACCGATTATACCATCCTTGTTCTCTCTTCTGATCTTCCATATTTTTATGATCTTCCATACTTTCTTTTCATTCATTATTAAAACAGGAACTTCTCTCTCAATATTTCTTTGTCCTTTGCCTCCTCCTCTTTTCTCTCTCTCTCTCTCTCTTCTTCCTCTCTATATATATATATTATATATATATATATATTATATTATAATATATATATAAGTTGAAAAATGGAAATGAATCGACGATTTGTGAAAGGATAAATAAATAAAGAAAAAAAATGTTGAATGGATAAAATTGATTTAAATTTTCAGTTAGCAAAACGTGTTTTGGCCAGGTGTTTGTTCATGTACACATGTATTTCTATTATTGTTATTTCAAATATAAAATAAAATATAATGATAATATAAAATTATAAAATATTTAAGGCCATACAAAGAAAAAACGACCTTCATCAGGTAAATGTTTTGATATTGAAGTTAAAAAACGGTCAAAATACAAGAGAATTCGGAAGTGTTCCGAAAGAAATATATATATACAGGTGTCAGCAGAAAATATATATATATAATTATATATATATATATATATATATATATATATATATTGTGTGTGTGTGTGTGTGTGTGTTGTGGTGTGTGTGTGAAATAAAAGGAAATTAATTCCGACAGTGTGAATTTGATATATTGAAAAAACAAATGATTTTACAAATGCTTGGTCATCAGGAGAGAATGTGCACCATTTCGGGGCCTTCCTCTCAACGGTTTTAACTGCACATCGCCCCCTCCCCCCCCCTCACTGATGTGAGGCCCTCGGAATATCTGTATCGACCGTATGTAATAGATCGGTCTTCAACAAAAGTAAAACGGGATGAAATGACCGTTAGAAAAAGAATGCGCAAACAGAACGCTGTTAGTCAAAGTTGGAATTTTTCAAAAAATGCGTTATCTGTATTAAAAAATAGAATGAATTTTATCTAAAAATAAAAATGAATTTCATTTTTAATTTTTTAAAAATCAGAAGCATTACAGTTTATAATAAGACTCAAAAGAGCCTGATGTAAAATTGTTTTTAAAAAATGAAATACTCTCATGAAATGTGACAAAATGAGGTTCATTCAAACATGTTCACCCTCTTTCCGTCCATACACCTTTTCTATCGGTTTTGAAGTTCTTGATTCTCTTTGATGAAAAATATTAAATACTTATATGACGTTATCATATAATTTTTTTCAGCCTATGAATTGTTCAGCCTATGAATTGTTCAGTCTATGAATAGTTCCAGTCTATGAATTGTTCAGCCTATGAATTGTTCAGCCTAGTTCAGTATGAACATTTGAACCCTCCGCACGAATAGGATGTAGCACAAGGTCAATTTCTTCAGCGGAGTTTAACAGATTTGAATTCAGTTTTCCTTCTCCTAGACTGGTTACCTAGCCAATGTTAAAGAGCCCAATATACTCTACTACTTACCCGTAGCTGGACGGAGAGCAACTGGATGCATACATTTCACATGGGTATTTAGCGCTATGCAAACAATGTTGGCGTTTTCTGAATATAAGGTGTGTGCTGGATGACCACTTCTACTTATAGACTCGCCGACAACCATGTGACCAACCTCTTGGCCAATCACTGGCGGTTCTGCTGCTAATATTGTTATTTATATCGGCTGTTCTGGTCGTAGCTACGCATAGCTGCTTTGATAATTCTGGTAGTTGGTATATC
>CM042155.1:70317930-70367930 GCA_023376005.1 Doryteuthis pealeii
AGTAAAATCCTTTATGAAATTTCAACTCATATAGTTTTATTTTCTATGTCTATTTTTTATATATATATATATATATATATATATATATATATATATATATATTGAAATTTCAACAAGACTTCGATCTGTGTTGTTACATTTAAAATCTGCTGCAGGACTTTATAGACCCCCGGTATATGTATGTATGTGTGTGGGGGGAGTGCGTATGACACAATACAATGGTTGTAATGTCACATAGAAATGGGAGATTCGCCCCCTAACCCCCCACCCCACCCCAATGTGGAGTAGAATAATGTCATTAAATCAGAAGGCGGTACAGAATAATCTCATTAAAATTTGTCACCCGTATTGAAAATCGGTGTAAATCTTTGACTGTAATAGAAAATCGATAGAAATACGCGGCTATATCACGAATTTACGACATTAAGGTACTGAACATGAACGTGACATGAAGGCACGGAACAGGAATGTGAACGTGACCTTCAACCTTTTTCGTTATATACACTAGCAAATATATGCACCCTCCGGGTGCAAGTATTTAACTTAGATTAAGTAATGTAAAATTTAAGTAATGTAAGATTTAAGTTACATTAAGTAATGTAAAAAAGTATTATATTAAATTAGAAAGGCTAATCAAAATAAATAAGAATGCAGTTAAAACGATTTAAAACAGATTCGGGTATAATCGAAAAATATAACAACTGAAACTTACTCTTCCATCATTCCCGTCTTTCATTGCTAAATCTTTCTAATATAACTATTTAGTTAAAGTAGGAAGTAAAAAATAAAATTATAGTTATTTCTTCTTGTTAATCGATTTCTTTTAAGATTTATCCCAGAGATTGTTGCTCATATTCATTAACATATAACCAAACAATTAGAAACCAATAATATTTAGCACATATTTTTTAAAGTTACATTTTTAATATCAGTATGCAAATTAACCTCCCCTTTCACACTGTAAACAGGTATTTTGTTGTATATATAAATACAATTACATGTTATTAGTTGCGTAGATATGGTGAACAGTATTAGTAATATAAAACAATTTTATTAATAATTGAGGTTTAAATAGAAAATAAAATCATAGAGAGTGTGACGTAAATATCTAAGGGAATTGTGACTTGAGTGGTCATATAGTTTCGGTTACAGACAGAAAATCACACAATCTCCATTATAATATGATATATAAGACTACGACAGATTTTTGAGTTCAGTTATGGGTAAAATAGCGGGGCTGACTGGGCTGTTTAGCCTAGGTTGGGCAACCAGTCTAGGAGAAGGAAAGCTGTTAGATTCCGCTTAAACATTGACCTCGTCATGCAGAAGGTTTAGGCATATACATAAGTAAAAAAAAGTAGGCCTGTTGTCAGTATCACCCAAACAATGAGGGAGTATATTCCCTTTTCGCTAGCGCTAGAACAGGGATATTGTAGGGTTTTTTTTCTAATATGGAATGCCACGCCTATCGTCAGCTCCCTACTTTACCGCACGGATTAGATTACCCAATATTTAAATCACATACGCTGACTTAATCAGAATTATCCTGATCATCCATTACACTGATACCGGTTGATTATTTACAAGTGGTACGAATCTTTTGGTCTATACTTTATACTAGCAATTGTATGCACCCTCCGGGTGCAAGTATTTAAGTTTTCATGTAATAAAATATTAGATTAATTTAGAAAGGCTAATGAAACTAAATAAGAATGCAGATAAAAAGATTTGAAACTGAGGGTGTATAATAAAAAAATAGAACAACAGAAACTTACTCTTCCCCCACTCCCGTCTTTCATTGCTAAATAATCCTAATTTAAACTATTTAGTTAAAATAAAAAAGTAAAGAATAAAATTACAGTTATTTCTTCTTGTTAACGGTTTTCTTTTAAGATTTATCCACGAGATTTTTGCTCATATTCATTGAAATAAAACCAAACAATTAGAAATCAGTAATACTAAGCACATATTTATTAAAATCAGATTTTTATATCAATATGCAAATTAGCTTTTCCCATTCACACTGTAAACCGCTATTTTGTTGTGTATATAAATACAATTGCATGTTATTCTCATGTAGATATTGTCAACAGTATTAATAATGTAAAACAATTTTATTAATAATTGAGGTTTAAATAAAAATAAAATACTGTAGAATGTGACGTAAATAACTAAGGGAATTATGACTTGAATAGTAATATAGTTTCGGTTACAGACAGAAAAACACACAATCTCCATTATAATAATATATATATATATATATATTATATTATATATGTATATATATATATATATATGAGCACAAACGTGATATCTAAACAAGAATTACGACAAATTACGAGAAATAAACAAGAATTACGACGAGCAAGGGTTGTTATTTTCACCGGGTAGTGGTTTTTGAGGCGGGGGAACCGGGACGCACTTCCTCATAAATTACCCTCAATTTTTTAAAACAATGGTCTGACATGCCATAAAATCCAACCAACCAACCAACCAACCAAGCACAAACACGTCGGCACGCCTAAATAAATACAATCCTTTACAAGTTGTAATAAAACACAGACTTCGCAGGCCGAAGTCTTCTTATTTAATCAATCACCATTTGACAGTTGTCTCAATCAAGAAAGTAAATAGACTCTATTTGTACACCATCCTGAATGGCTTTGTCGCCTCTGACACACAGGGGGGGGGCTCAGCGTTGTGGGGTGCAAAGGAGGGGGTTGATCTGATATTTCGATTGCATCTACCCAATCGAGGAACGTTCGCTTCTGGAAAAGCAAACAACAATCCTTAATGAACAACGCCCTCACAGGAAAGGTCGTTAAGATCACAGAAGAAAACCAGTTGACCCCCCCCCATCCCCAATCCACCAAATAAAATAAAAATATACGAAATTAACGACGACGCAAAATTTTACTTTATTTTTAGCTGAATATCTTAAAGGAAGATTTTTTTATTATAATTATATTTACCTTTCTAGATCTTCGGGGATTCACCGTCATTATTTTCTTTCTTTCTCTCTCTCTCTCTCTCTCTCCTCTCTCTCTCTTTCTCTCTCTCTCTCTCTCTCTCTCTCTCTCTCTCTTTCTTAGTCTTTCTTTCTTTTTACATTTCCTTCTTTCTTTCTTTCTTTCTTTCTTTTCTTTCTTTTCTTAATATTTTCTTTCTTTTCTTAATATTCTTTCTTTCTTTCTTTTTAAATTATCTTTCTTCTTTCTTTTCTTTCTTTCCTTAATCTTTTTCTTTTTCTTTCTTTTCTTTCTTTCTTTCTTTCTTAATTATTTTCTTTCTTTCTTTCTTTTTAAATTATCTTTCTTCTTTTTTTCTTTCTTTCTTTCTTTCTCTTAATCTTTTTCTTTTCTTTCTTCTTTCTTTCTTTCTTTTTACATTATCTTTCTTCTTCCTTTCTTTTCTTAATATTTTCTTTCTTTCTTTCTTTTTTAAAATTATCTGTCTTCTTTCTTTCTTTCTTTCTTTCCTTAATCTTTTTTCTTTTTTCTTTCTTTCTCTCTCTTTCTTTTTACATTATCCACCTTCTTTCTTCCTTTCTTCATTTAATAATCTTTTTCTTTTCTTCTTTCTTTCTTTCTTTCTTTTTACATTATCTTTTTTCTTTCTTCCTTTCTTTCTTCTTTAATCTTTTTTCTTTCTTTCTCTCTTTCTTTCTTTTTACATTATCCTTCTTCTTTCTTCCTTTCTTTCTTTTAATAATCTTTTTCTTTTTTTTTCTTTCTTTCTTTTTACATTATCCTTCTTCTTTCTTTCTTATCTTAATCTTTTCTTTCTTTCTTTCTTTCTTTCTTTCTTTCTTTCTTTTTTTTCTTCTTTCTTCTGTCTGTCTTTCTTTTTACTTATCTTTACCTTTCTATTTCTATCTTTTTATTCCTTTCTATCTTTTTTCTTTTTATCTTTTTTCTTTCCTTATTTCTTTTTTTCTGTTATCTTTCTTTCTTTCTTTCTTTTACCTTGTCTTCTGTTTTCTTACGTTCTTTTTTTTTTTGATATTATCTTTTTTTCTTTTTTTTCTTTCTTTCTTTACATATCAGATGCTTTCTTTCTTTCTTTCTTTCTTTTCATTCTTTCTTTCTATATTTTCTTTTCCCCCTTCTTTCTTCTTACATTACCTTCTTTCTTTCTTTCTTTCTCTTTCTGTCTTTCTTTTTTTTCATACTATCTTCTTTCTTTTTCTCTTTCTTTCCTTCTTTCTTTCATTTTAGATAATCTTTGGTCTAAAGTCCGCACCCCTTCCGACCCTACTACACTCGTATGCTTACCTGACATATTCCGGGTAAAATAGATAACGCGCTCAACTTTTGGGGAACCTCAACAGAAAGTAAGGGCGTTATTCATATCTCCCGGTGTGTGTCAGGTAAATATACAAGTGAAATAGAGAGGTGACACCTACCACGGATCCAAACATATTTTGGCACCCCCAACGGTTAAGTGAGGTGAATAATTTTTACACTAGCATAGGTGCTATTCAAGAATTGTATGGTGCGAACGAACGGACATGCAGAATTAGAATATAGATAATTCTCATCTTAGAAGGTGAATATGATATGGGTGTTGGATTTAAAGGTATTATAAGTTGGAAGGCTTAGTGACCTTCCAACGTGGGTACATATATGTACAAGTAATATTCCGACAAATAAGTTATAAGATATAACAAACAGAGACTTTAATACTTGAGCACATAGAAATATATTTATAAGAAATAAGAAATAGAAATAAGAAATTTATTAATCAATAGTAGTACAAATTATTTTAAAAAATATAAGAAAAACTTTATTGGTTTAAACTACTATTGAAGGGAGGCCATGCCTAATAGCGTGAAGCTAATCCCATGGACATGACCACCCTTGGACGCTCACAGGAAACGATACATGAAACACACAACGTAAACATATACATATATATCATGAGACAAATTAGCCGTGTGAGAATCTAAATGCAAATCTGTTGTTTATAAGAGGCAATAAAATGATTTTTCAAAAGTGTTTTAAGGACAAAATAATTAACTGAAACAAGCTTCATCTTTTCTTTATCAAAAAATAACGACTGAACAGTATTCCAAGAATTAATTAAAACAGGAATACATATTAATTAAAACAGTATTCCAAGAATTAATTTAAACAGGAATACAGATACACACTAATAGGTATGCACAAAAGAGATACATAATGGACACATAATGAGACAATGTATTAGAGGTGTATGAAGAAAGTAGGACTTTGTTCTGTAGAAGTGATGAAACACGAGTATTAAGGAACACGAGTATTAATATACAGATTCTAAAATGAAGTTCTACTTATCTCAGCCGAGACAACACAAGCAGTCACCTATGGCGTCAAGAGGGTACTTATCATGTGCCTGTGAGTGAAGGACTTTTTTTTGAAAGCTGAATAAGAATAGTGAAAACAAGAAAATTCCCTGACGTGAAATGAGAGAGATGAAGATAGTAGGAACTTGGGACGACAATTAAGTGGGCTAAGGCAAAGGTCACCGAAAGGAAATTGCGGGGGTCAAGTTGGCGTTTAATTTTAGGATAAGTGTAAGGAATTTATTATGTTATTAGGTTTTATTTTTAATTTACTAGATTGTTATGATAAAACTTGTAGTGAGAAAGGAGACCTACCTCGTGCAACACGGTGTGATAGAGAGAGTGGCGGGAGGGAAGACTTCTTGCCATATTCTCGAAGGAAGCTGGCTAGGCTTTGCCTGGCGTGCAGAACTGACCTAAAGTCGAACCCGCGTCCTTCAGAATGTGAGCGCTGTGGACGAGCAGTGAAATAGGAAATAGCAGAGTGACCCGGATGTAGGTGGTCGCGCCGTAGGGATTGACGCGTACTTGCAGTGCTGACGAGTGTCGCACGTGCTGCACGGACAATTCTGAGTGAGGAGCCCGGATGTGGTGAGATTGAGGTATATTTTAAGGATTTACCCTCGCAGACGAGAGAGAGAGAACAACTGCTGTAGTATTTTGTTGTCGAGACGAGCGGGACAAAGAAATAATTTTGGATATTGTTGGTGAGACAAGCGTGATACGGTTGGGAGTATTTAGACTGTCGATTGGAACCTTGCGTCAGACTTGACTGTGACCCCCCCCCCCCCCACTGATTAGAAAACTTTTATTCGTATATATTTATGTTGTCGCAATGCAAAACACACACACATATATATATAATATACCAAACTTATTGGTAAATCCTTGCGGTGAAAAAAAAAAACAGCAAATAGTTTGATTGTAAAAATATACTACCAAACATCAACCGGGGAGAAAAAAAACTTTTTGGAAAAAAGAAAAAGACCAAGATAATCGTACCAACCAAAATAATCTATTGGTACAATATTTGGCCAAAAGAAAAAAACAATTTATATATATATATATATATATATATATATATATATATATATATTCATACAAAACCGCCAGGAAACTAAAGCTAATAAGTAAAAAGTGCTCAATACATAAGTAGAGCAAATAATAAAGATAAATCTTATGAGTCAGACGAACCTACTAAAAGTTTCGTTTAATGCTCTTCAGGGCTAAGATCTTAGACCCGAAGAGCATTAAGAGAAACTTTTAGTAGGTTCGTCTGACTCATTAGATTTATCTTATATATATATATATATATATATATATATATATATATAATGTGTGTGTGTATAAGTGTGTCAGAAATCCCTCCGACATCCTAAACTGTCACCTACGTGGTACAAGTAAACTTAAGTTAGTGGTTGGCCCTGAGGGAGGCTGAAACATATTAATGAATTAAGTGGTGTTTTTTTTCAAATCTTGGAATAAATGTCTGACTTGTTATTTTCCTATGAACTTATCATCATATCTTCATCTCTTCATCTTTTTCGCCGCCATCTTCTTTTTCAAGATTCACCAATGCAAAACACTTGACGCTAATTTTCTTGAAAAAGGCATGAAACATCTTTTCTTCTTCTAATCATCATCAAGTCATGCCGATCACACGGTTCTCCATGATTCTTTCTCACCAACCGTCCCTATTATCTGACATTGCTCCTAGCAGTTTCTCTGCACAGCAATATATGATATTTACCACGTAACCCACGTTTTATTTACCACGTACCCCTATTAATGTGGGACTACCCACAAACCGAAGCTCATGGGTTGGCGGGTGCAAAAAATGCGTTGATCCCGTCGGCATTCCCCCTCAAGGGGGTACCTCAGGTACTATGCAATAAACCTAGCCCTGTCCCTTTAAATCGAGGGGGCAGGTGTTGCCTGAGGGGGTGGTCTCCCTGGGATCAACGCTAATATTCAATTAATATCAATTAAGTTATATACTAAGATCCAGGGCCGAAGCCACTGGACCCCTGGCGTTGGCACAGCATAGTTGACCGATGAAGGCTTTTCTGGCAGACCAACACTGATGCATCCATGTATAGATGACAAAAGGAGAAAGTCACTTATAAAAGAAAAAAATATACATCGATATTATTCTGCTTAAAATAGGGGGGGGCTAAATATTCAATAAAGTTTTTCTTCAAAACTTATACTTTGATTAACTAAAATAAGATTTGTATTAAATAGATATTTATTTTTAGAATCTAAAAATATAACATTTTAAACTTAACATCAGGATTTTCATATTTTAAATGAATTTTATATATTAATTTTTCATAGCAAAAATACTAAATTAAAGTTTTGAAATAAAATAACTAATGCATTATAAAATTCATTAATTGATAATATATACTAAAAATTTCATTAAAAATCGGATAATTAACTGTTTTTTGGTAGATTTTTAAAAATTGCTAATGATTTTGTAAACACGCCATTTATAAAGAGCGTTTATGATCGAACGCGATTGAAATTGACCGAAAAAACAGTTTTAAATATATTAAAAATGAATTAAATGTGTAATATTTGCTGTTCCGTCAGTGTCTATCTTTTTCCCTAGAAGTTCCTCTACACAGCGTTCGGCTAGGAACCACAAGGTTCCTGGTTCGATACCGACCCTAGCCAACTCAGCGTATAAGTAGCACAGGGATCTGTGCGGTAAAGTAAGGAGCTGATGGTAGGTGTGGCGCTCCACCTCAGATGCTAAAAAACAGTTCGTTGCTCCACCTCAGACGCAAAAACTATCTCCTTGGTTTAGCGCTAGTGAAAAGGGGATAGACTCCCTCGTTGTTATGTTGATACCGACATTAGGCCACCCCGACGACTTTATTTGTCTGAATATGAATAACATTTTAAAACTAAAAAATGGGGAGGGGGGTAAAGCATTTTTCTTTGTCAATGCACTTTATCCAATGTTTTCTATTTTTTAAGTTTGAGAAGAATGGTTTAATAAGTAAGTCTTCATGGAAGCCTCACGTGTGGAATAAAGGTTATAGAACTAGCCTAACAGATCTTGGTGAGTTCGATTCACACTGGGTGCCTCATAATTCTGGCCATGTGCTAAACTAAACTAAGCTAATCTTAGTATGTATTTATCAGTTTTGTGTTTTATGTATAGTATGTTTTATCAGTGGGGCTAAACTTATGAAAGACCACATGTGTTGGGTTGGGGACATTGTTCGCCGACACGATGAGTGACATCCAAAACAAATGTCCTACTGTGAGATGACTCCTGCTAACATATTCAATCATAAGCGGGAAAAAAAAAAAGAAAATTTCAAAATGTGAAAATATTTTCAAGTCTGTTAAAGTTTCTAAACCCTAACACTAAAATTTAACACATTCATTAAGATCGACTATTTCTCTGAATGTTTCATATGAGGCATATGAGGCTGATCGATGTATCTTTTTTTTCTGGTAAACCAGCACTGATGTGTCTGTAATAAAATGCACATGTATGGGTCGAATGTTGCGGGGAAACATTGGAGTGTGATTGTGTGTGTGTGTGTGTGTGAGAACATGCGTATATATATGTCACCCTGATACAACATCATGAAGCTAAGAGGTCCATAAGAAAGCAACGGCAACAAAGCATCGGAACATCATCATCTACAGGGACAACCTACAAATGCAAAATCTATGGTCGAGAATGTTTCTCAAACATAGGACTTCATAGTCACAGGAGGCGCTGTAACTTCAGGGGCACACAATAGTTATCATAGTTTTCGAGATTGAATTGCCAATGATGATGATGACAATGATGATGATGAATGATGATGCAGATATAAGATTAAAATATATGGGTGTGTATGTATATGTGTGTGCATCTATATTGTTACATGTGGTGTAATGGTTAAAGGCATGGGAAATGGACTTGTCGCCCCGAGTTCAAATCCTGGGCGTGGTAATTGCATTTCACTTAGCGCTAATACCCTTGGAAAAGGTATGAATCCTACTCTCCCTCCAGCTATGGGTAAATAGTAGGGCAGACTGGGCTCTTTAACCTTGGTTAGGCAACCGGAAGGAAAACTGAATTCAAACCTGCAGAAGAAATTGATTGTGTGTCACATCCTGCTCGCGCGGAGGGGTTGGTAGATATATATTTTACCCATAGTTAGACGGTGGGATGAGAGGATTCATACCTTTCCCGAGTGTATTAGTCCGAAAATGAGCGTAGTAGTGTTCAGACTCGCTTACTGTGATGTCTCAGCCCAGCATGTTAGCCATCAAGCCATATATGGACTCCCCTAACAATATTGTAGTTCGTCTTGAAAAAAAAAACACAAATGAAACGCGGATTGCGTGCAGTGCGATGTAAAAAATGCGGTCATGCGCAAAACATTAAAATCGAAACCACTCAATTCAAACCTGTTGAACTCCGCTTAAAAAATTGACCCTGTGTCATATCCTGCCCGTGCGGAGGGGTTGGTAAATATATATATTGTTACATGTCTATATATAGGAAACCAAAGGAGAGCGTCACTTATGAACTCGTTCTTGCTTCTCCAGCAGTTTATACCAAGTCTTAAACGGACGGTGTGCTGTCTTGTTCTTAGAACTACCTACAGCTGCAGCAACTCATTTGAACTAATCTCCAGACTTGTCACAAAGATTCTCTGACCATGCATCGATCCCAATTTTGCGGATCAAAGTAAAACACAACGTGGGCGCATCGACAGAGCAACTAGCCGGGGACACGTGTGGTAGTCAACAGAACTAAGTCATATCACCAAGTACTGGGATTGGCATAGAACCACAGACATTTCGTGGGGAACCCAACAGGTTGGCGGCTCGTCTAGAAAAATTCTAAATCTCAAAATATGAATTGTGAATTATTCTTGGTAAAAATTGTTTCTTCGATTGAGGAAGAAAAGGAAGAAAAAAATTGTAAACGAAATGAAAAATCACGTGACCATCTAACGTGAAAATAGACGAGTGTTCATTTTATATTAATTAATTCTGCTAATTACATTCTTAATCGATTTAATTGTCTAAACCAATTAAATCAAAATCAACCCCCTCCACACACACACACACACACACACGCACAGAAAATAAAATCAATGATTTTCTCTCAAGCTCAAGTTCGATATAATTGATGTGGACGACAACGCTCGTAATGTTGTCATTTATAAATCCGAAAACTCCTCTTTTCAGAGTTTTTTTTTTTTATTTTTATTTTTTTTTATTTTACTCCCATGATGATAAACGACTGTAATTATCTATAAATTTATAATTAGGGGTCGACGCTGAACTAGCACTCGTTGATTAATGTTCCAGAAGGAATCATATTCGTTCAGATCGATAATTCTGAAATAGGAAGCTCTTGGCCCTCCCCCCCCCACGGGGTTGGGGATAAAGTTCGGTATTTAATGACGATGATGGGTGGATTTTTAGTGGAGCCCGGGGTGGGGGGTAGAATTTGGCATTAAATCAAAATGATATTTTATGATCCACTGAAATAAAGATTTCTTCTCTTCACTTTTTAGATTGCAATTAATAAAATGAAATCGGGTTTCATAAATTGTTTCAGTAATTACCAGTGTAATGACGAAATGATTATTTGATGGTATTTAGAAATTGAGTGAACCTGGGAGCGAACCTGGGAGCGGATGGAGTGGAGGGGAATTGTTGGGATCTGCGGCTCCAATAGGCATTGTCATAGAAACGAATAGAAAACCAAGGATATAAAGTTCAATATATTTTGAACAAATCTTTTATCGACTTCCATGATTAAATCTATAGCGGTACAATAATTATTAAAAGCAAATATTAAAATCCATTGAGGTTAAATGAATATCAAATGATTTTACTATAGAAATACATGGGAAATGATTTTACTATAGAAATGAATGGGAAATGATTTTACTATAGAAATACATGGGAAATGAGTTTACTATAGAAATGAATGGGAAATGATTTTTCTATTGAATTCTGTAGGAAATTATTCTATTATAGGGATCTACAAATGATTTTACTATAGAAATGCATGGGAAATGATTTTACTATAGAAATGCATGGGAAATGATTTTACTATGGAAATGGATGGGAAATGATTTTACTATAGAAATGCATGGGAAATGATTTTTCTATAAAATTCTGTAGGAAATTATTTTATTATAGAGATACATAGCAAATGATTTTACTATAGAAATGCATGGGAAATGATTTTTCTATAGAATTATGTAGGAAATTATTTTATTATAGAGATCCATAGCAAATGATTTTACTATAGAATTCTATAGGAAACTATTTTACTTTAGTAATACATGGGAAAAGATTTTACTATAGAAATCCCTAAAATCCGATCAATCGACTAGTCCTGTCAAGTCCAAGAACACAGAGCTCTCAGCAACCCTTTTTATCATATATGTACTAGAGACCGGTGGCTGAGCGTCTTAATGTCTTGGGTATGATGTTAAATTGTATCTGATGGTGAGGCTCCAATTCTTGAGCTCTGGAGTATGTGGAGTACTCCTTTATTACAATTTCTCACAGGTCCAATCTGACCCGTAGAGGAAGTACCTGTTAGGGTCCCATCTATGGGTTAACTAGAAAATAAAATGAGCTTTAAATATGTGTTTAAAAATTGAGTTAAAAAATTGAATACTCATCTAGAATGAATAAATAAAAAACCTCTTCTGCATAAAATAACCCAACAAGGGCTGAGATGCCTTAAAATCCAACCAGCCAGCCAAACAATCATCCAATCAGAATCAACAATAGGTCGTCGGGGTGACCTAAAGTCGGTACCAGCCAAACAGCGCTAGATCAAGGAGATTATTTTTGCGTCTGAGGTGGAGCGCCACACCTACCATCACCTCCTTACTTTACCGCACAGATCGCTGTGCTACTCATACGCTGAGTCGGCGAGGTCCGGTATCGAATTTAGTCGAACGCTCTACCGACTGAGCTAAACTGCCCCCCCCCCAAAAAAAAAAAACAATAATCGATCTTGTAAAGCGTGAATTAATAGAATCGCTTTTGAATTAGACGAATAATTCTACGCCCTGTCGGCTGGGGCGTTAGACTGCACCGACTGCTCCTCTGCAGAGGGGTAAGACTACCCCAATGGGGCCATCTGTTGGCCGTGGGTGACTTCCCGTGATGCTTAAGGATAGAGCCCGGGTGGATGAGCAGTTCATGACATGCAATACTCCACTTTGGCCCTATCTTGGGCTAGACGGGCGGTCGGAGAGGCCCCCTCCGATCAATCGGCTGGTCACGTCAAGCACTAGCACCTATATAATTTTCCCAACTCTATTGCCCTTATGGCAAGACCCAACCCCTTTTTATCATATGGGTGCTAGAAGACGGTGGCTGCGGGTCTACATATCTTGGGAATGACGTTAAACTCTATCTGATGGTGAGGTTCCAGTTCTGGAGGTTTGGGGAATGTGGAGCACCCCTTCATCACCATTGCTCCCTGATCCACTCTGACCCGGACTAGTAGTACCTGTTAGGGTCCCATCTATGGGTTAAATAGAAAAATGTATTTATAAAAAAATTGTATTATCCATTAAGAACTTTCAAAACTTTATCGGCATTAAATGACCCACTGAGGTTGATATGCCGTAAAACAAAACAAACCAAACCAAACGAATACTTCTAAAATCTTGAGTTGATCAAACGAAGTCCGAGTGTCTCCTATTCATTGGAATCGGTTCGGTAAAACCGCCCACTTTTATGCGATGTCGATGAGTGTTTCTTCAAACAGATAAAACGGATATTGTTCATGTGATGGACGTGCCGGCATAACCTACTGCTTGTAAAGAAGACGAAATAAAAACAAAAACAAAAAAAAAGACAAATAGAAGGTTTCCGAAGTGACATGAGGATGTTTGCGCATGCGTGAACTTGTTCGAACATGCGCATCAGAATTCTTGTGTAAAATGAAAGAAAGGACAACAAACACACACACACACACACACACACAAACACATACAAACACCTATATATATATATATATATATATATATATATATATATCAGTCGGTAGAGCGTTCGACTAGGAGTTCGATACCGGCCTTCGCCAACTCAGTGTATGAGTAGCACAGCGATCTGTGCGGTAAAGATATATATATATATATATGTGTGTGTGTGTGTGTGTGTGAGCTTAATATATGTTCAAATGTAAGGCTAAACAAATCGAGAAAATGTCAATACAGGGATTGACATTTTCTCGATTTGTTTAGCCTTACATTTGAACATATATGCCCGCCTAAAAATTAATTAATTATTAACTAATTAATTTTCAAAATTAGGTATGACTTCAATTAAGCACATATCCTACAAAAATTGTCACCTAAAAGCCATATCAAATAAACACATTGTTTATTTACTCACTCTCATATATATATATATATATATGGAGAGAGAGTGAGACAGACAGAGAGAGACAGAGAGAGAGAGAATCCATAGTATTCCCAGAATTTTCAAAGCGAACGCAAAAATAAAATATGACTTATATTTATATACTTATACAAAGTAAAGAGCCGGTTTAGCTCAGTCGGTAGAGTGTTCGGCTAGGAATCAAAAGGTTCTTGGTTCGATACCGGCCCTCGCCAACTCAGCGAATGAGTAGTACAGGAATATGTGCGGTAAAGTGAGGAGCCGATGGTAGGTTCGGCGCTCCACCTCAGATGCTAAAATACTCTCCTTTGTCTAGCGCTAGTGAAAAGGGGATACACTCCCTCGCTGTCTAGCCGATACCGACATTAGGCCGCCCCGACGACTTTACTTGTACAAAGTAGAAATCGATATTCTCCCTCTGCCTCCCATTTTCTCGTTCTTTCTTTCTTTCTTTCTTTCTTTATATATATATATATATATATATGTACGTACACACCATATATATATATATATATATATATATATATAGTCGGGGTGGCTTAAACTTGATATCAGCAAATCCGCGAGGGAGTCTATCCCCTTTTCACTAGCGCTAGACCAAGGATATTGTTTTCGCGTCTGAGGAGGAGTGCCACGCCTACCCTCAGCTCCTTACTTTACCACACATATCCCTGTGCTGCTCATACGCTGAGTTGGCGTGGGCCGGTATCGAACTAAGGCTCACAAGATTTTGCTTATTTATGACAGTTTCTTTTCGTCTGATTCATCAAGTAAACCAAGATGATTTGATTAAAACCGAAACGCTTTAGCGTCGGCTGTCTGTAAGTCAATCTTTAATTTAATTTTATTGTTTTTTCAAAACTTTATATTTTATTACACTGTTGGATTTTATATCCATTTTCTTCTCTCATATATATATATATATCAGTATTATCTGCGTTATTCCGACTATTGTCCTAATCTTCATTGTTATCTGTACAACGTTTCGGCCGATATGCCCTCCGGTCTTCTTCAGGTATTTCTTGTCTTATTTTCCGTCGACTGAATAAAGGTTTAGGTTAAAGGTTCGGTGATGGCTCCCGATTACGACAAGAAGGTTCCCGAATCCGAAAAGAAGGTTCCCGAGTCCGACAAGAAATACTCTCTCTCTCTCTCTCTCTCTCTCTCTCTCTATATATATATATATATATATATATATATATATATATATATATTTCTCTTTCTCTTTCTCTTTTCTGTCCCCCTCTCTCCCCCTCTCTCTCTCTCTCTCTCTCCTCTCTCTCTCTCTATCTATCTATCTATCTGTCTCTCTCTCTCTCTCTCTCTATATATATATATATATATATATATATATATATCCCTCTTTATTCTTTCTCCTGCTGTCATTCTTTCTGCTTGTATCTCTCCCTTGTGTTAGAATTAAACGAGTTGCTATGTATAAGAGAAATATATTGAACAGCACCAACAAAAAACAAAAAAAAACAACTCAACGTAATGATGGTGATGACGTGTCAGTTCGTATTATGTGAAAAGATAGGATGAACGCTGGAGACAGCCGACATTTTCTTTTCTTATTACCTCAGCACAGGAGAAGAAGAAGAAGTAAAAAAAAAACTTGGTTAAATATTCACATATGTATCCAGTCTTGATATGCAGATACTTTTTTCCTGTCACGCACCTTGCTTTCTTCACATCTCTAATTTGTATACGAATCATTATTTGTCTTGCTATCAATTCTTTACTTCCCTCCATTCCTCCTCCCTTCCTTTCTTTCCTCCCTTCCTTCCTTCTTTTTAATTCTTTTTTTAAAACTATATTTACTTTCTTGTTCCTATTTCCCTAGCAATAATTGCATACGCCACCATCTTCTTTTTGTACCTTCTTTCTTTCTTTCTTTCTTTCTTTTGCCACAGCGCCTTTTCTGATACACTCACAGTCATCTGTCTGTCTATCTATCTATCTCTCTCTCTATATATATATATATATATATATATATATTATATATATATATATACTGACCCCTCCGCACGAGCAGGATGTGACACAAGGTCAATTTCTTAAGCGGAGTTCAACAGGTTTGAATTCAGAGTTTTCCTTCTCCTAGACCGGTTGCCTAACCAAGGTTAAAGAGCACAGTCTGCCCTACTATTTACCCATAGCTGGAGGGAGAGTAGAATTCATACCTTTCCCAAGGGTATTAGCGCTAAGTGAAATGCAATTACCACGACCAGGATTTGAACTCGGGGCGACGAGTCCATTTCCTATGACTTTAACCATTACACCACGCGCTTCACACACACATATATATATATATATATATATATATATATATATATATATATATATATATATATATATATATATATATATATATATATATATATATATATATATATATATATATATATATATATATATATATATATATATATATATATATATATATATATATATATATATATATATATATATATATATATATATATATATATATATATATATAGTCATCCACAGACACGTGTTTCGACTTATCAAGTCTCTTCGGTGTGGCTAGACATTTTGTAAGCTACCTACAGCCGGAATTGAACTCCGTTCGGTTGGGTGTCTGTTCGACACCTTAACCATTAGGCTGTCTTCACTTACAGAATGGGAAGGGGATTTTAACTGTTTTAATACACACATCGCTTTGTGTGTAAAGGCCGTCACAGAGTGCTCCATTCCTTATAGAGAAGAGCGTTGCGTTTACGCTTGAGTTGGCGGCCGTCGGCGAGATCCCCCCCCAGAGTGCTCAACCCTAGGGGATGGGGAGCATATATATATATATATATATATATATATATATATATATATATATATTATATATATCATCATGTTGTGCTTGCAGCACGGATATCCATGACAATCTCTCGCCAACCCTCCCTATCATTCATTGTACCTGGGAGGTCCTCTGCTGAGCAAATAGCATCCTCGCATAGCTGGTCAATGTAGGTCCTTGCCGGGCGTCCCACACCTGCATGTCCATGTGTTGGCTTCCACGGGAGAACGCCGCTTATGGGCTCGTCCCTGCTTTTCCAGCAGTGTCCTGCATGCCTTGTCCGTCTCACTCGGATAGTTTGTGAGATGGGAGACAAGTAACCGTACAGCTGCCTCTTCGTGGGGTGCTGCTTCCACAACTTGTTCAAGACTGCACGCAGCATTCTTGTGCTGCTTCCATCTAGTTTATTCTCAAGACGCCTCGTTAGGTTCCAAGTGGTGCAGCCATATAGCAGCACTGATACAACCACATCCTGGAAGAACTGTCGCTTCAGCCTGTCAGGGAGATCGGACCTCCATATGACTGACAATTTGTTTGTGGCCGACCACGCCTTTGCTATTCGTGTATTAACATCACTCTCTGTGGATTTCATCCACAGAGAGCGATGTTAATACAAAGAAAAAGAAGAATATATATATACATCACTAAAAATCTTAGAAGCACTGCATATTAGATACAAAAATCTAAAACTAAACAAAATCAACTTTGATAATACCACCAACGTTCGAAAATGCCTATAATTACTATAAAATTATAATAATAGTAAAAGTAATAATAATGACAATAATAATAAAAATTCTAAAAAAACAAATTCTCTGAGACTTTGAAATAAAAACGGATCACCTTATTCCAGCAAGAAGACCAGACCTAGTGTTGATAAACAAAAAAGAAAGAACTTGTCAACTGGTGGATTTTGCTGTGCCAGCAGATCACAGATATTTGTCCATTTTTTCATTTTCCTTAGCTTCACCAGCTAAGGAAAATGAAAAAATGGTCAAATATCTGGACCTTGCCAGAGAACTGAAAAAGTTATGGAATATGAAAGTGAAAGTGATACCAATTGTAGTTGGTGTACTTGGAACAGTCCCAAAAGGATTGGAAAAGGGTCTGGAAAGTTTGGGAATCAGAGGAAGGATTGAAACCATTCAGAACACTGCACTGCTGCAATCTGCCAGAATACTAAGAAGAGTCCTGGAGACCTGAGGAGACTTGCTGTCACTCAGACTCCAGTGAAAGACCATCAGCTAATGCTGATGTGAAAACTCAAAAGGAGTAAATAACACTAATAAAATAACAACAACAATAATAAACACAACCTATATAAATAGAAAATGGAATAGCCCATTGTTGTACGGTTTCAAAATACCCTGAAGATGGCCCACGATAGGGCGGAAAGTACTTGGTCTATGACATATTGCAAATACATCAGCCAATTTTCGCCAGATATTACAAAAATAATACGGCAATACGAAAAAAAAAAGGACAAAACTTGCAGACAAAAAATGGCTGCATTATTTAACAATATTATATATATATATATATATATATATTATATATATTTGTGTGTGGTGTGTATGTGTATATATATATATATATATATATATATATACGCAACGCTCCCTTTTTAAAAGGTGGCGACCATTACATACATAGAGATGTGTATTAAGACAGTTAAAATCCCCTTTGCATTCTGTGGGGAACTATAGCCGAACAGTTAAACAGTCCGATTTGTGCGGTAAGTGCGGAGTTGATTGTAGGTGTGGCGCTCCAACTTTGGCTGATACCGACTACATTACACATAAACTTCTTTCTATATGCCTATATATCTCCTGCCTCTGTCCTTCTTTCCTTCGGTCTAGCAACATCTTTGTTCTCTCTCTCTCTCTCTCTCTCTCTCTCTCTCTCTCTCTCTCTCTCTCTCTCTCTCTATTTACATATATACATACATATGCATATCTATGCATACATATGTGCGAATATTTACATATATATATATATAAATATATATGTGTGTGTGTTTGTATGTGTGTGTGTGTGTGTGTGTGAGAGAGAGAGAGTATGTGTGTGTGTGTGTTTAATTTAGGATACCATATACAGAGAGTGAACAGCGCTTTGTACCTTTCATTATCTCTATGCGATCATCGAACCAAGTGAATGCACACGTTAGTCATTCCTTTACATACTTAATCAACCGGTTTGTCATGCACCACACAACAGTATATAAAGTGCGTTCACTCGGTCCGTTGATCGCGTAGGCGAGAAGCTAACAGCCATTAAGAGCCATTGACTCTACGTCTACTCTATCCTAATTTAAATATGTATGCGCTGTCTCTGATATTGAACACTTTTTATATCAATAAACATATCGAGCTATATTGTCTTCTTTATCACTCGCCTTAATGTTTTATCTAAACAAAAGAGCATTGATCGTTTTCAAATTTCTATTCACGTATTAATTAACTAATGCATACATTTACGCGACGCAAACTTATACCTACATTTATGTTATTTTCTGTCACCTTAAATCCGATTTGACTCTTCTGATGTTACCTTTGAAGCTGTTTGATGATATATGGGCTGTCAACCTGTATCCATGATGTAACCCTTTTATTTCCTTCTTATAATGAGATTTGTGCTTTTCAATTATTTGTTTATTGTCTGGAGATGTTTGTTTGTCTCTTTGATGAAATATTGTAATTACTTATCTAAAGTATATCTAACTTTGTATGGCTATTCCAAAGGATGTATTTTGTGTAGATGGTTATGATAGCCGACGTTAAAACGTTTCAGTTTTCATAAAACCATCATCAAGACAAGTGGTGCTGGATTTTATATAAGGAATTGGTTCTTTTTTTATTTTTCAAAATGATAACGAAAAATGGGTAAATATTAAGAAAATGTTCTTTTTCCGTTTGCAGGTTTCTATATAAAAAATGTGACATGTTTGGTATACAAAAGAATATTTGAAATACAAATGCATTTCCCTTAACAATATGACGTAAATGTTTTAATCTGCGTAAATAGATGTAATTAAAAATAAAAATAAAATAAAGCTTAATTCACTTATAACTATCTCTATTAATAATAGAGATTCGCTTCCGGGTTTTGTCTGTAACAAAAATTACGTCACTGCTTACGTCACAATATCCCAAATCGTCATAACAGAATGAATGCACTCAAAATTTGAACATGCAACATTTGACAGTCTTCATTGTTTTTTAAAACAAGTTTTAATAAATACATGACTGGTATTATATATCTATATATAGTTTGTTTTATTTTAATACATATTTAAAGTTTACATTTCAAATTGTTTTATTTTTTAATCCTTTAATGAATTTGATGATTTTACTTACTTCGGGTACAAACTCGCTGACATTGAATTTTTTACTCCCACCCCTCAGGTAATATGTTTCAAAAATCTATTCTTACATCGCCTGGAGGGTGTTTTTTGTTTTGTACTAGTATTTAATATTTATCAATTCATATATTTAATAATCTTTCAACTTGACAACTTATATTTATTACTACATATGTTTATCAATATAATCTATGTCTTTATAGCTTGATTTATCTACATAGATGCGTAAAATGTAATGTTGTGTCATGTATTAAAATTGGAAGAAATTTGATTAACAAGAATAAAAGGAATGCGTGCTTATACACAAAGAAATCTATTTACAACAAGGTATAGAATTTTCATTGAGTTCGTGAGTTCATAAAACTGAGTTCATGAGTTTCAAAAAGAAAGCAGACATCTCAACACATGACTGTAAACATCTTAAACCAGTAGAACAATTTACATAACTAGGTAGTAATATCTCATCCACAAAAAGCGATGTTAATACACGAATAGGAAAGGCATGGTTGGCCACAAACAAATTATCAGTCATATGGAAATCCGATCTTACTGACAAATTAAAGCGTCAATTCTTCCAGGTTGTGGTTATATCTGTACTGCTGTATGGCTGCATCACCTGGACCCTAACGAAGCGCCTTGAGAATAAGCTAGATGTTACCTGCAAAAGAATGCTGCGTGCAGTCTTGAACAAGTCGTGGGAACAGCACCCCAAGGCATGGGTATGTTAATGTGGGCCGCCCAGCAAGGACCTACATTGACCAACTATGCAAGGATGCTAGGTACAGCGCAGAGGAACTCCCAGGGGCAATGAGTGATAGGGAAGGTTGGTGAGAGATTGTCATGGATATCCGTGCGGCTTGCGCGACGTGATGATGATGATGTTGGTATAGTTTTTTTAAAACAAGTCTGCAAAAAAAAGGTGATGAGTTTTTTCCTTTTTCAATCACATTTACTTTATCTTTCTTTCTCTCTTTCTTTCTTTTCTTCTTTCTCTTTCTTTTTCTTTCTTTTTTTCTTTTTTTCTTTCCTTGTAATATATCTTCATTGTATTTCAAATATTTCACTTTGTTTTACTTTTTCTTTCTGGTCCATTTGGCTTTTTCAATATTTCTTTCTTTTTTCTTTATTTCTTTTGTTCTTTTTCTTTCTTTTCTTTTTTTTTTTAAATTTTTTTTTAATATATCTTTCCCGTAATTCAAACCTTTTATTTTACTTCTTTTCATTCTTCCTTCTATTTTTCTTCCACTTCTCTTTCTTCCTTTCTTCTTCCTTTCTTCTTTCATTTTAATATTTCATTCCTTTTGCTTTACTTCTTTCTTTCTTCACCTTTAGATTCGTTTCTTTCATTCATTTCAATACCTTTTCTGTCTTTCTATCATTCTTTTTCTTATACATATTTACCAAACACCTCCGCACGATGTGACTCAAGGTCAATTTCTTAAGCGAAGTTTATGAGGTTTGAATTCAGAGTGTTCCTTCTCCTAGACTGGTTGCCTAAACAAGGTTAAAGAGCCCAGTCTGCCCTACTATTTAACCATAGCTGGAGGGAGAGTAGGATTCATACCTTTCCCAAGGGTATTAGCGCTAAGTGAAATGCAATTATCACGTCCTGGATTTGAACTCGGAGCGACGAGTCCATTTCCTATGACTTTAACCATTACACCACGCGCTTCCTTTAATATATAGTTCCTGTAATTCAATCTTTTTGTGGTGATTCAGACCACAAGTGGTAACATACAAGTTAGAGTTAAATATAAAAACAGAAACTGAGAATTGGAATAGACATGTATTACGTGCGTACATAACAAATAGTTGCAAACTTTATTTGTTTGCGGGAATGTTATCTAGAATAATTGTCCACTTAGCTGAAATCCTGAGGTAGGGTATTATCGGAGCCCCTTCGCTACGGCTATCTTGTCGTTCTGTTGGATATAAGAGACGCCCTTTATCGTCGTCCGACTCCGATGCCGGTGGATCAGAAAAAAGGAAGAATTTGCCTCTTTGGCTTTGCCGCCAAAGAATGCTGACCCGTGATTGGCTGTTTTGATAGCGAGGCTTGTAGCAGAAGGACGATAACCCCTACCTCAGATTTCTTTACATTTTTAAAAAAATATATCTTCCCTGTATTTCAATTTCTGTGTTAAACTTTTTCTTTATATTAATTCCTTTGTTTTAGCCCTAGCACCTATATGATTTTCCCAACCCTATTGCCCTTATGGCAAGCCCCAACCCCTTTTTATCATATGGGTGCTAGAAGGCGGTGGCTGCGGGTCTACATATCCTGGGAATGACGTTAAACTCTATCTGATGGTGAGGTTCCAGTTTTGGAGGTTTGGGAATGTGGAGCACCCCATTCATCACCAATTGCTCCCTGGTCACTCTGATCCGGAGTGGTAGTACCTGTTAGGGTCTCATCTATGGGTTAAATAGAAAAATGTATTTATAAACAAAATTGTATTATCCATTAAGAATGATTTAATTTCAAAACTTTATCGGCATTAAAATGACCCACTGAGGTTGATATGCCGTAAACAAAACAATCAAAGAATCCTTTGTTTTCTTTCATTTCTTTTTTTTTTTATAAATCTTTTCAATTTAATTCAACCTTTTTTTTTTCCTTTTTCTTTCTTACTCATTCTTTCTTTCTTTTTTAACATTTCTTCGCTATATTTCAATTCCTTTGTTTCTTATCAATTTCTAAAACTTTTTTTGACTTGTCCTTGACCCTCAACTTAAGGGACAACATCTCCTTTTTTCTTTTAACCCTTCCCATCCTATTGCCTTCCATTTTTTTGCTTTATTCAGTCCAATTCCTCATGTGTCAAACTGTGACTTTTTACATTATCAAGATATATCATGTTTTGTCGGGTCAGCTCCTTTTCAAAAACGACGCATTTCTTCTTTTCTGTTCTCCTTTTATAATTTTCCGCTCACTTTGCTCCCAAAACAATTAAAGGCGACATAGACCTCTTATCATCAAACATATTTGATAATATAGAAAGAGGCCATTATACAGAAGGGCCATTCAGACTCTCATGATTCTTTCTCAAATGATGGACGCTCAGTGGCAGTGGGGGTGATAAGGATATAATACATTACACACACACACACACACACACACACACCACCACACACATATATATATATATATATATATAATATGTTTGTGTGTTGTGTGTGTGTGTGTGTGTGTGGTCTGAAACATATAGACAAGAGACTGAGCTACAGCCATTGACTTTATGTCTATGTTATCCTATCTTTTTTGTACATATATATATTTATATATATATATATATATTATATATATATCTTGTATATATATATATATATATATATATATATATAATATATATATATATATATATATATATATATCGCAGTTACCAATTAAATTTATATATATATATATATATATATATATAGTATATATATAAATGTGTGTGTGTGGTTTCACTTGGCAAGTTTTGATTTTGCGGTATCATATCAGTGATAGAGATGTTACACACACACCACACACACACACACCACACATATATATATATAATATATATAATTTATATATATGCACACACATAAAGTTGTCAGGTAATATTATGCTAATATATATACATATATATATACATATATACATATACATACATATATATATATATATATATATATATATATATATTACCTGAGAACTTTTAATGACCCTGGGTTTTATGGTTTTGCGTATTCATCAGGCAGAGTGAGAAGTTTGTTTAATACGATTATATATATAATATATATAATTAATATATATATATTATATATAATATATATGTATATATATATATATAATATATGTATGTATATATGTATATATATATATATTATATATAATATATATATATTGTATATATTATGTATTATATATATGTATCTATATATACTATGTTATAGTATATATGTATATATAATATGTATTATATATTGTATTCGTTATATCATATATGTATATATATATGTATATATAAATTATGGATATATATATATATCATGTTATGTATTATATATTATATATTATTAATATATATATATATGGTATATATATATATATATATATATATATACATATATAATATATTACATAACATATCTATATATATATATACATAATTATATATAATACATACATCTATACTATATATATACATATATATATATATGTTAGACTCAGTCGGTAGAGCGTTCGGCTAGAAAACGCAAGGTTCCAAGTTCGAATACCGGCCCTCGCTAAACTCAGCGTAAATGAGTAGCACAGGGATCTGTCCGGTAAAGTAAGGAGCTATGGTGGTGTGGCGCTCCACCTCAGACGCTAAAAAATAATCTCATGGTCTAGCGCTAGTGAAAAGGGGATAGACTTCCCTTGCTGTATGCTCATACCGACATTAGGACCGCCCCGACGAGCTTTACTTATATAGTAGAGCGATGTCAAAATTACGTATGGAAACAACTATATAAGCCAAATGACGATCAATACATCGAATGGGGCCTTTGTTTTTTCAGTCGTAACATATGACAGTCTGGCTGAAAATGTGTAAATGATATCTGAGATAAACAATTCTAGTTAGATGGAATTGAATAGATATGAATAGACGGAGGTAGATAATATAGATAGAAAGATACATAGATATATACATATGAATAGACTGGAATATTATATATATTATATATTATATATATATTATATATATATAATATAACTTCAAATATACGCACCTAACATTTTAGAGAGTTGCATTATGAAAGTATATCATTCGCTTAAGAGGGAATTCATGTTAAAACATAATGAGTAAGAACCAAATTACACAGTTAGAATATACAATATACAAGGCGCATGATTTTACTTAAGAGTCGATTTATATTAGATCAGTAATAAATATCATGACGAAATAGCCCCCCCGTAACCCACTAAGTAATGACCCGAGCTATTCTTTGTTGCGTATACTAATATATCAATACATTATAATAATTGAGTGTTTGGTCAAGTAATGAGTAGAATTCACATAAGTTAAACAGTAATTTAATCTAAAAGGAATAGAGTAAACATATTGTTATATTTAATAATGAATAGAGAGTTAAGAGTATAGAATTAAATATAATCAGGAAATAGAGTCAATAACTAAATGTAATTTGATGACTTGAATCCCAGTAAAGCCCGACATTAGTATGGGTATTGGTACATCGACAGAAAAGAATACACACAACAGGTCGCATTAAAGTAGTAATAGATTATTATGATCCCATCATCAATTGCACTTATCTTAAAAAGTTCGTAGCTATTTTAATCCAAATTTAATGTTAAATCCTATGTTTGAAACTGATAAAGTAAACACATAATGACTATAAGTAAAGGGGGAATTCATCTATAGATCTACAATAGCGTTAAGATTCTATTGTTTATCTAATCCAATGTTCATTTAAAACTAATGAATAATTATAATTATATGTAGAATAACTAATATTTTCTTAAATCTTTTTAAACATCTTAGAGATACTGATACAAAAAATGTACCGAGGTCGGTGCATACACAAAGACCGCATACACTCAATCATTCGTAGGTTAGTCTTTCAGATGAATTGCTGACTAACTTTTTGGTTCAATAACCGTTAATAAAGTACAATGTTGTGTAGGCCTATAAATGTGGTATATATTAATCCCCAAGGCCAGTATTAGTAAGCGCTGTTCGTATATAGGAATGTAAAAAGTTCATACTGGGATAAAATGACTCCGTAAGCCCCGAGTGCTCAAATACCTGTGTACGTGGCTGATATTTGCCATTCACTTATCGAACAGATAAACTCCTATGGAGAAAGTGTCATGAATCCTACTGCTTCCCTCCAGCCTTACTGTGATAAAATAGTAGGGTAAGCTAGGCTCTACTTAACCCTTGGTTGGCAACCGTGTCTAGTGTACAATATCACAGAGAAAACTCTGGAAGTTCGAGAGGAGCTCCATGATATCTGTCTAGCATCTGTTAAAGTAATTGATTTTGTAGTGTTCCACAATCTGACTGCAATAGTAATTACTTGTACGAGTAAGGAGATAGGTAGATTTATATACAGATCATCTATAACACAGGACATAGTCTAGCCGACAGTGGGTATTGTATAGAGAGAGATAGTATCATTAACCTATTACCGTAAGCTGAGAGTATTAGGTATTAAAACATGAACAAATAATGACGATAATAAGCGATAGTAAGTGTTGTATGTTCATGTACCTACTGCATTGAACTGTGATATGAATCTCATGATCCCAGCACGTTGAGCCTCAAACTCACAAGCTCGCTAATATGATGTTATCTCACCCCAACCAATATTTGTAGTTCGATCTAAATGAAAAAAAAAAACGCATTCACAAATGTAATATAGCGGATTGCGTGTCAGAGCGAAAATGATATAAAATGCCCCCGATCATTTCGATTCTCAACATAAGCGTCATAATAATCATTAAAATAGAACCTATAATTCATAGAAAAAATTAGACGACATTTTATAGTAAATCGAATTAAAGATGTTCAAAAAAAATAAAATAAGGACTAAAGTAAAATAAACAATAAATATTTAAAGAATAAATAAAATAATATATAAGTATCTATGAATATTATTATAATATATAGATTAATTTCTTTCTTCATATGATTGGAATATTCTTATATTATTTCTAATAATTTATCTTTTATTTATTATCATTTTATATATTATAGAGGCGAGTAAAATTCAGAAGAGGGATCCAAAAAGACAAGAGTGAGAATATTCCATTATATTTTATGATAGAAAATCACGTGCGCGTTATATGTCTTTAATGATTTTTCCGTCTCATGATGTTCTTCCAAAAGAGGTTAACATATAAATGTCCTATCTATTTTTTCTTTGTTTTTTTATTTCCTAACTTTTTTTTTGAATAAAATATAGGTAATTCGCGCATTGCCCGGGAGAAATTATTTCAGAAATATTTAATTTGCTGCACTGAAATTAAAGACTCATTTTATTTTTTCATTCTATACATCTGCGTTAGCAGGATGTCAGTGACAGGTGCCGGCAGAGACGACCACAAAATTCTAAAAGAAAATCCACACACATCAGCTAGCCCTCAGATAAAAGGTCAGACAAACCTGTTAATATATATAGTGTATGATATAATAGTGATATTAGTTTAATTATTATATATCAATATTAGTATTATTATTCGTCAATTATCAGTTCGTAAGACTAATACAAGTACGTTATTGTGTGCCCTGTAAGACCTTACAAGGCGCCGTCCTGTGACTTGTAAAGTTCAATGTTAGAAAAAACTATTCTCGACTACAAACCATATCTACTCTATCTCATCTAATCATAATCACAAACACAGCACCCACAAGCACACCACACACAACACACACACAATATATATATATATACTATATATTAATAATATATACATATAATATACCAACCCTAACCCTCAAGAGTAGAATAGCAGACAAGGGTCAAGTTTTTAAGCGCAATTTCATCATCATTATATCACTATCGAGCGACTAGCAGCACGGCTATACTGGACAATCTCTTGCCAACCGTCGCTATCATTCATTAACCCCTGGGTAGGTCCTCTGTGCGCAATGCAGTACAACGCAAGATTTGGTCTAGTGGTACGCTCTTTGCTGGTCGAAACCGACCTCTGGCCGGTGACCCATATGCATGGTCTTCCAACAAGAAAGAACGTCAACATTATGGGTTCAACTCCGGCTTCTCCGAGCGCAATGCTCCAGCGTGGTCCTTGTTCGCCTCATACGGATGGTTTCGAGATTTAATCAGGTTTGATTCAGAAGTTTCTTCACTTCTCTCAGACCAATCGTAGCCTGAACCATAAAGTTAAATATACTCCAAAGTCCTGTGACGCAATTTATGTTCCATGAACTGGAGGCGAGAGTAATCATATCGACCCCATGGGTATTTCTGATGCTGCCAAAAAAACTTTAGCTAACAACTCAACAAATCAACATAAAAGAAAGAGTAACAGTTAACCAACACTGCGAAATTTAATGAGGTTAAATATTGACGAGCTAAACAAAACATAAGGATCTCCCATACTCAGGCGGATAATTTGGAATCTCTTTGTTGGACATAATCATTCGACGCTCCTAATAGCATCAATAGTGCACTCCTGGTAAGTGCAGAAATATAGCGGAACACTTCTTGGTTTTGCCTAATAATTAATGTGTTTGTTGTGTCACAATTTTTTGTAGAAATCGGATGGCATACTGATAAGAGTATTAACTAAGTAAGGATCTTCAGTGCGCGAACACCACATCGAGCAGAGTTTCTCATAAGGGTAAGATAAGATAAGTCTAATAATTACGACACATTGTAAAGTATATGCGAAATATTAAATGGTTAAAGATATAATTGGCATAATTGAATTGTTCATCTATAAAACAATAAATCATACGCGAAGGTATTTTTTGAATCTGTTGACAAGTAATCGTATTTAACAAAACTAATGAGATGTGGAATTGATCTTCATAGTAAAATCATTCTTCAACTGGTATTTGGTCGATAGTAAAAATCAGTGAGTAGTCAAGTACTATTTCATAGTGAAATAATTCCCGCTCAAACTTGGTTCTTTGCAGTAGTAAATCATCCCTAACAATTACCATCGTTATCAGTCAATTCGGGTTAATTGTGGAATCTTAGAAATTAAGGAAAAATTGAGGGAAGTGGGGTCAATTAATGACCAAGTTCAGGACATTAATACCACTTGACCAGGGAAGGTCGTTAATACCCCTATGATTATAACCTCTAGTTTAAGGTAAGTTAGAATTGTTAAGTAAGAGACAAGAGGAGAATTCATAACAAGCAAATAGGCATTTAAGAAAAGACTGTACAAGGCCTCTGTTTTTCCTCGCATGGACTTATACAGAGGGAGTTTTTGCATAGCACCTACACACACTGATACCTTGGGTGCATAAGGGTACCAATTTCCCCGCTCGTTTTTTTTATTGATTGTAGCAAGGATAAATGCTATAAATTCTGTGTATAACTCTTTTCTAGTTGTTAAGGTGCCATCGTGTCGTGATTAAAGATAAGGAACATCGATTCGACAACTATACAATACCGGTAAAACGGTTTATCGTTTGCACTAATCAACACAGGTAGAAGACGGCAAAGCAGGATGAAACGTTTTACCGTTATTTGTGTGGTCCTTTATTCTCCTTTCTTAACGGTCAGACATGAGCGCGAGCCTATGTTAAACATCTGTAGTGCTGTAGGCGTTTAATCTTATTTCTAAAACAACGGGTACCTATTCCACATGGATTGAGTATTGTGTATCAATACGTCTTTTAACACAGAAAAACTGGGCACACATACCTCCCAGACCTGGCATTCGTGGCTACTCCTTTCTATAGTAAAAGTAAAGGTTTTACACTGTGTAATATGCGTCTGGTATGAGCAAGCCCACATTCCCAGCATCAATTTATTTGCCTAGGATTCATTACAATGGAGTATTGTCACACTGTTATTACTAACAATACATTTGCGGATATTTTACAGAAAATAGAAAGATCCAATGAAGATGATTACTACAAAATACATTGGTGAACTAGAATTTTGATTAGAAAATCATTTGCAGATTATTCTTAAGAGCGAATATAATTATTGCCGAGATAACATCTGAATGAGATGCACTACTATGAATAATGCATGTAGAATGAATTTCTACTAGAGAATATTCTATTGCAGATTATTTACTATGAAATCATTGTAGATGATAGTTAACTCCATAAAATTGCATTCAGATTATTTTTACTAGAACATTGTAGCATTATATTTTCATAAAAAGAACGACGTGATGGATGTTAGAAGTAACTATGGGAAAATACCACTTGCGATACTATAAGAGAGGAGAGAGTACATTGTAGATTATTATAACTATGAAAATACACCGGGGATCAGTGTTTTAACTATGAAATAAAGACATCTGATGAATATATGTACGCTCTAAAGATGATACGATATTTAAATTATTGAAAATGCATTTAAGTAATTTGATATGTGTGAACTCAAGATAGTTACAGGGTTGCTGAGCAACTTTACCCTCAGACGACAAAGCAAATTTCTGTCTGAGGGCGCTTATGTAAGGGAGTGAGGAGCCACGTCTTAAGCTACGCTGTCTGTTCTTGATCACTGATTTTTCACTGCACTGATACGTACGCACTTTGGTTATATGTAGCTTCTACTAATAAATTGAGAAAAAAACTGCCAGTATTTGAAACAGAAGATAAGGAATCAGTTGCGTGGGGTTAGCTTGTCAGGGATAGAATATTTTAACCTTAACAAGCAAGAGTGGAGACTCGTCCCAATGAAACAAATAGATGGTAGTACGGACTCACACAGTCGAAATTCGAGTAATTGCTAGTTGCTACAGAGAATCAATTACTGTTGGTGGAAAGCGCTGCAGGTTGGACTCTAATTGTTATTTAGATCTTTTGCAGAATTTCTGCTTATCAAACAGATGTAACAATATAATACGTTTCTGTTATTGAGACCCGCCAGAGTCTTAATACGCTTGCATCTAGACAGATGGTCTAACAAAATACCATGATCAAGAACAAACCTGAAAGATCTAGAACATTTGTCCTAGAGGTCTTGGGATAGAGCATTTGCATTTTTTTGCTAATCACAGAGCGTTTGGGATATTTTTTTATCACAACATATGTGTAAAATATCAAACGCTGTTATTGATAGATAAGAGCAAGCTGCGTCGATAGTAAAATACAGGTACTTTTGGAAAAAATAACGGTCTATTTTCTAGAGCTAGCGATGGATTAAAATAGTAGCAATTTGCTTTTTTCGTACAATACGGTCCACACGCCCTTTTTTGAAGACTAAGAGAAATGATTTATAGCTTAACAGTGTATCAAAAAGATCAAACGTCACTTTTATTGGCTAGTAGCAAGGATTGTGTTAATAACTGTGTAATGATTGAAAATTTTTGGATAATTAAAAATCATGTAGGGAACATAATTGGCTAAAATTCTTGTTGTAGTCAAGCGACATTACAGTGCTGAATAGCCAGCCGGACATTACAGAAATAATCAGACATCTTTTATGGGGTTAGAGTCTTGAACTTTCTTTATCTAGATTTAACAAAGATGCAACAAGAATTGACCAATATCTTTATGGGGAAGCGTGGCAGCGAGGTACAAATTCAGAACGAGAGCGTTTTGCATTAGTTTTACACACTATTAGTTAAATCTAAGAGATTCTTGACAAGGAAATTAGCAGGACCTTTTTAATTGCGGTGATTAACTGTATTTTTGGCAGATCAGTGTATAATATGACACTATAACAATAGTGTTAGTTCAATGGTAAGATTGATTAGACGTATAATTATATTCTGGTTGTTCCAAACAGATACCCAATTCATCACAAAATCTCTCTTTCTTAGGATGAGACATTTATATCTAAGATAGACATAAGATTAAATAAATCGCAGCAAATAAAATATAACGCTAAGTATCATGTTTTATTACTTCTTGCTGGGAAAAAGCATTATTTGGCTTATCAAACAGAATGTTCAATCGTAGTACTCACATAGGGTTTATTTTCATGTGGTTAGAGTACAATTGATTACTGACTTCTGAACTAAAAGTGCATTAAATATATAGCTGCAAGGCAGTCAGGATATGGCGCCTAATCCATTATGGTATTTTGAATGTCTATATTTGGATGCTTGCTACCTGTTTGTAATTCGTCAGATGGGTTATGCTCTAAGGCTTATATGACTTGTTATCTCTGGAGCTATTTACTTGTTTTCTATATCCCTGTTTTCTGAAGGCAGCTCATGTAAACCATCTTCTTTTCCTTTCTCTTCTCCGTCCTTTCAAAATTTAGTTTAAGTTTATTTATACTGGGAAAGATTCTTCATAAACCTTTTCTTCCCAGGTTTTCATCGCTTTTATCAAACCTTGGGTTCACCCGGCATTTTAGTTTTTGAATTTTTTTTTCCTTCATTTTTTTATTTCTTCTCTTTGCTAATGCTTCATTCACGTCAATCTCATGCGGTGGATCCCGTCAGCCGAGGAAAAAGAAAGACCAATTGTATTGAAGTTCAATTAATTACAATGCAGTACTATTTCCCGCCGATGGCAAAAGTTCGGAGGAGAAAGAGCGCGTCTCCATGCTTGTATGATCAATGCACTAATTTGTGGAAATTCTGTCCTCATATGACGAAATTAAGGCTGACTAATTTGTTAATATCGAATGGAGATCAATCGGATTTCTAGAATCTTGGGTTTGTCGATTAGGCTAAAAACTAGAATGAATTTTTCTCTATATCACAAACGGAAACGAAATAAGAAATCTTAAAACCACAAAGACTAATTCTTTTCTGATGTGACAGTGCTAACACTACACATGGAAGACCAAGGTTAAGGCAATGATCAGAAACTTTAACGGATGTGTTGAGCAGGAGCGGTAAAATTCGATACATCTGTATTCCACCTTTTGGGTATGCTTATTAGTAAATTCATTTCAGTCAGGCGAAAATCACAATAATGGCCCGTAAGATTTTTCCCAAAAAATGATATTCAAAAATAAAGGAAACTATGAAATCCAATGTGGCATTGCAGTCTCTGAAGACATTAGTTCGTTGTGAACTTGAAGTTATCTGCATGCCTCTAACTGACGAACAGATATCGAAAAGACCTCTACATTATCAGAATAACCGTGCCGGACCACGCAGATGAACGCTTATTGTGAAGACTAATGCACGCGTCAGATGTATGCGAGTGTAGACCGGTGCTTTCTCGGATGCCAGAGCTTTCTTACTGGAACTCTTGGATTTTATGATGTTTTCTCGGCAGGTTAGCTTCAGACATGAAACAGTACGTACTGGAAGTGTCGATCAGTTCGCGCGAAATCCAACTATGGCGTAGATTTTCAAATGGCCGATCAAAATAGCGAACTATATCCAATTATCTTTAATGATTGACAGATAAAGTGTTCAAAAAAGTATCTAAAAATCAGCATAACAATTTCAATTTTTGGAAGTTTGAAAGCCAGAGGTAGGTGATAATCCGCAAAAGAACTATCCCGGAGCACAACATAACGTTGCATTACTAGCCAACTTCTTCAAAATACACGCAGCTCAAAAGAGACGCCATCAATGCATCTGTAACCGCTTGCAAATTTCGTACTGATATTATCTCCTACTAACCGATGCATAATTCGAATTAGGACTTGAACCCTTCAATATTACAAACATTTAATACGAATATATTGAATTCCTATTCATAGTTGTATTAGGGTAATTTTGAATAGGCTCGGGGTTTAAGGCTCAGTTAGGTAGCATAAGACTGTTCGACTAGAAACCCCAAGGTTCCTGTTTGATACCGGCCCTCGCCAACAGGGTATAGAGTAAGCACGGTTTTCCTTCTAGAACTAGATGGCCTAACCAATGGTTACAATAGGCCAGTCGTGCGCGCTATCTATTATACCAAATGGTGGAGGAGGGAGTTGTTTGATACAATAACCTTTATCTCGCACGATAATTAGGCACAATGAGAAATGAAAACAGTCTCGTTCTCAGGATCTTGAAACTCTGATATATAGCTCTATAGCACGGAGCCGTTAAGATCAGTAGGTAGATACCGTCAGCTAGGAACCTACAGAGGTTCGCTTGTTCGATGCGCGCCCTGCCAACTCCAGGCGTATAAGTGCACAGGGCTCTGTGCGGTAAAGTAAGGAGCTGTGGTAGACGTGGCGCTTACCCTCAGAACGCTGAAAACAATCTCCTTGGTCTAGCGCTATATTGAAAAGGGGATAATACGTCCCTTCGTAATTGCCTCGGATACTCGAATTAGGCCACCCGTACGGACTTTCTTTATCAGGGCTATGCACAATTCAAACAACCACGTCGAGGAGTTGAAAAGAGAGGAGGTGAGCGCGTTGAAGTGAATAAGCTAATCTGATTTCAATCGAATGAAAAGATGAAAGAAGGAAAGAAAGAAAAAAAGTGAGTGTGTGTGTGTGTGTGTGTTGTGTGTGGTGAGGGAGAGAGAGAGAGAGAGAGGAGAGAGAGAGAGAGAGGGGGAGAGATTATTATATTTTTACATATTGAATTATATTGCCATAGCTCTTAAGTAACACATCAGATGTAGTAATAATCAATTATCATAATGGGGTATATACCAGGTCCTGCAAATGAAGATTATTATTACTTTTACCTTTTGAACTATTTCGCATAGCTCTTAAGTAAACATATCAGACGTTGTAATAATCAAATTTATCATACTGTGGTATTCTACAGGTACTGCTAGTATTTCCTTATTAGCTAAAAATTTTCTCTTAAAAAAGTAACGGCATTGCTAAGAAAAGACATCTGCATTAATGTGCACGTACCAGTGCTGTGCAGGTCAGGTCAAACAGGATCTTCCGTCTTGCACCTGCACTTCGTCAGCTGCTGCCTATTCACATGTGCAACAAGATGCGCAGTCATGCGGAATATAGTCATTCCTGTGTTATGTAGTTCTGCATTCTGGAAAAAAAAAACAGCTGCACTCTTTGACACTTCGCTTAGATCACGTGACACTTTCATTTGGAATTCGTCAACTTAGTCTACCCGAATCAACAACGCACTTTCTAATGCTGCTAGTGCTAAATGATGAGTGTCGCATGAGTAAGTGGGTGGCTGGTTGCTTTTTTCACTTAGCGGACATGCCCCAAAGCCGACGCCCGCGGCCTGTATCAGGTAAGTTTTATTTACTGAAATACCACTGTGACAATTATAGTCCATGATTATTAGCAAGCGCTATAAGATAGAAATGAAAACAGGTCTCTCATATTTAGAATCAAGGGGGCTAGTGGAAAATGATGTGGGGTATATCGCGCCGAAACGTGTTACAAATAACAATGAAGATGGGGACAATAGTCTGAATAACGAGCATAATACTAATCTTCAAGCCTCATCTCAAACATTCTATAGTATTAATTATTTTATTTATAATTATTAATAAATTAACTAGCAAATATATGCACCCTCCGGTGCAAGTATTTAGTTTTAATGTAATAAATTATAGATTTAATTAGAAATAATTAAGAAACTAATAACAATGCAGATTTAAAAAGTTGAAACAGAGGGGGTATAAATCGAAAAATAGAACAGCTGAACCTAACTCTTCTCCTCACTCCCGTCTTTCATTACAAATTTCCCTAATTTAACTATTTAGCTAAAATAGAAAGGAAAACAAAAGTACAGTTTATTTCTTCTTGTTAATATATTTCGTTAAGATTTATACCCGAGATTTTTAGTCATATTCATTAAGATAAAAACCAAACAATTAGAAATCAATAATACTAAGCACAATATTTAATAAAATCAATTTTTGATCCCAATATGCAAATTAGCCTTCCTGTTAACACCTGTAAACCCTCTATTTTGTTTGTATATATAAATCAATTGCATGGTATTACTATGTAGATAAGCAACAAAGTATAATGTAAAACAATTTTATTATAATTGAGTTTTAGAATAAAAAATAAAGTCACGGGGAATGTGACGTAACATAACTAAGGGAATTGGAACTGAGAGTAATATAAGTTTTCGGANTTGATAAAAAATTACTAAGGAATTGATTGATTAGTAATATAGTTTCGGTTACAGACAGAAAAACACACAATCTCCATTATAATAAGATTAAAGTAAAGAATACTCACTTCATGTCAGAGAAAGATGAAATTCCTTCATGAACAGTGGACATCAAAATTATTCACATCAAGCCTTATCTCAGAGAATAGGAAGCGCGTGGTAATGGTTAAAGTCATGGGAAATGAACTCGTCGCCACGAGTTCAAATCCTGGACGTGGTAATGTGTATTTCATTTAGCGCTAATATCATTGGGGAAAGTATGAATCCTACTCTCTCTCCAGCTATGGGTAAATAGTAGGGTAGACTGGGCTCTCTTAACCTTGGTTAGGCAACCGGTCTAGGAGAAGGAAAACTCTGAAATTCAAACCTGATAAACTCCACTTAAGAAATTGACCTGTGTCGCATCCTGCTCGTGCGGAGGGGTTGGTAATATATATAGAAGGCCGTTTTAACTCAGTTGGTAGAGCGTCCGACTATGAAACACAAGGTTTCTGGTTCGATATCGGTCCTGCCAACTCAGCGTATGAGAGTAGCATAGGGACCCTGTGTGGTAAAGTGTGAACGGATAGTAGTGTGGCGCTTCACCTCACACCAAGCCACTTCTTCTTTGGCTAGCGCGCTATTGAAAGGGGGATAGACCCCCTCGCTCTCTGACTGATACTGATTTTACCCCACTCCGACTCATCTCAATAGTTTCTTTTTTATTAAAACCTGGAATGTGTTACAGGAAATCTTAGAGTTGAATTGAGATTAGAACTGTTTAAGCAATGAATCAAACCTTCATACAAGAAACAAATATTCTGACTACTACTTCAAGTTATTATTATTATTATTATCAGACAACTCAATAGTTTGTTTAGTAAAACCCGGAATGTGTTACAGGAAATCTTAGAGTTGAATTGAGATTAGAACTGTTTAAGCAATGAATCAAACCTTCATACAAAGAAACAAATATTCTAACTACTACTTCAAGTTATTATTATATTATTATTCAGACAACTCAATAGTTTGTTTAGTAAAACCCGGAATGTGTTACAGGAAATCTTAGAGTTGAATTGAGATTAGAACTGTTTAAGCAATGATCAAACCTTCATACAAAGAAACAATATTCTAACTACTACTTCAAGTTATTATTATTATTATCAGACAACTCAATAGTTTGTTTAGTAAAACCCGGAATGTGTTACAGGAAATCTTAGAGTGAATTGAGATTAGAACTGTTTAAGCAATGAATCAAACCTTCATACAAAGAAACAAATATTCTGACTACTACTTCAAGTTATTATTATTATCAGACAACTCAATAGTTTGTTTAGTAAAACCCGGAATGTGTTACAGGAAATCTTAGAGTTGAATTGAGATTAGAACTGTTTTAAGCAATGAATCAAACCTTCATACAAAGAAACAAATATTCTAACTACTACTTCAAGTTATTATTATTATCAGACAACTCAATAGTTTGTTTATAAAACCCGGAATGTGTTACAGGAAATCTTAGAGTTGAATTGAGATTAGAACTGTTTAAGCAATGAATCAAACCTTCATACAAAGAAACAAATATTCTACTACTACTTCAAGTTATTATTATTATTATCAGACAACTCAATAGTTTGTTTAGTAAAACCCGGAATGTGTTACAGGAAATCTTAGAGTTGAATTGAGATTAGAACTGTTTAAGCAATGAATCAAACCTTCATACAAAGAAACAAATATTCTAACTACTACTTCAAGTTATTATTATTATCAGACAACTCAATAGTTTGTTTATTAAAACCCGGAATGTGTTACAGGAAATCTTAGAGTTGAATTGAGATTAGAACTGTTTAAGCAATGAATCAAACCTTCATACAAAGAAACAAATATTCTGACTACTACTTCAAGTTATTATTATTATCAGACAACTCAATAGTTTGTTTATAAAACCCGGAATGTGTTACAGGAAATCTTAGAGTTGAATTGAGATTAGAACTGTTTAAGCAATGAATCAAACCTTCATACAAAGAAACAAATATTCTGACTACTACTTCAAGTTATTATTATTATCAGACAACTCAATAGTTTGTTTAGTAAAACCGGAATGTGTTACAGGAAATCTTAGAGTTGAATTGAGATTAGAACTGTTTAAGCAATGAATCAAACCTTCATACAAAGAAACAAATATTCTGACTACTACTTCAAGTTATTATTATTATCAGACAACTCAATAGTTTGTTTAGTAAAACCCGGAATGTGTTACAGGAAATCTTAGAGTTGAATTGAGATTAGAACTGTTTAAGCAATGAATCAAACCTTCATACAAAAGAAACAAATATTCTGACTACTACTTCAAGTTATTATTATTATCAGACAACTCAATAGTTTGTTTAGTAAAACCCGGAATGTGTTACAGGAATCTTAGAGTTGAATTGAGATTAGAACTGTTTAAGCAATGAATCAAACCTTCATACAAAGAACAAATATTAACTACTAGACAACTCAATAGTTTTTTAGTAAAACCCGGAATGTGTTACAGAAATCTTAGAGTTGAATTGAGATTAGAACTGTTTAAGCAATGAATCAAACCTTCATACAAAGAAACAAATATTCTGACTACTACTTCAAGTTATTATTATTATCAGACAACTCAATAGTTTGTTTAGTAAAACCCGGAATGTGTTACAGGAAATCTTAGAGTTGAATTGAGATTAGAACTGTTTAAGCAATGAATCAAACCTTCATACAAAGAAACAATATTCTGACTACTACTTCAAGTTATTATTATTATCAGACAACTCAATAGTTTGTTTATTAAAACCCGGAATGTGTTACAGGAAATCTTAGAGTTGAATTGAGATTAGAACTGTTTAAGCAATGAATCAAACCTTCATACAAAGAAACAAATATTCTGACTACTACTTCAAGTTATTATTATTATCAGACAACTCAATAGTTTGTTTAGTAAAACCCGGAATGTGTTACAGGAAATCTTAGAGTTGAATTGAGATTAGAACTGTTTAAGCAATGAATCAAACCTTCATACAAAGAAACAAATATTCTGACTACTACTTCAAGTTATTATTATTATCAGACAACTCAATAGTTTGTTTAGTAAAACCCGGAATGTGTTACAGGAAATCTTAGAGTTGAATTGAGATTAGAACTGTTTAAGCAATGAATCAAACCTTCATACAAAGAAACAAATATTCTGACTACTACTTCAAGTTATTATTATTATCAGACAACTCAATAGTTTGTTTATTAAAACCCGGAATGTGTTACAGGAAATCTTAGAGTTGAATTGAGATTAGAACTGTTTAAGCAATGAATCAAACCTTCATACAAAGAAACAAATATTCTGACTACTACTTCAAGTTATTATTATTATCAGACAACTCAATAGTTTGTTTATTAAAACCCGGAATGTGTTACAGGAAATCTTAGAGTTGAATTGAGATTAGAACTGTTTAAGCAATGAATCAAACCTTCATACAAAGAAACAAATATTCTGACTACTACTTCAAGTTATTATTATTATCAGACAACTCAATAGTTTGTTTAGTAAAACCCGGAATGTGTTACAGGAAATCTTAGAGTTGAATTGAGATTAGAACTGTTTAAGCAATGAATCAAACCTTCATACAAAGAAACAAATATTCTGACTACTACTTCAAGTTATTATTATTATCAGACAACTCAATAGTTTGTTTAGTAAAACCCGGAATGTGTTACAGGAAATCTTAGAGTTGAATTGAGATTAGAACTGTTTAAGCAATGAATCAAACCTTATACAAAGAAACAAATATTCTGACTACTACTTCAAGTTATTATTATTATCAGACAACTCAATAGTTTGTTTATTAAAACCCGGAATGTGTTACAGGAAATCTTAGAGTTGAATTGAGATTAGAACTGTTTAAGCAATGAATCAAACCTTCATACAAAGAAACAAATATTCTGACTACTACTTCAAGTTATTATTATTATCAGACAACTCAATAGTTTGTTTATTAAAAACCCGGAATGTGTTACAGGAAATCTTAGAGTTGAATTGAGATTAGAACTGTTTAAGCAATGAATCAAACCTTCATACAAAGAAACAAATATTCTGACTACTACTTCAAGTTATTATTATTATCAGACAACTCAATAGTTTGTTAGTAAAACCCGGAATGTGTTACAGGAAATCTTAGAGTTGAATTGAGATTAGAACTGTTTAAGCAATGAATCAAACCTTCATACAAAGAAACAAATATTCTGACTACTACTTCAAGTTATTATTATTATCAGACAACTCAATAGTTTGTTTATAAAACCCGGAATGTGTTACAGGAAATCTTAGAGTTGAATTGAGATTAGAACTGTTTAAGCAATGAATCAAACCTTCATACAAAGAAACAAATATTCTGACTACTACTTCAAGTTATATTATTATCAGACAACTCAATAGTTTGTTTATTAAAACCCGGAATGTGTTACAGGAAATCTTAGAGTTGAATTGAGATTAGAACTGTTTAAGCAATGAATCAAACCTTCATACAAAGAACAAATATTCTGACTACTACTTCAAGTTATTATTATTATCAGACAACTCAATAGTTTGTTTATTAAAACCCGGAATGTGTTACAGGAAATCTTAGAGTTGAATTGAGATTAGAACTGTTTAAGCAATGAATCAAACCTTCATACAAAGAAACAAATATTCTGACTACTACTTCAAGTTATTATTATTATCAGACAACTCAATAGTTTGTTTAGTAAAACCCGGAATGTGTTACAGGAAATCTTAGAGTTGAATTGAGATTAGAACTGTTTAAGCAATGAATCAAACCCTTATACAAAGAAACAAATATTCTGACTACTACTTCAAGTTATTATTATTATCAGACAACTCAATAGTTTGTTTATTAAAACCCGGAATGTGTTACAGGAAATCTTAGAGTTGAATTGAGATTAGAACTGTTTAAGCAATGAATCAAACCTTCATACAAAGAAACAAATATTCTGACTACTACTTCAAGTTATTATTATTATTATTATCAGACAACTCAATAGTTTGTTTAGTAAAACCCGGAATGTGTTACAGGAAATCTTAGAGTTGAATTGAGATTAGAACTGTTTAAGCAATGAATCAAACCTTCATACAAAGAAACAAATATTCTGACTACTACTTCAAGTTATTATTATTATCAGACAACTCAATAGTTTGTTTATTAAAACCCGGAATGTGTTACAGGAAATCTTAGAGTTGAATTGAGATTAGAACTGTTTAAGCAATGAATCAAACCTTCATACAAAGAAACAAATATTCTGACTACTACTTCAAGTTATTATTATTATCAGACAACTCAATAGTTTGTTTAGTAAAACCCGGAATGTGTTACAGTGCTGATTTAACTTCTTAACACAATGTGTAGATCTGCTGATTCCATGGTAACAAGAAGGATTTAAAGATTACTAAGAAAAGTCAATGTATTATTACGTTCGCTTAATGTCCCCAGCCCAAAAGATAACGTTCAAATCGATATATCGAATTGTAATATTCGTTGTGTGATATTTTGTTATCTCACGGCAGCTTTTTTTTGTTTTCTTAAATTGAAGAGCAGGGAAAACAAAGAAATGTTGTTAGTCTGTAGAGATACCGACAGTTCGGATTCAAAATAAAAATCAAGTTTCCATCCCCACAAAATACAGAGAAGAATATCTGTAGTACTAGCAGGACCTGTGAATATACTCAGTATGATAATTTAATTATTACAACGTTTGATATGTTTACTTAAGAGCTATTGGGAAAAATAGTTCAACATGTAAAAAGTATAATAATCTTGATTTAAGTCACTCTCGCTGTTTTTTCTTTCTTTTCTTCTTTTCATCTTTTCAGTATGTTCGATTGAAACAAATTAGCGTTATCACTTCCGCGCGATTTTCTATATCTTTCCCGAACTCTCTTGCTTTTTTTCTTATTATATTTTTCTATATCTATTGTATTTGATTAATTTTCTTCATCTTTTCAGTATATTCGATAGAAACAAATTAGCGTTATCACTTCCGCGCGATTTTCTATATCTTTCCCGAACTCTCTTGCTTTTTTTCTTATTATATTTTTCTATATCTATTGTATTGGAATTAATTTTTTAGATATTACTAGCAAATATATGCACCCCCCGCTGGGTGCAAGTATTTAAGTTTTAATGTAATAAAATATCATATTAATTTAAAAAGGCTAATTAAACTAAATAAGAATACAGATAAAAAGATTTGAAACAGAAAGGGGTATAATCGAAAAATAGAACAACTGAAACTTACTCTTCCATCACTCTCGCATTCATTCCGAAATTTTCCTAATTTAACTATTTATTTAAAATAGGAAGTAAAGAATAAAATTACAGTTATTTCTTCTTGTTAATGGATTTCCTTTAAGATCTATCCCCGAGATTTGTACTCACATTCATTAAGATAAAACCAAACAATTAGAAATCAATAATACCAATCATATATTTATTAAAATCAATTTTTTAATATCAATATGCAAATTAGCCTTCCCGTTCACACTGTAAACCGCTATTTTGTTGTATATATAAATACATTTGCATGTTATTAGTATGTAGATGTGGTCAACAGTATTAATAATGTAAAACAATTTTATTAATAATTGAGGTGTAAATAAAAATAAAAATAAATGGAGAATGTGATATAAATAACTAAGGGAATTGTGATTTGAGTAGTAATATAGTTTCGGTTACAGACAAAAAACACATAATCTCCATTATAATAAGATGTCTTTGTTTTCCGTTTATTTTTACTGTACCATAACGACAAATTTGATCCGAGTTCAATCCTAATGGACATTAACCAACATTACCTAATCGCAAAAATCAGAATATTGCCTCGCTGAAGGCTAATTATGTGACGTCATTGTTCGCAAAGAACTTTCGTCAGCCCTATCGGCTGAGGCTTTAGAATACACCTCTGCAGAGGGGTAAGACCCCCCCGCAACAAACACAAACGGCGCCACCTGTTGGCTGTGGGTGGCAACCCGTGATGCTTAAGGATATGTAACACTCCGCTTAAACCCTTACTTAGGCTAGACGGGCGATTGAAGAGGCTCACTCTGATCAATCGGCTGGTCACAAGCCTTAGCACCTATATGATTGTCCCAATCCTATTGCCCTTATGGCAAGCCCTAATCCTTTTTATCCTATTGGTGCTAGCAGGCATTAGATGATGGTTTTCATGCCCTAGCAATGACGTTAAACTATCTGATGGTGAGGTTCCAGTTCTGGGGGTTTGGAGAATGGGAAGCACCCCTTCATAACCATTACTCTCTGACCCGAAGTGGTAGTACCTGTTAGGGTCCCATCTATGGGTTAGATAGAAAAACATGAGTTTATAAAAAAACATTGAGTATCAAGAATGAATTTAATTCAAAACTTTGTCGGCATTAAATGACCCATCGAGGTTGATATGCCGTAAACCAAACCAAACCAAACAAAACCAACCAAAAAAGTCGAAGGGGTGGCCTATAGTCTACAGCGAGGGAGTCTATCCCCTTTTCACTAGCGCTAGACCAAGGAGATTGGTACTCATACGCTGAGTTGACGAGGGCCGGTATCGAACCCGGAAACTTGTGGTTCCTAGTCCGACGCTCTACCGACTGAGCTACACCGTTTCTGCAGATCAATATTAATCACAATATAGAAGCATCGCTATCAGTATTTCACCAACTGGACAATGTTGGAGATCAAAGATCGATTTTTATGTATATCTGATTGTCCCCCTCCGCCCCCGGCGGTGTTACTTTGAACAACTGACGCCCTTCCCGGTGGCCTTTGCGTTCGTGACTGACAACAGGGGGCGCTATCTAATCGGTTTGGTCACAGAGAATAGTATAATTAGAACGACTTGGGTCTTTCTAGTTTTATCGAACGATATTCCGGAAGAACTGGAAATAAATCAGCCAAGAATTGCTCGTCTGGCCCACCAGACTGTTGTTCTAACACATTTGAAACGGAACCACTGGCCCAGGGGGTTTAAGGATTGAACATATATACTACTGTAAGATTCAATTCCGACACGTTGTGAGACAAAACATTTAATATATATAACAGCACATGGAAACGATAAGATACATAATGTACAGGAGAATAGAACATGTAAATACATATACAATATTTAGGTATAAACAAGATACCCAAATGTACATAACATATAAATGTTACAGACACGGAACTAAAGGTTGGTCAATGCTGTATAAAGGACTTACAGTAATGTAAAGGGGGGGGGGGCAAAAGCCCCACTGAGAAGGGGGTAGATAGATTCTAGTCCATAACAGTTCTTGAGAAGCGTCCAGCTAAAAAAGGAAGCAGCTTTTGAATGAACGCACTTAACTACCAGAGGTCCCCCTAGTGGGAACAAACAGCAACGCAGCAAGAAGATAACTCTTCCAGCAAAAGGAAGATAATCCCCTACACTACCATCCCGACGATTGGGCACCTCACGTGGTATAAGGGCTAGCAAGCTAGATTAGAAGACCATTGTTAATGAGTTCGATTCTCATTAGGTGCTCCATAGTTCCGGCCTTGTGCTTCAACTGAGTTAAGCCTAGTTAATAACTAATATCCACATCTGGTTTCGATTCACTTTCACATAACCTTACTCTTTCCCTCTCTTTGAGCCTTTTCCTCTTCCTTTCACTCATTGCCATTTTCTGTCTGTCTGTCTGTCCCTCTCTCTCTATATATATATTTATATATATGCTGCCCATCCCCCTTTGGAGGGTATTTCGCTGACGACCGCCAACTAAAGCGTAAACGCAACGCTCGCCTATAAAAGGGATGGAGCACTCTATAGCGGCCTTTACATACATACAGATGTGTGTATTAAAAACAAAATCCCCTTCGCATTCTGTGGGTGATGATAGCCGAGCGGTTAAGCTGTCCGACTGATGCTGAATCAATCGGGTTTCTATCCCGGTTGTAGGTGGCTCACAAAATACCTAGCCACACTGAAGAGACTTAATACGTCGAAACACGTGTCTGTGGATGACTATATATATATATATATATATATATATATATATATCAGAGTTTTGGAATTTGGTTGAAGTGTTGTGTGTATATTTGGTTTTGGGTTTAGTTCTAAAACCTATTATAATGTGAGTATAAGAAAGACGAGGTAACGAGTATGTTGTTCATTTGCCTGGGATTGATTTTTTTCTTAATATTTCGGGATGAAATTTCCCTTCATCAGAATACTCTAACAAGTCGGAGTCATACAAAGGGACGTGCCATTTTCTGTCTGTCTGTTTGTCTCTCTGTCTCTGTCTCTGTCTGTCTGTCTGCCTGTCTGTCTGTCTGTCTGTCTCTCTCTCTATATATATATATATATAGATAGATAGATAGAGAGATAAACATATATATATATATATATATATATATATATATATTACGTTTGTATATAGATGTATGTATGTATACATATGTATATATATATGTATGAATATGTATTTACTCGCCTATTGTTTACAGACTTGAGTTCTCTAGTAATTGTAAAAACATAAACCCTGTAAGTTTGTATCAATTAATTTTCCACTCCTTACTGACAGTCACCGTTAGCCGTGAGGGTAATGAGCTTGACAGATGAAAATTCTGTTTCATTTAATGATTGTATCCTCTTTTCATAGTTAATACATGAAACTTGTAATAATGAGACTATAGTAAAAAGGAGAGATTTTAATTCCTTTTAGTTTTTTATAACACACACACACACACACACACACACACACACACACATATATATATATATATATATATATATTTGTGAATAAAAAGGCCTTAAATACCATGGGTATCGTGGTAATGGACCATTTCCATTCGTGGGTATCTAGTGGAAATGGTCCATAACCACGATACCCATGGTATTTAAGGCCTTTTTATTCACAAATAACTTTGCTCTGTTTATAATAATTAAACATCGAGCTCATACGGAACCTGAACTCTACAACAAACTACTGGTAGAGAATAGGATCAGCCTAGAATCACCTTGTACCAAGAAACTTGGCACCACACCAAAGTATATATATATATATATATATATATATATATATATATATATATATATCCCTGTTATTTAAGGCCTTTTTATTCATGAATAAATATGCTCTGTTTATAAAAATTAAGCATTGAGCTCTCATACGGAACCTGAATTCTACAATAAACTACTGGTAGAGAAAAGGACCAGCCTAGAATCACCTTGTACCAAGAAACTTGGTACCCCAACAAAGAATATATATATATATATATATATATATATATATATATTGACATTTCACATAGAGCTAATACCCTTGGGAGAGGTATGAATCCATATATTCTCCCTCCAGCTATGGGTTAAATTGTAGGGCGGACTGGGCCCTTCAGCTTTGGGTAGGTAACCAGTCTAGGAGAGGGATAACTCTGAATTCAAAATTCCTGAGGTCGGTCGTTGATTGGGTTTGTGGCAACCCTTGATGCACCAATTCTTTTCTATTGACTGTACCAAAAAGTGTGGATGGTCCAACACAAGCCTTCACCACTATAAACAAATCACTGTGTGGATGTTCATTGTATGAACACTTATACGTCGATCGACGGGAGAGTCCATCATATATATATATATATATATATATATATATATATATATATGGAGATATGATGGATCTAGTAGAATCCGACAGTATTAGGTAGGTAGAAGGATGGTGAAAAAGAAACGAAAACTCAAAACAAGTCTAAGAGTTGAAACGTTTCGTCCGAATTCATACGGACATCATCGGTCAAATGATTTTTATTGAAAGCAAAATTTCGTGCAAGTACATGTGAATTTGGTGAGGGGGTTGAGTTAGTAGCGGAAGTGAAGGGAGTGAGATTAGTGCCAGACATGAATGATGTGCGGGTAGTATACAGGAAGTGGAGAGAGGATAGGAGTGGATGGGCACAGGGGTGGGTAAGGGAGGGGGGTATGAATTTTCATTTCTTGTTCACCATCCTTCTACCTACCTCACACACACACACACACACACACACACATACAACACACACACACACACACACACACACACACACACACATATATATATATATATATATATATATATATATATAGTGTAATCTCTCTCATCGATAACAATGGATAAGAATTCAATAACTTTGTCTATCATGTGCTTTTACACAATGAACCAGACCCACCTGACTGTGAGTAACAATAATTCACAATAATATCACTGATGTCTCTTCGCCACAGGGACAAGATGTTTCAAGATGTTTCAGGCTTGCACGTAATTGATCATTGCCATTCAACCTTTTGTGCCGCAAGGTTCTCCATTGTTATGTGGCATTCGTGTCTGTTTTCTGTCAGTTTCTCTTCATGTCTCAAAGTCAAAATTGCATTTGCTTAAGGTCATCTTTAAGTGTATCCTTATGCCGACAAAATGGGCGACTCACTGGACGGATAAATCATTTTTTCTTAAAATAATTGTTAGTTTGCGATATTAGAGTTAGTAATCTATTTTGCCGTTCAGGTGCGTTCCTGTTAGTGATGTTGTGGACGTATTTCATATTCGATTCATAAATTTTGTATATATTTTTATTTCTCGAAACAAGGACATGTATATGTTGTGTACATTATATATACTAGCAAAATAAAAAAACGCCCTCAATTCGATGTAAATATAGATTTTTGAAACATATTGCCCGAGGGGTGGGAGTTAAAAATTCAATGTCAGCGAGTTTGTACCCTAAGTAAGTAAAATAACCAAATTCATTAAAGGATTAAAAAATAAAACAATTTCAAATGTAAACTTTAAATATGTATTAAAATAAAACAAACTATATATAGATATATAATACCAGTCATGTATTTATTAAAACTTGTATAAAAAACAATGAGGACTGTCTAATGTTGCATGTTCAAATTCTGAGTGTATTTATTCTGTTATGACGATTTTGGGTAATATGACGTAAGCGAATCTCCATTATTAATAGATTTCTGTTGATAAATTTTGTGATATAAGGTGTGTGCTAAATGCCCGCTCTTACTTATAGACTAGGCCAGAATTATGGGATCTAACTCTTGGCCAATCACTGGCAGTACTCTGAGGTTGATACAATACTTAACCCCGACCCTACTGGTCATAATTTCTGTGACATTCATGGACGACGGACATAGGATTAAATGATTGGACCTTTACCAATAAGCAGGATAGGACTTATACGCTTACCAAAGGATTCCATAACATAGGACTTTCTTTAAGCCCTTTTCAACTGGCCAAGGATGGCATTTAAAAACTTTACAATTTCCAGCAGGGAAAATTTGGCTCAGAATTTCCGTAGAGGACTGTTCATGTCAGAAGTCACCCTGACGCAACACCATGAAGCTAAGAGGTCCGGAAGAACAAAGCACCGGCACATCAACATCTTCAGGGACAGCCTTCAAATGCGACATGTGTGGTCGAAAATGTTTTTTCAACATTGGACTTCACAGTCACAGGAGGCGCTGTAACTTCAGGGGCACAAAAACTTTATTATAGTCTATATATATATTATGTTATATTACGCATGGGAAAGATATGGCCTGCTATAAACAGATTATCAGCCCTATGGAAATCCGATCTCAATGACAAGTTAAAGCAGCAGTTCTTTCACGTCGTAGTCGTATCAGTACTACTCTACGTCTGCACCACCTGGGCCCTAACGAAGTGACTGGAGAATAAATTAGATGGTAGCTGCACAAGAATGCCTCGTGCAATCTTAAACAAAACTTGGAAACAACACCCACAGCTGTACGGCCATCTGCCCCATATCACACAAAACAAGACAAGCCAGTCACTGCTGGAGAGCAAGGACGAGCACATAAGTGACGTTCTTTTATGGAAGCTATCATATGGGCACGCCAGCGTGGGCTGTCAAGCAAATGCATACATTGACCAGCTCTGCGCGGATACAGGATGCCGCACAGAGGATCTCCCGGGGACAATGAATAAGGGTTGGAGAGAAATTGTCATGAATATCCGTACTGCTGGCGTGACATCATGATGATGAGATATCATGTTAAATTATACGTTGTAATATATATATATATCATATTGTATATTTTATATATATACTAGAAGTGACTACCCGGCATCGCCTGGATAGAGGAGGGATTTTTAAAAAGTTAGTCTCGCAGATCCATTATTACTTATCGCAAGCGAGATCTTCGCTGGTCGCTCCATAAAAATCCCCACGGAAATATATAACAATATAGTAAGAAATTTCCATTCAATGATTTACTATTTAAAATTTTTTAAAAATATAAATGATGCAATTAATTCAATCAATCAATATTATATTTCAAAGCAAAAAAAAAAAAAAAAAAAAAAAAATACGAAAAAGAAGATAAACAAAATAACATGCAAATGACTTTCCCTTCTGTTACTTTTCAAATTTGAATTTTTAAATATCTTCCCAAATATTAATCAAATGTTCTTTATTTTTGCTCAAAAACAAAACCCTGGTGATACTTAATGTCATAAAGTTTCCTCCAGACACACAGATACACACAACTGCCCTTTATATATGTATAGAAGATTATAAAAAATAGCATTAAATAACCCACAGGTTTGATATGCCATTAAACCGCACCAATGCAGAGCAAGCCATAGAACGGGAGGCTGTTCTAAAGTTGGTAGCCTTGTACCCTTCATCCATATCACGTGACCAAACCATCTCAGGAGAATCTTGATTAGGAATAGTTCCATGCCAGAAATGGTGCAATTCCTAAGAATATCCCAGTTCCTGGTTTTGTCATTCCTCATATCTGACGTGAACAATTCATGGGGAACGTATCAAGTTCGTTTATATGCTTGCGATAAAGTGTCCAGAATTGAACGTCATAGAGGGGAGCAGGTGAAGACCCCCCCGGATTTAAAGATGTCTATCTTGACTTTGAGAGATACATCATTCGCGCACCAAAAGCGATGGTAAAGGCTTCTAAAGGTTGAACTGGCTTTGCATATAGGGGCTATATATATATATATAGTATGAACAAAAAGTAATAAGACAAGCAGGAATATTTCTTATATGTTGTTTATTCTCAACTAGTTTCGACCTTAGGTTCTTAATGTTAGAGTCACAGAGCAAATTCATGAAATAGACTATAATGAAAAATCGCTAAGTCTTTGTTATTTCTTATAACTTATATATATATATATATATATATATATATATATATATATATATATATTAAAATTCGAAGGCAATACAATGCGTATAAAATAAAGACATATGTTTTTTATGTCTTATCGATTTCGATAAGACATAAAAAACTTCTTTTTGTCTTTATTTTTATACGCATTGTATTGCCTTCGAATTTTAATATTTTATAACATACTTAACAATGCTTCAAGCAAATTACCAATTACTTTTATATATATATATATATATATATATAT
>CM042155.1:70380430-70390430 GCA_023376005.1 Doryteuthis pealeii
CCATTTCCTTTTTTTAAATCAAAGTTGGGTGCTTGTAGCATTTGACACTCTATCCTTGTGTTTTCTCAGATGACTCACCAGGCCAGTCCTGGAGAGACATACTCTTCCACATTAACTGCACGTTGGAACTTCTCCACTTTGAATGTTGCTGGGCTGAAAATTACCCTTTCTAATTGCCCGCTTCAGTTTTTGGTGTTTAACAAAAAAAATGTTCAATACCTATCAAGAAAGAATAAAACATAACATCTTCAGCATAAAATAACTCAACAAGGGTTGACATGCCATAAAACCCAACCAACTAATCTATCAAGTAATAACATTTAGTTATACTCACTGTTTTGGATCATCCATTTTGAGTGGATCCATTGAATCCAAAATAACCTTCCAACTGTACGCTGATTCAGAGATTGGAACTTTTTTTTCTTCACATTTTTCTTCTTCTTCATCTTCATCACATTCATCTTCAGAAACAATCTTCAGAATTTTGAACACATTTCCCGCATCAAACACCTAAAGAATGGAAAGAAAAAAAAAATCACTTTTAGTGATGCTGATAGCTTTTTAATTTAGTGCGTCCTGGGATGCAAATATTTGGGTTATTTCCTATAACTCCAACATAAACAAAGGGGAACCACTCATGACTGATAAATCATTTATTTATTTATTGATCTACTAGGAAAAAAGAAGACGGGGTTAAGGTTAAGGAGTAGTTTAATGGGAAAATAAATAAATTTATCAGTCAAGAGTGGTTCCCCTTTGTTTATGTTGGACTTATAGGAAATAACCAATATTTGCTTTGAATGAGTCCCAGGGAAAATTTATGGGTCCCAACTAAAGTTTCTTAATAGAAAACACTATTAACCCTAACACCGCCTTCCATTGGGTGAATTATGGAGACGTGTTGGTGTAATGGTCAGAATTGTAGGAAATGGACTCGTCGTTCCGAGTTCAAATTCTGGACAAATATTTTTGAATTTCACATGGCGATAAAACCCTCGGGAACTTTTCTCTCAACACTCCCTCAAGGTATGGATAAATAGTAGGACAGACTGTGCTCTTTAACCTTGGTGAGACAACCAGTCTAGGAGAAAGAAAACTGTTAAACTCCGCTCGAGTGGTCACTACTGGAATAGGCTCTGTCATAATTAATGATATATTTCACTAATTTCTAATAACTCATTTTTTTACGTCAGTTAATCGAAGTTGATTTTATTGATAGAATTGACAAAAAAAAAAAAAAAAAAAAAAGAAAAGAAAAAGAAAAGAAAAGATGAAACAACGGTTTATTTAAAAGCGCGTTTTTTTTTTTTTTTTTTTTTTTCTCTTCTAAAATTGGACCCTAGATTGTTTTTCTAACCGAATTTCAAAACGGATATATTTTCTGAAATATAAAAAAAAACATAAAACAAAAAAAACTAAAAAAAAAAACTAAAAAAAAAAAACTAAAAAAAATATGCCCGTTAAAATCCTTTTCTAAAATAAAAAAACAATCAAACAACAAAACATCAAAGTTGATCTGCCACAAACAATCAATGTTTACGATAGATTGTTTACTAGAAACAGCTACCCAGCGGCAACTTGGTAGAGGAAGGGGCAAAAAATTCTGGTGTATTGATTTGTTTACGCTTGAGATTTAAAAATGCTGGACATTTTTTTAGTAGAATTTCAATGATACTTCTACGTATATTTTAGTTTTTAAATATCTTCAACTATAAATCAAATTTTCATAATTTTTGCACAAAAAGCAAAAACCGGTGATAATTAATATATATATATATATATATATATATATATATATATATATATATATATATATATATATATGTTCAAATGTAAGGCTAAAAAAATCGAGAAAATGTCAGTCCCTGAATAGGTCTCAATGTACATTCAGGGATTGACATTTTCTCGATTTGTTTAGCCTTACATTTGAAAATATATGCCCGCCTAAATTCATTAATTATTAACTAATTAATTTTCAAAATTAGGTATGACTTCAATTAAGCACATATCCTCCAAAAATTGTCAGCTTAAAGCCATATAAAAATAAACACATTTGTTTGTTTACTTACCCTCATATATATATATATATATATATATATATATATATATACCAAGGAATTTACTCTGACGATGGCCGTTATTCCTTGTATACTAAAATAATTATAGTTTTCTATTATTGTTATTTTATTATCCTCCAAATATATATATATATATATAATTTGTCGTTTAATTGTTTTATTTTCGTAATTCAATCCGGACATACATACACACATACATACATACATACCAACATTCCTTTATATATGTACAGATTATGCAATGAATCCAGTAATTTATTTGAAATAAAACTTAAAAACCCATCAAACCTATTTGTATTAAAGCTAATTACAGCGGGATATTGAGTGACTACTTTATAAAAAGTTATTTAAACCTCCACTTCAGAAGCATTCATTTATCTCTCTCTCTCTCTCCATCTCTCTCTCTCTCTCTCTCTCTCTCTCTCTCTCTCTCTCGCTCGCCCTCTGTCTATATATATATATATATATATATATATATATATATGATGAGAAGATATAGGTAAATAGATATAAAATCCAACAGTGTAATAAAGTATAAAGTTTTGAAAAAAACAATATTAAATCAAAGATTGACTTACAGACAGTCGACGCTAAAGCGTTTCGGTTTTAATAAAACCATCAACGGGGCCTAACATACTAATTGTGCATCATACGAAAAGAAAATTTTGTAAAACAAGTAAAAGCTTGTGAGCCTTATTTTCCGATTTTAGAATGCTCAACTCGTCAAACGAACTGCAAGAAAAATGTAAAAATGAAACGTCACACGGTGTTAGCGTTTCCATTCAAATAATTGATGATGTAAAAATCCCAAAAATCATTGGTTTTGGAAAATCCGAAAAATTTATTAAAAGATAAAGATAAAAATGTTAAATATTTCTAAAATGAATATTTTGTGGTGTTAGGTAAAATAGTTCGTGTAAAGTAGAAAAAGTTCAAAAAATATATTATTGTGTATGTGGAAAGGTTCATATATATCGTTGTGAGTAAATGATGTATGTATGTATGTATGTATGTATGTATGTATGTATCTATCTATCTATCTATTAATCAATCTATCTATCTGATCAATATGTCAGTCCGTCTATCTATCTATCTATCTATCTATCTATTACTAAATGAATAGTTATGATTCTCTTATAATCACACAAGTTATTTAGAGAGAAAATCTTTTAACAAACTAAATATATATATATATATATATATATATATATATATATATATATATATATATATATATATATATATGCGTGTGTGCGTGTCTATACATATTTATAAAAGTTTGTTCATATCTATCTATCTATCTATCTATCTATCTATCTGAGTACCTTTGTTAGTTGATCTAGCACTGAATAAATTATTCTTAACAGTTATATAGTTTTAAATATTCCTCTCTAATACTAATATATCTCAAAGTCCTCATATCTATCTATCTATCTATCTATCTATCTATTAATCAATCTACCTATCTAATCAATAAGTCAGTCGATCTATCTATCTATCTATCTATCTATCTATCTATCTATCTATTTGACCCCTGTGTCAGTCCGTCTATCTATCTATCTATCTATCTATCTATCTATCTATTACTTAAAGAATAGGCATGATTCTCTTATAATCACGTAAGTTTATTTAGAGAGAAAAACCTTTTACAAACAACTATATATATATATATATATATATATATATATATATATATATATATATATATATATGCGTGTGTGTGTGTCTATACATATTTACAAAAGTTTCTATCTATCTATCTATCTATCTATCCGAGTACGTTGATATATTTTTACGGTGTGTCAACTTTTGTTAGTTTATCTAGTGCTGAATAAATTATTCTTAACAGTCATATAGTTTTAAATATTCCTCTCTAATACTAATATATCTCAAAGTCCTCATATTCATCTATCTATCTATCTATCTATCTATCTATCTATTACCTAAAGAATAGTTCTGATTCTCTTATAATCACATGAGTTTATTTATAAAACTCAAACTTCGTCTACCCAAGTCTCGAGATGTGAAAATGGCGATACTATTGAAATGATAACCTATCGATTAGAACATTTGAATTTATTTTTGTCTATGCAGATCGATAAGTGTTAGGGGGAGGGCGTGGGGTGGGTTACTTTTTTTTTTGGTAAGATAAGTTTTTTTTTCATTATCATTTTGGCGCTGCTCTTCCCTTTCATCTTTTAGTTCTCCTCTTGTTTTATTATTATTATTATTATTATTATTATTATTATTATTATTATTATTGCAACTCAGTCGTGTTCTGTGATTTCGATGACATTGGCGTCTTGCTCATGTCTCCACATCCCCCAGAGTCACAGGCGCGCATACACAAACGGCTATGGTTGATAATAACGCCGGAATGATCTAATTAGTCAGCAGCTAGAATCGAATTGTAATAATCATGGAAGAATAGCAGACCGAGAAGGACAGACGAGTGTGCGAATTCTTTCAAAGTCATGAAATGCGGACATTAATTCAATTTGAAAGTAAAATAATTTGGTTTTGTTTTGTTTGTTTTACGACATATCAACCTCAGTGGGTCATTTAATGCTGACAAAGTTTTGAAAAAAAGTCATTTTTAATGCATACTCAATTTTTTTATAAATACATTTTTCTATTTAACTTTAACAGTTCACTACCACTCCGGGTCAGAGTGGACCAGGGAGCAATGGTGATGAAGGGGTGCTCCACATTCCCCAAACCTCCAAAACTGGAACATCACCATCAGATAGAGTTTAACGCCATTCCCAGGATATGTAGACCTGCAGCCACCGCCTTCTAGCACCCATATGATAAAAAGGGGTTAGGGCTTGCCATAAGGGTTGGGAAAATCATATAGGTGCTAGGGCTTGACTTGCCCAGCAGATTGAACGGAATGGGTCTCTCCAACTACTCTTCTAGCCCAAGAAAGGGCCAAAGTGGAGTATTGCAAGTTATGAACTGCTCGACCACCTGGGTTCTATCCTTAAGCATCACAGGTCGCCACCCACGGCCAACAGGTGGCCCCATTAAGGGAGTCTTATCCCTCTGCAGAGGTGCAGTCGGTGCATTCTAACACCCCAACCGAAAGTGAAATAACTATTCAATCATGGATTCAAAATAGAGCTCTTTGATACCTTCATTGGTTAGGTTCACAATCTTCAATTTTATATCCCCCCCCAGAAACTCTCAGACATTCGGGGGGGGGTTCGTTAATCCTCATCATCATCATCATCATCATCATCATCATCATCGAGAAGGCAGGTTTACTTTGTGTTCATCAGGTTACCTAAACTGAATCTTTATCGTTTTGTTTAACTGTACAATAAAACAAAAGTCGTCGGGGTGTTCTAAAGTCGGTATCAGCCATTTTCGGTGTTAAATTCCGCTATTGGTATTAAGTGTATCACCAGTGGATATTCCTTGTGGCATAAAGTTTAATGTATTCATTGAAATAGTTTGAAGGGAGAAAGATGGCAGTGCCCATAGACACCCCTTGTTAGTCAAACTGACAACCCCCCCAGGAAAACTGACCTTGTGTCACATCCTGCTCGTGCGGAGGGGTTGTTATATATAATTTACATCAGTTTCTGTAGATGGGATATTGCTACCCAGGTACGTGAACGGGTATACTAATTTCAGAGGCAGAATAAAAATAGGTAGTTAGATGTTGATCGACCACCAGCTAAAACTTACATTTATTAGTTCTTGGCGGAAACTAGATAACGTTTTAGAGACTTGTCAAGAATAAAGATAGAAAGGATGTATGGAGAGAGAGAGAGAGAGAGAGAGGAGAGAGAGAGAGAGAGAGAGAGAGAGAGAGATTTTACCCATTCCTAAAAAAAAGGTAATAGCCTAATGTCTTAATTTCATTATCTAGAACACAAAAGCAAAGTTTGAAGAGCATAATAGCCATTTTTATTTGTTAGTTGGCATCTACTAAAGACAATGGCGTAATATCCACTTGTTTTATCTGCAACCGCTTGAGTGGCTAAACAGACCAATTTTTGAATGGCAATCTCTGGTGCAGTGATTGCAAGCAAACGGTGATGCTTGCTGGAGATACTGTTGTCTCTCCTTCCTTCTGGCTCTCTTTTCTGTGGCGGTTTCTTTCCTCTATTTGTCATCCCTTTTCGTTTCTTGCTTAACGAGGAGTTGCCAGGTCATACGGTCTTCTGCATAAGCCTCCCATGTATTGGTGTCGATTTGGCATGTCTTCATCTGTCTCTTGCAGACATAAACAATTCTGAAATAATATATACTGGTAGGACCTGTGGATATACCACATTATAATAATCTAATTATTACGTTTAATATGTTTACTTAAGAGCTATTGTGAAATTGATCAATATATAAAATGTATAATTATCTTGATTTAACTCTTTCTCTCTCTCTCTCTCTCTCTCTCTCTCTCTCTCTCTCACACACTTTTTTCTTTCTTTCCTTCTTTTCCTCATCGATTGAAACAGATTAGCGTTATTGTTTTCGCGTTATCACCCCTCTCTCTATCTTTCTCCTACTCTCTTTCTTCTTTCTTTCTAATATTTTATATGTGTGTAGCATGTTCTTTCTTTCTTTCTTTCTTTCTTTCGAATAAAAACGGAATAGTCCATTATTTAGCTGAGGTGACGACACTCATAAGAAATAAGAATTCATTGGAAAAGCGATACCAGATAATCAGTATTTACATTTTTGCATTTCGTCTTGGACGGTTTGGACGGTCTCATTTTTAACCAGAGGGTGTTGCAAGATGATAACGGACGGAAGATTTAGGAACAAGTGTATTAATGTATAGATTATTCAGGAATAATATTTATGTCACATAGTGTAATTCTTCTCATTCCCCTAGACTACCCACCAATAACCCATGTGTAATCTGAGGAAATGTACACAAACACTGAATGGAAGTTCAATAGCATCCATCACCTTTTAAACAACAAAAATCTTTTTTTCGTTTACTTGTTTCATATTGTCCTGAAGAAGGTTTTTTTTTATATAAACCGAAACGTTCGAACGTCGACATTATGACCAATAATAAACTTCCACCTAGTGTAACATCCCGTGTTTGTCTACATTTCTCCACATACTGTCGAATTACTTTCCTCATTTTACTCCCATAGAGTAATCTATAAAAACAAGACGAGATTTATCCAATCGTAGAATTTTGAAGAAGGCGGCAATATTGAAATTAGAACATATCGATTATTGATTTCAATTGGTTGTTGTCTGTGTCCATTGATTTGTGTCAGTGAAGGTTACTTTTTGCAAAGATAACTTTGTCATTATTATCATTAATTTTGGCTTGAGTTTCTTTTTATCCTTTCATGTTTTTATTGCAACCCATTCAGGTCATCTCTTCGATGACAGCCAAGAACAATTATTCGTTTTGAAATAGGAAAATAGATTAATGCATAAATTTCATTATTCAGGACCGAAAAAGCAAAGTTCAAAGGAAATAATAGACATTTTTTCTATAGCTTTACAACTGTAGCATAATGGTCGGGCCTTACCCGGGAACACCATATTTGTGGCCTTGTGCCATACACAGAGAAACCTTAATAGGATCTAGCATGATTCTCAGACCTTACGGGAGTGGGCAAGCAAGAGGATAATGGCCATTTTTATAATTTTACTATATAAGTAATTAATAAATAATAAATATCATCCAAGAGCAAAATGTCTGTTACACTTGTATCTGGCAACGAAACAAAATTGAAGGGAATAATGGCCGTTTTCAATACTTTTACAACATAAGCAATTAAAAAATAGTACACACTATCCAGGAATAGAATATGTGTTGTATAAAAATGTCTGTTACAGAAAAAACAAAGTTTAAAGAAAATAATCACCATTTTCTATATATTACAGCGTAAGCACTTTGGAAAAATACAAACCATCCAGAAACAAAATGTATGTTATATAATCTTATTCAGGGCCGAAAAGAAAAGTTTGAAGGGAATAATGGCTATTACTTTTATGGCATAAAGAATTAAAAACAAAAACAAAACAAACATTATCCAAGAGTCAAGTTTGTGTTACATAGAGTTATACTGGGTGGAAAGGCAAAATTTGAAGGGAATAATCGCAATTTTATATACTTTAACAAAAAAAGCAATAAAAAATAACACAAACTACTAAAAACTAAAATGTGTTTTACATAGTGTTAAACAAGAAATAAAAGCAAAGTTTTTTAACGGAATAATCACCATTTTCTATATATTACAGCGTAAGCACTTTTGAAAAATGCATACTATTCAGAAACAAAATGTGTGTTATATGATCTTATTCAGGGCCGAAAAGGAAAGTTTGAAGGGAATAATGGCCATTACTTTTATGGCATAAACTATTAAAATAACCATTATCCAAGAGCCAAATTTGTGTTACCTCGTGTTATACAGGATGGAAAGGCAAAATTTGAATGGAATAAACGCAATTGAATATACTTTAACAAAATAAGCAATTAAAAATAACACACACTACTCAAAAATAAAGTGTGCCTTACATAGTGTTAAACAAGACATAAAAGTGAAGTTTTAATGGAATAATGGCCATTTTCTAAACTTCTACCAAATAAGCAATTAAAAAATGACAAATCGTAAATATTTTTTTACCCATGACCAAAAAGCAAAGTTTCGTTGGAATAATGGCCATTTTATAAATTTTTACTGCATAAACAATTGAAAATAACTCATTCTATCCAGGAGGAAACATTTTTATTACGCTTGACCAAAAAGCAAACTTTCATTGCCATTTTCTAAACTTTTACTACATAATCAATAAAAAAATAACAAATTCTATCCAAGAGAAAACATTCAATTATACACGACCGAAAAGTTTGAAGGCAATAATGGCCATTTCCTAAACTTTTATGAAATAAGCAATTAAAAAATAACAAAATCTATCCAAGAGCAAAATTTCTGTTACACATGGCCGAAAAGTAAAGTTTGAAGGCCATTTTGACAATTTTCTAAACTTTTAACAAATAAGCATTTAAAAAATAACAAATTCTATCCAAGAGGAAATATTATATTACACATGGCCGAAAAGCAAATTTTGAAAGCAATAATGGCCATTTTTGAAACTTTTACAACATAATCAATTAAAATTTTGGAAATTTTAGGGCTGTAGTTGAATGCAGTTTTACAGTGGATATTCTTTGTGGCATAAAGCGTGATCCTGTCTCGATGGAGAAAGACGTAGTATCAGTTTTAATCCTTGTCTGTTGATCTGTCCTGAAAGTAAAAAGTTGTATCGAAGTTGATCCTGTTGGTCATTCCTTTAAGCAAAAATATCCGCGACCCCTTGGTGACACATTTGACCTCTCGCATGTGACCCACTCTTTAAACATATATAGTAAATATAAACACTTTTCTTATATATTTATCTAACAATACTTGACCGCCCAGTCGGCTGTGGCGTTAGAATGCACCGACTGCACCTCTGCAGAGGGGTAAGACTCCCCCAGTGGGGCCACCTGTTGGCCGTGGGTGGCGACCCGTGATCCTTAAAGATAGAACCCAGGTGGATGTGCAGTCCATGACTTGCAATACTCCACTTTGGCCTATCTTGGGTAGACGGCGTCGGAGAGGCCACCTCCGATCAATCGGCTGGTCACGTCAAGCCTTAGCACCTATATGATTTTTCCCAACCTATTGCCCTTATGGCAAGCCCCAACCCTTTTTATCATATGGGTGCTAGAAGGCGTTGGCTGCGGGTCTACATGTCTTGGGAATGACGTTACACTCTATCTGATGGTGAGGTTCCAGTTTTGGAGGTTTGGGGAATGTGGAGCACCCCTTCATCACCATTTCTCCCTGGTCTACTCTGACCCGGAGTGGTAGTACCTGTTAGGGTCCCATCAATGGGTTAAATAGAAAATGTATTTATAAACAAAATTGTATTATCCATTAAGAATTGATTTATTT
>CM042155.1:70392930-70407930 GCA_023376005.1 Doryteuthis pealeii
AAAGAAAGAGAGATCTATTCATATCTGTCCATCTCAGTTTGTTCATATCTATCTATCTATCTATCTATTCCAGTCTGTTCATATCCATCTAGTTCAAGCTTTTCATATCTATCTATATATCTATCACAATCTGTTCATATCAATCAATCAATCAATCAATCAATTATCTATCTATCTACGATCTATTTATCTCTGTTCATATCTATCAATCTATCTATCCAACGATGTATATCACTCGGTTTATATCTATCTATACTTTATGAGTTCGAACCTACCCATAACACACCCGGAACTACCAAAAACATATCCTGCGGTGAAGGTGCAGTTAATCGTAGAACAATAACTAGATGGTTCAAGAAATTCGGGTCAGGTTGCTCGAACCCCAACGGCAAGGTCTAGCAGCCTAAAACCGTGAATTTCGAAGTCATGGTCTAAACCACAGAGGCAAATCCATCGAGTAACACTCGGGGAGTATCAGGAAAGCACAACTGGGTTCTTCATCTTCTCGACCACGGCAAAAGCATCCAGAGCGCCGAAATGTGCCTCACATTACCAAAATATTGCAAAACCTTCGGCTCACCTTTGTAAAATAAATAGAGAAAAATTTTGCGAAGCAATATTCTCTTGTAAAAATATAAAGGTATCTTTGATGTTCCTGGAAATAAGAATCCGCCTCTTAATAACCAGCTTCTTGACTACCTGATAAGCATTATCTGTGTTATTCGGACTATTGTTATAACAAATTACTCTGCTTCCAACTTCTGCTCCTAATGTTCAGATCAAATTACTCAAGCTTCGTGTGTACAGCTGGACAACGAGGGAGTCAGTCCCCTCTTCGCATAGTGCTAGACAAAGAAAGATTAATTTTGATTTAGGTTAGAGCGCCACNTACGGCTATGGTCCATTACTATTCAATAACTAACACAAACAACGTACAACCGTCTCGGGGCACAAGATTTAACTTTTTGAAATATATATTCAATATTATATTGAATTAGAAATAAAACTGAAATCCCATAAAACCAACTGTCAAACAAAGAATATTATCTCTTCTTATTATAGAATGGAGATGTGTGTTTTTAAATGTCTGTAAACCGAAACTATTAACGCACTCCAAGTACAATTCTTTTGTATTACGTTACATTCTCGCATGACTTTTAACTTAACCTCAATTATTAGTAAATTGTTTCGCATTATTAATAATGTTTGTCCTTACCGTAATTTACTAATAACATGCAGTTATATTTATATATACCAAGAAAATATTTGTTTACAGTTGGGAACGTGGAAGGCTAATTTGCATATTGAGTATTAAAAAGTTTGAATTTTAATAACATATGTGTCTAGTAATATTTAACTTCTAATTGTTTCGTTTTATTTTAATGAATATGAGCAAAGATTTCGGGGGAATAAATCTTTAAAGAAAATTCATTAAACAAGATAGCAAATAACTTGCAATTTATTCCTTTACTTCCAATTTAACTAAATAGTTTAAATTAGGAATAATTAGCATGACGGAGTGTGAAGACGTAAATTCAGTTCTCCGGCTATTTTTTCGATTATACCATTTTGTTTCAAAATCTTGTTTATCTGCATTTTTATTTAGTTCATCAGCCTTTTCTAACTTAATAATATCTTATTACATTAAAACCATAAATTGCTTCAGCCGCCGGAAGGGTGCTATATTTGCTAGTATAATATAGAAAAACGCTCACCGTCATCAATTGCTTGGTTATTATCAACTACAAGAGTGAATGCTGCTGCACGTAATACATGAAAAACATTATAAAAAAACTATTGATAAATCCGTGGCAAAACGTTACTTCTTCTAAAACTATATTTCCTTTTCCGAAATAAAACATATTAAAGCAACTCTCATCATAATTTGGAATTCCCCAACTATTTTGACGGAAACAATCCGAAACCCTCCATATATTTCCATAATGAAAACATAGCACATCCCAAATAGCCTAACAAAACATATTTATTGAATCATGATGCACCCCAAAATTGATCAACTGGATGAAAAATGTGTTAACAAATTAATACGTAACAATGTTCTTCCACCGAGACCCCTAAGAAAAAAGTCAATCTGATCATTTTATTACAAAAAAATTAAAAAACTGCCAAGAATCTCGTCAACATCACCAACCCCCGACCAAGAACTTACTCGTCTTAATGAGACTGTTGCTGTATGAATTCAAATGGAGCTCGTAGGAGATTGTCTCTCCTAAATTAAATAACCATTATTGCCCGACGACACTACATTATCACGCAGTTCTTGACATCTGATCTTGATTCCAGCTCCAATTAATCAAACACCAATCTTAAAAACACAGTTCATGCCCCCCTGCTACTACTGCCAAAATTCTAAGACTCGGAAAATACACCACACTCTGCGAAAAAAAAACCTTCAAATAATCGATTGCTTTATTCCCAAAAACATCTAACTTAAACAGAAATAAACTTTGAATAAGCTGAACATGTTCTTCCACTTTTAATTTCCGCACTCTATCTCTTCCCATATACACTCCTTCCTCACAACTTGTCCTCCCACAAAAAATCACTACTGCTCGTCAGCTCAACCACTACCATTCCTACAACCTCCCACCCAATTGTTATTACTCTCCCACTTCCTGCAATTTCGCTTGGCTAACTACTCGTTCCTCGTAAAAAACGCAGAAACACAAGAACATACGCATTCGTTCCTTACCTGAGTGATGGGCAACTGTATGGGCCGGAAAGCGGCTCGTTATTTTGAAACCTTTGGTACGACTCGTCTACAAACCCAGTTTCCACCCCGACAGCCAAAAAGATGGCCCGAAAGAATTAGAAGAGTGATCAACCATAGAACGTTTCCCGCACCACAATTGTCTGTACTAAGTTCAACAAAACTTGTATAAAAAAGAAAACACTGCTGCCTCAACAGCTTAGTTTAAATATATATATATATATATATATATATGATATATATATATTACTATATACCTATATATTAAAAAAATTTTGAAAAAACCAGTGTTCCGTAAAATGGGAATGAATCATCAAAATTCATCCCATTTTCGACCGGAACACTTGTTTTTAAAAATGTGTCTTTTATATGTGTCGATTTATTTCATATTATCCAATATAGTAATATAAATACGTATATATAATATATAATATATATATATTGATATAGTATATATAGTATGTGTGTGGGGCGGGGGTGTTCAGTTTTGGACGAGTCCAATTCGTTGTAAGGGAAAAATATCTTCCTTAGAGAATTTTTTCAATAATCACAATTTGTACTTAAAGCCCCCCTCTTTCCAGAATACAAGTCGGCTACCAGAACGTTCCAAGCCCCTTCCGCATTCCCTGTGGATCCTTTGTAACACTCTACAAGATTGAAAAGTTTTCTTTCATGTGCTTGATAACACAGCTTTTGTTTTCAAAATTGCCGTTATCCCGACACAGGCACCAGCAGCAGATCTGGAACATAGAGAGTGCAATTAAGATGGAAATATTTTTCCGTTAGTTTCGCTTGTTAATAGACTAACTAAATGGTTTGTGGAAGTAGGGAATTACCATAATTGTGGTACGCAGTCAATTAATAGTGGGCTATCATCGAGTGGAGAGGAAAAGATTCTCGAGACGCCTCTATCCAGCCAAAATGAGAGCAGGTCCGATGTTCGCCATTAATGAGTATTGAGCTTGGAATAAATGGAAAGAGGAGATTCATTTTCAATCTCTTGTTGTTTTGATTATTTCATTTGTTCTTTTAATCCATATTTTGACTTCTATGGCTGATCTCTCACACTGCGTGGTTAGAGAGTTTGGCACTAGTTAATGTGTCTTCGGAAGTAGGCAAGACGTCAAATGACATAACACCGGATCCTGTGCCAGTATTTGAAGGTGTTGCATGTGTGGAAGACTAGGCTATGATATCGTGTATAAATGAGAGAGTGTTGGCGCAAGAAACTAAGTAAAGTATGGCAGAGAGAAAAGTACTGTTATTTGGGAAAGCACAGGGTAGTATATATCGCAATAAAATAGAACAACTGAAACTTACTATGTGCAAGCCACGCTCGTCTTTCATTGTTATTTTTTCTAATTTAAGTATTTAGTTAACAAGAGGAAGTAAATAGATAAAATGACAGTTTTATTTCTCTTGTTAATGGATTTTCATTTAGAGATCATTGAGACTTTCTTGCCCTTAATATTCATGTGAAATATAAACAAAAGCTTACGAAATCAAAGTAATACTGAAGCACATATTTATTAAATCACGGATTTTTAATATCAATATGCGCAAATACCTTGACCTGTTCACACATGTAAAGCCGTATTTTGTTGTTATTATAAATTACATTGTTGTTAATTGTGTGTAGATATGGTCAAACAGTAGCTTCGACTCTGGACTCAATTGATATAATAACACGAAGGTCGATCTCAGGGGGCTATGGGCCTCCAGGCAACACCTGCCCCCTTGATGTTATAAGGGGCAGGTGCTGGGTTTTATCCTCAGTCGAGGCTTCCCCCCCTTGAGGGGGTGAATGCCTGACAGGATCGCCGCATTCTTTCACCTGCCACTCCAATGAGTTCTCGGCTTGTGGGTGGTCCCCACATAAATAGGGCCTTTGTCCTGACCCGTACAAGTTGGGGTACGTGGAAAATTCTGGTGTCGTATGTTAATACAGTGATATGAATTAATGTAAAAACAAAGTTTTTATTAATGATTGAGCGTCAAAAATTAGAAATAAATCATTGAGGAATGCGATGTCAACACTAAGGAGAATTGGAATTGGTAGTGATATAGTTTCGGTTACAGACAACAAAAAGCACAGCAATCTCTCATTTATAATAAGATTCGTATTTTTTATTTATTATCTTTTTTATTCTGTTTTATCCTTTATTTAATTATATATTTATAGACTAGGAATTTAATAAAACAGTGAGAAGGAGAGAGAGAACGGAGAGAGAGCAGAGAGAGACGAGAGCAAGAGAGAGAGAGAGTTTAAATTAAAGGATATTATCCTTCTTTTACATTATTGAACTATGAGCAATTGACTCTCCAGCTAAACATGTGCAAACGTGATAATTAAATTAGTCATTAGCTGTGGTATTATCCCGTCGGGTCCTGGCAGTACGAGATATATTATCCAAGACATCTAAGTTAAGACATACCTAAAAGAAAAAGAAAAAATAAAATGTGGTTTTTCGACATGCGTTGGTAATACACCCTATCAAACTTCTCTATATAATGTAAATTCATCATAAATTGTTTGTATATGCCACAGGATCCTGCTAGTAATGATATAGAAGGAGTAATTATTACCTTGTCTAATAAAAGTTGTTACATTGTGTATATAAATTTTATTTACTAAAATTGAGACAATTATATTATGGAGATCATAGAGTGTTGTAAAGAGCTTAATATTTTAATCTTAAAATAAAAAATTCAATATGAAAAAATGGAAAACTAAAAAATAAAAAAATAAAAAGCTCATAAAAAATTAAAAAACATAGAAAGAAAATTTAAACTCATGAAAAAGAGTGTAAATTCTCTATTAGGAAAAAAGATTTAAAATTCATAGGAAAAATGTTAAGGTTGATTAAGAGATTGTTTTAAGAAGGCTTAGATAGAGAAACAATCTCTAGAATCCCATGGGAAAATAATTTAAAAGTAGGTCTAGAAAGAAGATTAAGAACTCAGAAATAAATGTAAAAGCTCATAGAAAAAATTTAGAACTCATGCGCGGAATATATTAGCAAAACGTCATGAAAACATTTAAAACTCATGTGAAAAAAAATTTAAAACTCCTTGAAGAAATATTTAAACTCATGAAATAAAATTTTAAAAAAACTTCAATAGAAAAAATTAAACATCCATAAACATATTTAACCATTGTGAAATAAATTTAAAACTCATAGATACAGACATTTAAAAATCCAATAAATTTAAAAATCTCAAAGGAAAAAAATTTAAAAACTCATGGAAAAACATTAAAAGCTTATAGAAAAAATTTAAAACTAATAGAAAAAGATTTAAACTCATGAAAAATTTGTAAACCTCTAAAAAATTTTTAAACCTCCAAGGGAGAAAAGTTCTTAAAACTACAAGGAAAAATTTTAAGCTCAGATAAACATTTAAAATCGCATGAAAACAATTTAAAACTGCAAGGAAAAGAAATTAAAAAACTCCATGGATAAATATTTAAATATAACCAGAAAAAAAAATTTAAATTCATAGATAAAATTTAAAACTCATGAAGAAATTTAAAACTCCACTGAAAAATCTAAAACTCGATAGAAAAATCTAATAACTCTGAAAAAAACTCGGTAAAACTCATCATAATAAAGTTTCTATTTTAAATTTAGATAAAATAGTTTGTAATTCTGTTCCAGTCAGAGTTTGCTAACATTTTACATTTGATATACTAAATGAACCAACTAGTTTACGTCTGAAGGGTACCCACACTCCCCCAGAAATCCAGATTGAACCTCATCGACCAGATACGTTAAACGTCACACACAGGCCTTAATAAGATCTTGATAATATTTATATACATCTTATACATTAAATTAAATATATCTATTCTAGACAGAAGTAGCGCAGGGCTTAAAAATTGATCTGCAAGAACGAGTTTGTTAACGACTAGATATGACGAATAAGCGTCCCAGACACTAGGATTTTAATGAATATTGTGGACCTACTTTAATGAAATATATTAATTTGTAATTTTTATAAAGTCAGTCATCAATAAAGCTACATAAAATAATTACTCATAAAATAAAATTGTTCACAGAACAAAAGATACTGAAACACAAGTGAAGAAATAAGGCCAATCCTGGTTTCAAATTAAAGTGTTATTCTCGTGTCGGAAGAATTAGATTAAAAGTTATAGAATTGATTGATTTTAACGGACTCGTTAACAGATCGCTGGGTAATTCAATGCCATAGATGGTAGGCGAATCCTCTTCATTGTGTACATTATGATGTAATGCTCAACACACAGAAACCACAACACACACACACACATCCATCACACACACACCACACACACACACACACAGACACACTACACACACCACACATCTACACAAGGTGTTTCAAAAAGCTTCGAGATTGAATCTGTATTTACCGGATATAGGAAATGGAAGAGGAATGGAAAGTTTAATTTTTTCAGAATATCAGTGGTGTCAAAAAGAAATCTCGATTACTTTTTTTTGACACATCCTTATATATATTATATATATAATATGTATATAGTATATATATATATAGGCATATACATATACAAAGTTTGTCGAAAACTTATGGAATATTTTTCTATGTATTTTTTTAATTATTCAAACTAAACAGGAAAAAAGCCTAAAAAACATCATTTCGATTCCACCTCAACTTTAGTAAAAATAATAAATAATAAGTAATATATTAATAATAATAAGTAATAATAATGATAATAAGAATAATAAAGCGAGAATTGATAAGACCCAACAAAATAGTAAATGTAGACTTTGGCGTAATAGAGGATGAGGACTGTTTAACCATATAACTCTGGCGAAATGTAGCAAACTATCAGCAACGAGGAATACAAGAACTAGGGACCACGGATGGGTTGGGAAGTCGTGCATGCTCACTGGGAATTATGCAGAGGAAGTTAAATTTTGACACACAGTAGGTGCAGCAACAAAATGTAGTAATGCATTAAACCAAAGTCTTGTTCTTGTAGAACGAAGACGTCACAAAATTCCTCTGTGGACTTGTGAAATTAAAGTACGGATCACTTATCCAGCAATGAAGACCAACCTAGTGTTGATTAACAAAAAAGATAAGAACTTGTCAAACTGGTGGATTTTGCAGTGCGGAGGCGGTATCACAGGTGGAAGTTAAAGGAAAATGAAAAAATTGACAGCTATTATCTGGACCTTGGCCAGAGAACGGAAAAAAGTTATGGAATAGGAAAGTGAAAGTTATGACCTAAGTCTGTAAATGTTGTGCACTTGGAATCAGTCCCAAAAGCAATTACGAAAAGGGTTTTGAAGTTTGGATATCGAGGAAGGATTGAAACATTACAGAACACTGCACCTGCTGCAATCTGTCCAGAAATACTCAGAAGAGTCTGGAGACCTGAGGAGCTTGCTTGTCACTTCAGACTCCAGTGAAAACATCAGCTAAAATCACTGATGTGAAAACTCAATAAAATAATATAGTGAGAAGAGCACTAAGTGAACAACTTTTAGTAGGTTTATCTGACTCATTATGTTATTCTTTATATTATATATATAGTATATATATTATATATATCATACATATATATGTGTGTGGGTGTGGTGTGTGTAGGTCTTAAAAAGTAACGTAGCCAATTTTGTTTAAGAAGGTATAATTACCGAACACATGTAATCAATAACATCAAAATGAAGCCATCCCGGTTTCTTCTGTCAACATAAGTCCCGTGTTTCTCTGAATAGCAATGTTCAACATTCGAATAAGAGATGTTATTAACCTGCCACCGTAAAAGGTTCTGTTGATGTCTTTGAGCGCACTTTTCACTACATATTTTCATTTGCTGCGTCACCCTTCAAATAATGTTTGCCTCTCACAAACGTCTTTCATTGGGACCTGAAGAGATAAGTCCGTGAAGGCGCTAGACCTTGTAGTATGGAGGGATTGCGGTAAAAGTTGTTCCACGACCCGAAAGTGAGGCGATTTGTCTCGCCTCAACCCCGATGCTTGTTGTGGTTGAACATGTCCATGCAGAAGGAATGTACAGTGGTTGATTTGGAGTGTCGGTTCTTACTTGTCCAATTTTGCTCTGAGCCTCGTTAGGTCTCATGTATCGTCCCTTAGTTTTATAAAAACAAACTTCGGTAATCTTTAACTTCCTCGTAAGATTCCTACTATAAAATTAAACTGAACCCTGCATTTAAGTCCGTGTTTTTGCAATAAAAGTTTAAATATGTTTGCAAATAAATGTTTCTTAAATAAGAAATATATATGTTTGCATTAAATGTTTTTTAAATATAAGAAAATATATTCAGTATTGTAAAATTACGGGTGCAAAAGAATAAATTACATTTATGCAAATAACAACGGACTTAATAAAATGAAAGGTTCGTTTAATCTTATGGTAGGAAATTTAGCTGAGGAACATTAAGGATTACCAGAAAAACTGTCACTGAAATGGAGAAAATTGAATTACTTTTGACCAATCCGCTCTCATAATATATTAATATATATATATTATATCTATATATATATAGCTCTCCAAGGGTTTGTTCGTTTTACCTAAAGTACTTTTCTGCGTTCCCCAAGGAAAGCAGCATCGGAAAAAATAAAGGTGTATAAAATGTCAGCTTCGGGTTAGTCTTCCAACGCTTTAACCCCCTGACACAATATATTGCCTTTCTAAAAAGAACGCCCAACACTGTTTCTTCTGTATGCGTCAATGCAGAAGCCTCCATTCATGGGCGAATTATCTCGGAGTGTTCGGGCGAATAATTGAAGATTAACCTTTTCGATATGTCTCTGGGACACGGCATCTTTTTATTGACCGGTTGCAAAACACTTTTAGCTAGCGGATTGTGAACGATCCAGTTACTGGCGCTGGCTATTATTATGTGATTAATTTTTTTTTTTTAATTATTATTATTTATTTATTCATTACATTAATTATAGATTGGAAGCGGATTGGTTGTGATGTAGGAAGTCGGCCGGATGTCGACTGTTGTTTACAGTATCAAGAGCACGATGAATGGTATTTTATGGCATTTTGAATAGCGTCTAGCTTCAGACAGCTTCAATACATCTTAAACGTCCCGCCAGAATTAAAGCAGGGGCTTTTATTCGAGTTTGAAGCATTTCTAGTTAAAAAACTTCGCCATTGTTGTTTGCTCACCCCGACTCGACTCCCTCTACACACATTCTTTGGTTTTCTGTCTTCAATCTAAATCGGCAAAGTTGGTCTTCGATTGGAATTAAGAATTCTATTACACTTCGAATTTCAACAGCCGACAATCGGTCGCCATTGTTTGTATTTAAAAGAAAAAGTTACTTATCATCGACTGTTCCGGTAAGCTTAATGAAACTGATCCAAAGAAGAAGTACCGCCCTGTCATCGTGGGGCTGTAGAATACACTCGACTGTTAATCCCAGTAGACGGGGTAAGTAAAGTGAACTTTTTTTTTTTTTTTTGCTTGTTTTGTGTTGTACGGCATATCAACTCTCAGTGGGTCATTTAATGCCGCAATTAAGTTGAAAAATAAATTCAATTCATTATGGATAATTACAATTTTTTTTATAAATACAATTTTTCTATTTAAACCCATAAATGGGACGCTTAATGAGGGACTACCACCCGGTCAAGAGTGGACCATGGGAAGCAAAGGTAAAAGTAAAGTCGTCAGGGGGCCTAAAGTCGGGTTATTCAGCAATCCACCGAGGGAGTGCCTAGGATCCCCCTTGTTCACCAGAGCTACCTAAGGAGATTGTTTTTTAAGGAAGTCTGAGGTGACGTGGCCACTCAATACCAATCAGCTCCTTAATCTTTACCGCATAGATCCTGTGCTACTTCATACACCCTAATGTGTTTTTTTTTTTTTTTGGGGCGGAAGGGGGTGGCCGTATCGTGAGACTGGGATAGCGTCTTGTGATTTGCTAGCAGAGACGCTCTACTGGATTGAGCTAACTCGGCCCTAGTGTCGAATTAGAGTGGTAGAGCCCTAATGCGCACCTGTTTGTCCCGGTTGGATGCAACCTCGTGAGCTCGTTATTGGTTAGCTTCCTCATGAAATTTATTAATTCTGAGGAGGCTCAACCATAACAAGACGAAATATCAATTGAATCAGTCGTCTTGTGGTGTTATATACATTCTCTCTCTACTCTCAACCACATGCTTGTCGATGTATTCAAACCTTAACTCTCGCTATAGTCCAGTGGTATTTCTTAAAGCCCCATCCAACAGGGCTAAAGATGTAATGATACCCATGATCGCTGATGGGATCGATGACTGGGGCATGAACGATATATATATAGTATAGTATTATATATTATATATGGAGAAAAGGAGACAAACACGCGGATGTTATGGAAACTTGATGTTTATTTGTCGTACGGAGTGCCAACCGTTTCCGGTCTCTTATTAGCACCATCTTCAAGACTTGATATAGTTCTTACTCGCACAATATGGAAATTCTCAAATGCTTGAAACGGAAGGTCGTCCCAGTAGGGGGAGATGTAGTTGGGGGTGGTTGAGTGGGATTCTTTTCCTCGTCTGGAATAGGGAGTGCCGAAATGGTGGAATGGTGGTACACACATAACACTACACATACACAGTATTTAGCTAACCAATCCCACAATCTAAACCTGTGGTAACCAGCCTACCGATTCACCATTTGCATCTCCCCATTCCAGAGAGAAAAAGAGATCCACTAACACCCAGACTACACTCCCCGCCTATCTGACGAGCATTCGTTTGTTCTGAGCATTTTGAGGCATTTCCATCATGTGTGATGTAGAGAAGCTATATCCAAGTCGCTGAAGGGATGGGTCTATTAAGGAGATCCGAAACATTGCACCGTCGTAACAACAAACATCTGAAGTTCCATGAACATCGCGTGTGTGTCTACTTTTTCTCCACATACTGTCGATTAACCTCCTCACATTTCTACGAGTATAATATATATAAATATAATATATATATATAGAGAGAGAGAGAGAGAGGAGGAGAGAGGTGAGAGAGAGAGAGGTGTAGTGAGATAGTGAGTGAGAATGTGTGTGTGTGGTGTGTTGTTGTGAAGAGAGAGAGAGAGGAGAGAGAGAGAGAGAGAGAGACGAGACGAGAGGTGAGTAAATGAGTAAGCCAGCATGAACATGATAATGGATGATGATGTAAATCGAACCACTACATCAATTAGCTCTATGGATTCTGGATGCAGGCAACGATGACCGATAGCGAAGGGTTATGCGAGAGGAGATGGATGAGAGAGAGAGCAGAGAGGAGAGGAGGAAGAGAGAGAGGAGAGAGGAGAGAAGAAAGGAAAGAGACGAGGTATGGATATCCGTGTCAGCGCAGCCGAACTTGATGATGATGATAGATGAGTAACAGATAACCCTACAATTAATTGATCTGTATGGATCTGGTGCCATAGAACGACGACCGATAGGGGAGAGTTTGGAAGTAGAGAGAGAAGAGAGAGGAGAGGAGAGAAGAGAAGAGAGAGAGAGGGGTGAGGAGGGAGTAAATGATATCCAAATGCAGCCAGCATTATATGATGATAATGATTGATGATAGACAATAGATAATGATTCTGAGATAAGATTGAAACGCCATATTAATTAAATTAAACAAAAAAAAAAGTGCCGAGAAAACAAAAATAAAAAAAAACAAAAATTGGGGGAAGCCGGGGAAAAATAGAAAAAAAAATGGCGAAAATCATTAAAAGTTGGTGGAAATAATGAACCAACAGAATTCATAACTGTCATGGCGAACCATCATCTTTTAAATATTCGTTTTTGTATTCTTGTGAGAATTCAAGCTGAGTAGGGTGTCAGTTTTCTAGATACTTGGCTCTGGAAGCCAGAAATTCAACTGAGAGCATATGCTGGGATTCTTTAATTACCGTCCCTTGTATAGTTGCCTCATCAACTGAGACTGGACAGTTTTAAGAAATTAGGGTCCGAAGCGGGGTACAATACTTCGTGCGCCCCCGCCCCCCCCGCATACTGATAGCGTAGAATATATAATAAATTCCCTATAGATTATGTCATTTTTTTATCTTTTTTTTGTTTGTTGTTAGTAAAAAAGAAGAAAACGGTTGAAAAGACAGATTGTGATTTTTTTTTTTAGATTTGTTCGTTTTTAAATTTTTCTTTCCTGTGCGAATTGATATGGACAAGTGACTAGCAACCCCGCCATATATATAATATATTAATATATATATATTATAAATATATATATATATAAATGTAAAATCGTCGGGGCGCGCCTAAAGTCGGTAGTCACCAGTCCAGGTGCGAGGGAGTCTATGCCCCCTTTTCAATATGTGCTAGCAGCTAAGGAGATGTTTTTGGGCGTCTGAGGTGGAGCGCCACACCTACTATCAGCTCCTTACTTTACCGCACAGAACCCTGTGCTACTAAATACGCTGAGTTGGCGAGGACCGGTGATCGACTAGGAACCTTGTGGTTTTCTAGCGCGAACGCTACTCTACCGTACTGAGCGTAATCCGACGCCTTTATATATAGTTATATATATATATTATATATATATACTATTATAGTATATACGGTATATTTCCTGTGGATTTAACATCTGAAGAATCCTTATGGTGAAGACTCGAGCAGGTTATTCCTCTTGTACTGCCATTTTATAATTATATATAATATATGTATATTTGTAATACAAGATACAGGTGATAACGCTACTCGGTTTCACCCCATGAGGATGCTCACGGGTTAAATCCACTGGGTTAAGATCTAGATGTTGATTAAATTGCAAGGTCGATTACACAACGTGTGTGTCTTCGGTGATAGTATATATACGTATATATAGTATGTATATATATATATGTGTGGTGTTGTGTGTGTGTGAGTGTGTGTGTGTGTGTGTGTGGAGAGAGGAGAGAAGAGAGAGAGAGAGAGAGAGAGAGAGAGAGAGAGAGAGAGAGAGTGTGTGTGTATTGAATTAGGCATTCTTTCAATTTATCTACATGTAGAAATTAAATAAAAGACACGTCCCTTGTAGTTTTTTTGTTAGTATTGAATAGTATCGGTAGCGTGATATTATTTTCTTATTTTTTTAATTTTGTCCTGATGAGCGATGTGAATGCCGTTTCTTATCCGGGCATTTTATTATTATTATTATTATTATTATTATTATTATTATAAACTCATTGTACGTTCGGTTTTCCGGTTAACGCCGGGTGTCCAGCGAGCTTCGGCCGCTGGACTTGCCGAGAGTTTAATAATAGCGTCGATCCCAGGGGGTTATCCCCCCAGGCAACGACGCAATTTTTGTTCTTTCCCACTCATGAGCTTCGGCTTGTGGGTGGGCCCACGTTAAAACGAGGCCTTGTGCCCAGTCCATACAAGTGGGGTATGAGACAAATATAAATTCAATATAATATTTGATTATGTTCAAAATTTAAATACTTGTGCTCGGACGGTGTATTTTTTGTTAGCATTGAATAGTATCGGTAGCGTTGATAATATTTTTTATTTTTATTGTCCTGATGAGGATGTGAATGCCGTTTCTTATCCGGGCATTTTTTTTTTTTTTTTTTTTTTTCCAAGCGCGTTATAATCTTTGAGTTCTGTTTTTGTAAACAAAGACGTTAAATTTTTAAAGGAAAGCTGTGGCAAAATGTCAAGCGTTCCTCGGAGACTTCGGCTGACATTATCATTTTCGCGCCGAAAACAAAGAATTTCTTATTTTCAGCACCAAAGGTTTGTGGGATGGGGTTACTATTGTTAGCACAAAACATTAAGAAGCCCTTCAGAATCGGCTTGGTTCTTCTCCTCGTTGTTCAACTTTCACTCGATTATACCATCCTTGTTCTCTCTTCTGATCTTCCATATTTTTATGATCTTCCATACTTTCTTTTCATTCATTATTAAAACAGGAACTTCTCTCTCAATATTTCTTGTCCTTTGCCTCCTCCTCTTTTCTCTCTCTCTCTCTCTCTTCTCTCCTCTCTATATATATATATTATATATATATATATATATATATTATAATATATATATAAGTTGAAAAATGGAAATGAAAGCGACGATTTGTGAAAGGATAAATAAATAAAGAAAAAAAATGTTGAATGGATAAAATTGATTTAATTTTCAGTTAGCAAAACGTGTTTTGGCCAGGTGTTTGTTCATGTACACATGTATTTCTATTTATTGTTATTTCAAATATAAAATAAAATATAATGATAATATAAAATTATAAAATATTTAAGCCATTACAAAGAAAAAACGACCTCATCAGGTAAATGTTTTGATATTGAAGTTAAAAAACGGTC
>CM042155.1:70412930-70440430 GCA_023376005.1 Doryteuthis pealeii
TCGAATTTTCTCCTGTACGGAATACTTTTACATTTTTTCTATAATTATTATTTCATTTCATTTGTTTATTTAATAATTATAATAGCTTGAATAATGTACACATAGATAAACCCTGACCGAAACACATGTGTAAGTGATATTAATTAAATTTATCCTTTATTATCCATTCTGTACTTTCTTTCCTTTATTCATTCTTTCTACATTCTGTCGGATTCAATTCCAATTTCATTTTTACACACACACACACAAACACACACACACACACACACACACACACATATATATATATAAGTTAAGAGAAAGGAAATGAATCCGACGGTATGAGTATAAATAAAGGATATGAAAACAAACAATATGCTGTTAAAATGAAAAGATTTTTATATCATATGATATAAAATCCTTTCACTTTAACAGCATATTGTGTTGTTTTCATTTCCTTTTATTTATACTCTCTCTTTCTCTCTCTCTCACACACACCACACACACACATATATATATATATATATATATATATATATATATATATATAATGGACTCTCTCGTTGATTTTCGACGCATGAGTGTTCATCCAGTGAACAACCAACACAGTGATTTGTTTATACTGGTGAAGGCTTGTGGCAGGACCATTCCACACTTTTTGGCACAGTCGATAGGAAAGAATTGGTGCATCACGGAATGCCACGAACCCAATCAACGACTGACCTCAGGAATTTTGAATTCAGAGTTATCTCTCTCCTAGACTGGTTACCTACCATAAGTTAAAGAGCCCAGTCTGCCCTACTATTTAATCCATAGCTGGAGGGAGAATATATGGATTCATACCTTTTCCCAAGGGTATTAGCGCTATATATATATATATATATTATATATATATAATATATATATATATATATATATATATATATATATATATTTAAATAAATAACAAAAGACTTAGAGATCTTGCATTATAGACTATTTCGGGGAGCTTAGACAAAAATGTCTAATTCTCCCGACTCATCAGATATATATATATATATAATATGTATATATATGTACATATATATATGTATATATATTATAATTATATATATGTACATATATATATGTACATATATATATATGTACATAATATATATATATATATATATATATATATATATATATATTTGCAGCATTTTTCAAACTGAAAACATAATGACTCATATTGTACAAATGATAGAATCATTCAGTAAAATCCTTTATGAAATTTCAACTCATATAGTTTTATTTTCTATGTCTATTTTTTATATATATATATATATATATATATATATATATATATATATATATTGAAATTTCAACAAGACTTCGATCTGTGTTGTTACATTTAAAATCTGCTGCAGGACTTTATAGACCCCCGGTATATGTATGTATGTGTGTGGGGGGAGTGCGTATGACACAATACAATGGTTGTAATGTCACATAGAAATGGGAGATTCGCCCCCTAACCCCCACCCCACCCCAATGTGGAGTAGAATAATGGTCATTAAATCAGAAGGCGGTACAGAATAATCTCATTAAAATTTGTCACCCGTATTGAAAATCGGTGTAAATCTTTGACTGTAATAGAAAATCGATAGAAATACGCGGCTATATCACGAATTTACGACATTAAGGTACTGAAACATGAACGTGACATGAAGGCACGGAACAGGAATGTGAACGTGACCTTCAACTTTTTCGTTATATACACTAGCAAATATATGCACCCTCCGGGTGCAAGTATTTAACTTAGATTAAGTAATGTAAAATTTAAGTAATGTAAGATTTAAGTTACATTAAGTAATGTAAAAAAGTATTATATTAAATTAGAAAGGCTAATCAAAATAAATAAGAATGCAGTTAAACGATTTAAAACAGATTCGGGTATAATCGAAAAATATAACAACTGAAACTTACTCTTCCATCATTCCCGTCTTTCATTGCTAAATCTTTCTAATATAACTATTTAGTTAAAGTAGGAAGTAAAAAATAAAATTATAGTTATTTCTTCTTGTTAATCGATTTCTTTTAAGATTATCCCAGAGATTGTTGCTCATATTCATTAACATATAACCAAACAATTAGAAACCAATAATATTTAGCACATATTTTTTAAAGTTACATTTTTAATATCAGTATGCAAATTAACCTCCCCTTTCACACTGTAAACAGGTATTTTGTTGTATATATAAATACAATTACATGTTATTAGTTGCGTAGATATGGTGAACAGTATTAGTAATATAAAACAATTTTATTAATAATTGAGGTTTAAATAGAAAATAAAATCATAGAGAGTGTGACGTAAATATCTAAGGGAATTGTGACTTGAGTGGTCATATAGTTTCGGTTACAGACAGAAAATCACACAATCTCCATTATAATATGATATATAAGACTACGACAGATTTTTGAGTTCAGTTATGGGTAAAATAGCGGGGCTGACTGGGCTGTTTAGCCTAGGTTGGGCAACCAGTCTAGGAGAAGGAAAGCTGTTAGATTCCGCTTAAACATTGACCTCGTCATGCAGAAGGTTTAGGCATATACATAAGTAAAAAAAAGTAGGCCTGTTGTCAGTATCACCCAACAATGAGGGAGTATATTCCCTTTTCGCTAGCGCTAGAACAGGGATATTGTAGGGTTTTTTTCTAATATGGAATGCCACGCTATCGTCAGCTCCCTACTTTACCGCACGGATTAGATTACCCAATATTTAAATCACATACCGCTGACTTAATCGAATTATCCTGATCATACCATTAACACTGATACCGGTTGATTATTTACAAGTGGTACGAATCTTTTGGTCTATACTTTATACTAGCAATTGTATGCACCTCCGGGTGCAAGTATTTAAGTTTTTCATGTAATAAAATATTAGATTAATTTAGAAAGGCTAATGAAACTAAATAAGAATGCAGATAAAAGATTTGAAACTGAGGGTGTATAATAAAAAAATAGAACAACAGAAACTTACTCTTCCCCCACTCCCGTCTTTCATTGCTAAATAATCCTAATTTAAACTATTTAGTTAAAATAAAAAAGTAAAGAATAAAATTACAGTTATTTCTTCTTGTTAACGGTTTTCTTTTAAGATTTATCCACGAGATTTTTGCTCATATTCATTGAAATAAAACCAAACAATTAGAAATCAGTAATACTAAGCACATATTTATTAAAATCAGATTTTTATATCAATATGCAAATTAGCTTTTCCCATTCACACTGTAAACCGCTATTTTGTTGTGTATATAAATACAATTGCATGTTATTCTCATGTAGATATTGTCAACAGTATTAATAATGTAAAACAATTTATTAATAATTGAGGTTTAAATAAAAATAAAATACTGTAGAATGTGACGTAAATAACTAAGGGAATTATGACTTGAATAGTAATATAGTTTCGGTTACAGACAGAAAAACACACAATCTCCATTATAATAATATATATATATATATATATTATATTATATATGTATATATTATATATTATGAGCACAAACGTGATATCTAAACAAGAATTACGACAAATTACGAGAAATAAACAAGAATTACGACGAGGCAAGGGTTTGTTATTTTCACCGGGTAGTGGTTTTTGAGGCGGGGGAACCGGGACGCACTCCTCATAAATTACCCTCAATTTTTTAAAACAATGGTCTGACATGCCATAAAATCCAACCAACCAACCAACAACCAAGCACAAACACGTCGGCAACGCCTAAATAAATACAATCCTTTACAAGTGTAATAAAACACAGACTTCGCAGGCCGAAGTCTTCTTATTTAATCAATCACCATTTGACAGTTGTCTCAATCAAGAAAGTAAATAGACTCTATTTGTACACCATCCTGAATGGCTTTGTCGCCTCTGACACACAGGGGGGGGGGCTCAGCGTTGTGGGGGGGTGCAAAGGGAGGGGGTTGATCTGATATTTCGATTGCATCTACCCAATCGAGGAACGTTCGCTTCTGGAAAAGCAAACAACAATCCTTAATGAACAACGCTCACAGGAAAGGTCGTTAAGATCACAGAAGAAAACAGTTGACCCCCCCCCATCCCCAATCCACCAAATAAAATAAAAATATACGAAATTAACGACGACGCAAAATTTTACTTTTATTTTAGCTGAATATCTTAAAGGAAGATTTTTTTTATTATAATTATATTTACCTTTCTAGATCTTCGGGGATTCACCGTCATTATTTTCTTTCTTCTCTCTCTCTCTCTCTCTCTCTCCTCTCTCTCTCTTTCTCTCTCTCTCTCTCTCTCTCTCTCTCTCTCTCTTTCTTAGTCTTTCTTTCTTTTTACATTTCCTTCTTTCTTTCTTTCTTTCTTTCTTTTCTTTCTTTTCTTAATATTTTCTTTCTTTTCTTAATATTCTTTCTTCTTTCTTTTTAAATTATCTTTCTTCTTTCTTTTCTTTCTTTCCTTAATCTTTTTCTTTTTCTTTCTTTTCTTTCTTTCTTTCTTTCTTAATTATTTTCTTTCTTTCTTTCTTTTTAAATTATCTTTCTTCTTTTTTTCTTTCTTTCTTTCTTTCTCTTAATCTTTTTCTTTTCTTTCTTCTTTCTTTCTTTCTTTTTACATTATCTTTCTTCTTCCTTTCTTTTCTTAATATTTTCTTTCTTTCTTTCTTTTTTAAAATTATCTGTCTTCTTTCTTTCTTTCTTTCTTTCCTTAATCTTTTTTTCTTTTTTCTTTCTTTCTCTCTCTTTCTTTTTACATTATCCACCTTCTTTCTTCCTTTCTTCATTTAATAATCTTTTTCTTTTCTTCTTTCTTTCTTTCTTTCTTTTTACATTATCTTTTTTCTTTCTTCCTTTCTTTCTTCTTTAATCTTTTTTCTTTCTTTCTCTCTTTTTTCTTTTTACATTATCCTTTCTTCTTTCTTCCTTTCTTTCTTTTAATTCTTTTCTTTTTTTTTCTTTCTTTCTTTCATTATCCTTCTTCTTTTTCTTTCTTATCTTAATCTTTTCTTTCTTTCTTCTTTCTTTCTTTCTTTCTTTCTTTTTTTTCTTCTTTCTTCTGTCTTCTTTCTTTTTACTTATCTTTACCTTTCTATTTCTATCTTTTTATTCCTTTCTATCTTTTTTTCTTTATCTTTTTTCTTTCCTTATTTCTTTTTTCTGTTATCTTTCTTTCTTTCTTTCTTTTACCTTGTCTTCTGTTTTCTTACGTTCTTTTTTTTTTGATATTATCTTTTTTTCTTTTTTTTCTTTCTTTCTTTACATATCAGATGCTTTCTTTCTTTCTTTCTTTCTTTTCATTCTTTCTTTCTATATTTTCTTTTCCCCCTTCTTTCTTCTTACATTACCTTCTTTCTTTCTTTCTTTCTCTTTCTGTCTTTCTTTTTTTTCATACTATCTTCTTTCTTTTTCTCTTTCTTTCCTTCTTTCTTTCATTTTAGATAATCTTTGGTCTAAAGTCCGCACCCCTTCCGACCCTACTACACTCGTATGCTTACCTGACATATTCCGGGTAAAATAGATAACGCGCTCAACTTTTGGGGAACCTCAACAGAAAGTAAGGGCGTTATTCATATCTCCCGGTGTGTGTCAGGTAAATATACAAGTGAAATAGAGAGGTGACACCTACCACGGATCCAAACATATTTTGGCACCCCCAACGGTTAAGTGAGGTGAATAATTTTTACACTAGCATAGGTGCTATTCAAGAATTGTATGGTGCGAACGAACGGACATGCAGAATTAGAATATAGATAATTCTCATCTTAGAAGGTGAATATGATATGGGTGTTGGATTTAAAGGTATTATAAGTTGGAAGGCTTAGTGACCTTCCAACGTGGGTACATATATGTACAAGTAATATTCCGACAAATAAGTTATAAGATATAACAAACAGAGACTTTAATACTTGAGCACATAGAAATATATTTATAAGAAATAAGAAATAGAAATAAGAAATTTATTAATCAATAGTAGTACAAATTATTTTAAAAAATATAAGAAAAACTTTATTGGTTTAAACTACTATTGAAGGGAGGCCATGCCTAATAGCGTGAAGCTAATCCCATGGACATGACCACCCTTGGACGCTCACAGGAAACGATACATGAAACACACAACGTAAACATATACATATATATCATGAGACAAATTAGCCGTGTGAGAATCTAAATGCAAATCTGTTGTTTATAAGAGGCAATAAAATGATTTTTCAAAAGTGTTTTAAGGACAAAATAATTAACTGAAACAAGCTTCATCTTTCTTTATCAAAAAATAACGACTGAACAGTATTCCAAGAATTAATTAAAACAGGAATACATATTAATTAAAACAGTATTCCAAGAATTAATTTAAACAGGAATACAGATACACACTAATAGGTATGCACAAAAGAGATACATAATGGACACATAATGAGACAATGTATTAGAGGTGTATGAAGAAAGTAGGACTTTGTTCTGTAGAAGTGATGAAACACGAGTATTAAGGAACACGAGTATTAATATACAGATTCTAAAATGAAGTTCTACTTAATCTCAGCCGAGACAACACAAGCAGTCACCTATGGCGTCAAGAGGGTACTTATTCATGTGCCTGTGAGTGAAGGACTTTTTTTTTGAAAGCTGAATAGAATAGTGAAAACAAGAAAATTCCCTGACGTGAAATGAGAGAGATGAAGATAGTAGGAACTTGGGACGACAATTAAGTGGGCTAAGGCAAAGGTCACCGAAAGGAAATTGCGGGGGTCAAGTTGGCGTTTAATTTTAGGATAAGTGTAAGGAATTTATCATGTTATTAGGTTTTATTTTTAATTTACTAGATTGTTATGATAAAACTTGTAGTGAGAAAGGAGACCTACCTCGTGCAACACAGTGTGACAGAGAGAGTGGCGGGAGGTGAAGACTTCTTGCCATATTCTCGAAGGAAGCTGGCTAGGCTTTGCCTGGCGTGCAGAACTGACCTCGAGTCGAACCCGCGTCCTTCAGAATATGAGCGCTGTGGACGAGCAGTGAAATAGGAAATAGCAGAGTGACCCGGATGTAGGTGGTCGCGCCGTAGGGATTGACGCGTACTTGCAGTGCTGACGAGTGTCGCACGTGCTGCACGGACAATTCTGAGTGAGGAGCCCGGATGTGGTGAGATTGAGGTATATTTTAAGGACATACCCTCCCAGACCAGAGAGAGAACAACTGCGGTAGTATTTTGTTGTCGAGACGAGCGGGACAAAGAAATAATTTTGGATATTGTTGGTGAGACAAGCGTGATAGGGTTGGGAGTGTTTAGACTGTCGATTGGAACCTTGCGTCAGACTTGACTGTGACCCCCCCCCCCCACTGATTAGAAAACTTTTATTCGTATATATTTATGTTGTTCGCATGCAAAACACACACACATATATATATAATATATACCAAACTTATTGGTAAATCCTCGCGGTGAGAAAAAAAAACAGCAAATAGTTTGATTGTAAAAATATACTACCAAACATCAACCGGGGAGAAAAAAACTTTTTGGAAAAAAGAAAAGACCAAGATAATCGTACCAACCAAAATAATCTATTGGTACAATATTTGGCCAAAAGAAAAAAACAATTTATATATATATATATATATATATATATATATATATATATATATTCATACAAAACCGCCAGGAAACTAAAGCTAATAAGTAAAAAAGTGCTCAATACATAAGTAGAGCAAATAATAAAGATAAATCTTATGAGTCAGACGAACCTACTAAAAGTTTCGTTTAATGCTCTTCAGGGCTAAGATCTTAGACCCGAAGAGCATTAAGAGAAACTTTTAGTAGGTTCGTCTGACTCATTAGATTTATCTTATATATATATATATATATATATATATATATATTATAATGTGTGTGTGTATAAGTGTGTCAGAAATCCCTCGACATCCTAAACTGTCACCTACGTGGTACAAGTAAACTTAAGTTAGTGGTTGGCCCTGAGGGAGGCTGAAACATATTAATGAATTAAGTGGTGTTTTTTTTTCAAATCTTGGAATAAATGTCTGACTTTCATTTTCCTATGAACTTATCATCATTCTTCATCTCTTCATCTTTTTCGCCGCCATCTTCTTTTTCAAGATTCACCAATGCAAAACACTTGACGCTAATTTTCTTGAAAAAGGCATGAAACATCTTTTCTTCTTCTAATCATCATCAAGTCATGCCGATCACACGGTTCTCCATGATTCTTTCTCACCAACCGTCCCTATTATCTGACATTGCTCCTAGCAGTTTCTCTGCACAGCAATATATGATATTTACCACGTAACCCACGTTTTATTTACCACGTACCCCTATTAATGTGGGACCACCCACAAACCGAAGCTCATGGGTTGGCAGGTGCAAAAAATGCGTTGATCCCGTCGGCATTCCCCCTCAAGGGGGTACCTCAGGTACTATGCAATAAACCTAGCCCTGTCCCTTTAAATCGAGGGGGCAGGTGTTGCCTGGGGGGATGGTCTCCCTGGGATCAACGCTAATATTCAATTAATATCAATTAATTTATACTAAGATCCAGGGCCGAAGCCACTGGACCCCTGGCGTTGGCACAGCATAGTTGACCGATGAAGGCTTTTCTGGCAGACCAACACTGATGCATCCATGTATAGATGACAAAAGGAGAAAGTCACTTATAAAAGAAAAAAATATACATCGATATTATTCTGCTTAAATAGGGGGGGGCTAAATATTCAATAAAGTTTTCTTCAAAACTTATACTTTGATTAACTAAAATAAGATTTGTATAAATAGATATTTATTTTTAGAATCTAAAAATATAACATTTTAAACTTAACATCAGGATTTTCATATTTTAAATGAATTTTATATATTAATTTTTCATAGCAAAAATACTAAATTAAAGTTTTGAAATAAAATAACTAATGCATTATAAAATTCATTTAATTGATAATATATACTAAAAATTTCATTAAAAATCGGATAATTAACTGTTTTTTGGTAGATTTTTAAAATTGCTAATGATTTTGTAAACACGCCATTTATAAAGAGCGTTTATGATCGAACGCGATTGAAATTGACCGAAAAAACAGTTTTAAATATATTAAAAATGAATTAAATGTGTAATATTTGCTGTTCCGTCAGTGTCTATCTTTTTCCCTAGAAGTTCCTCTACACAGCGTTCGGCTAGGAACCACAAGGTTCCTGGTTCGATACCGACCCTAGCCAACTCAGCGTATAAGTAGCACAGGGATCTGTGCGGTAAAGTAAGGAGCTGATGGTAGGTGTGGCGCTCCACCTCAGATGCTAAAAAACAGTTCGTTGCTCCACCTCAGACGCAAAAACTATCTCCTTGGTTTAGCGCTAGTGAAAAGGGGATAGACTCCCTCGTTGTTATGTTGATACCGACATTAGGCCACCCGACGACTTTATTTGTCTGAATATGAATAACATTTTAAAAAACTAAAAAATGGGAGGGGGGTAAAGCATTTTTCTTTGTCAATGCACTTTATCCAATGTTTTCTATTTTTTAAGTTTTGGAGAAGAATGGTTTAATAAGTAAGTCTTCATGGAAGCCTCACGTGTGAATAAAGGTATAGAACTAGCCTAACAGATCTTGGTGAGTTCGATTCACACTGGGTGCCTCATAATTCTGGCCATGTGCTAAACTAAACTAAGCTAATCTTAGTATGTATTTATCAGTTTTGTGTTTATGTATAGTATGTTTTATCAGTGGGGCTAAACTTATGAAAGACCACATGTGTTGGGTTGGGGACATTGTTCGCCGACACGATGAGTGACATCCAAAACAAATGTCCTACTGTGAGATGACTCCTGCTAACATATTCAATCATAAGCGGGAAAAAAAAAAAGAAATTTCAAAATGTGAAAATATTTTCAAGTCTGTTAAAGTTTCTAAACCCTAACACTAAAATTTAACACATTCATTAAGATCGACTATTTCTCTGAATGTTTCATATGAGGCATATGAGGCTGATCGATGTATCTTTTTTTTTTCTGGTAAACCAGCACTGATGTGTCTGTAATAAAATGCACATGTATGGGTCGAATGTTGCGGGGAAACATTGGAGTGTGAATGTGTGTGTGTGTGTGTGTGAGAACATGCGTATATATATATGTCACCCTGATACAACATCATGAAGCTAAGAGGTCCATAAGAAAGCAACGGCAACAAAGCATCGGAACATCATCATCTACAGGGACAACCTACAAATGCAAAATCTATGGTCGAGAATGTTTCTCAAACATAGGACTTCATAGTCACAGGAGGCGCTGTAACTTCAGGGGCACACAATAGTTATCATAGTTTTCGAGATTGAATTGCCAATGATGATGATGACAATGATGATGATGAATGATGATGCAGATATAAGATTAAAATATATGGGTGTGTATGTATATGTGTGTGCATCTATATTGTTACATGTGGTGTAATGGTTAAAGGCATGGGAAATGGACTTGTCGCCCCGAGTTCAAAATCCTGGGCGTGGTAATTGCATTTCACTTAGCGCTAATACCCTTGGAAAAGGTATGAATCCTACTCTCCCTCCAGCTATGGGTAAATAGTAGGGCAGACTGGGCTCTTTAACCTTGGTTAGGCAACCGGAAGGAAAACTGAATTCAAACCTGCAGAAGAAATTGATTGTGTGTCACATCCTGCTCGCGCGGAGGGGTTGGTAGATATATATTTTACCCATAGTTAGACGGTGGATGAGAGGATTCATACCTTTCCCGAGTGTATTAGTCCGAAAATGAGCGTAGTAGTGTTCAGACTCGCTTACTGTGATGTCTCAGCCCAGCATGTTAGTATCAAGCCATATATGGACTCCCCTAACAATATTGTAGTTCGTCTTGAAAAAAAAACACAAATGAAACGCGGATTGCGTGCAGTGCGATGTAAAAAATGCGGTCATGCGCAAAACATTAAAATCGAAACCACTCAATTCAAACCTGTTGAACTCCGCTTAAAAAATTGACCCTGTGTCATATCCTGCCCGTGCGGAGGGGTTGGTAAATATATATATTGTTACATGTCTATATATAGGAAACCAAAGGAGAGCGTCACTTATGAACTCGTTCTTGCTTCTCCAGCAGTTTATACAAAGTCTTAAACGGACGGTGTGCTGTCTTGTTCTTAGAACTACCTACAGCTGCAGCAACTCATTTGAACTAATCTCCAGACTTGTCACAAAGATTCTCTGACCATGCATCGATCCCAATTTTGCGGATCAAAGTAAAACACAACGTGGGCGCATCGACAGAGCAACTAGCCGGGGACACGTGTGTAGTCAACAGAACTAAGTCATATCACCAAGTACTGGGATTGGCATAGAACCACAGACATTTCGTGGGGAACCCAACAGGTTGGCGGCTCGTCTAGAAAAATTCTAAATCTCAAATATGAATTGTGAATTATTCTTGGTAAAAATTGTTTCTTCGATTGAGGAAGAAAAGGAAGAAAAAATTGTAAACGAAATGAAAAATCACGTGACCATCTAACGTGAAAATAGACGAGTGTTCATTTTATATTAATTAATTCTGCTAATTACATTCTTAATCGATTTAATTGTCTAAACCAATTAAATCAAAATCAACCCCCTCCACACACACACACACACACGCACAGAAAATAAAATCAATGATTTTCTCTCAAGCTCAAGTTCGATATAATTGATGTGGACGACAACGCTCGTAATGTTGTCATTTATAAATCCGAAAACTCCTCTTTTCAGAGTTTTTTTTTTTTTTTTTAGTTTTTTTATTTTACTCCCATGATGATAAACGACTGTAATTATCTATAAATTTATAATTAGGGGTCGACGCTGAACTAGCACTCGTTGATTAATGTTCCAGAAGGAATCATATTCGTTCAGATCGATAATTCTGAAATAGGAAGCTCTTGGCCCTCCCCCCCCCACGGGGTGGGGATAAAGTTCGGTATTTAATGACGATGATGGGTGGATTTTTAGTGGAGCCCGGGGTGGGGGGTAGAATTTGGCATTAAATCAAAATGATATTTTATGATCCACTGAAATAAAGATTTCTTCTCTTCACTTTTTAGATTGCAATTAATAAAATGAAATCGGGTTTCATAAATTGTTTCAGTAATTACCAGTGTAATGACGAAATGATTATTTGATGGTATTTAGAAATTGAGTGAACCTGGGAGCGAACCTGGGAGCGGATGGAGTGGAGGGGAATTGTTGGGATCTGCGGCTCCAATAGGCATTGTCATAGAAACGAATAGAAAACCAAGGATATAAAGTTCAATATATTTTGAACAAATCTTTTATCGACTTCCATGATTAAATCTATAGCGGTACAATAATTATTAAAAGCAAATATTAAAATCCATTGAGGTTAAATGAATATCAAATGATTTTACTATAGAAATACATGGAAATGATTTTACTCTATAGGGGAAATGAGGAAATCTATTGAATTCTGTAGGAAATTATTTATTATAGGGATCCAAATGATTTTACTATAGAAATGCATGCATGGGAAATGATTTCTATGCTGTAGGGAAATGATTATTTCTGTAGGAAATTATTTTATTATAGAGATCCATAGCAAATGATTTTACTATAGAAATGCATGGGAAATGATTTTTCTATAGAATTATGTAGGAAATTATTTTATTATAGAGATCCATAGCAAATGATTTTACTATAGAATTCTATAGGAAATTATTTTACTATAGTAATACATGGGAAAAGATTTTACTGTAGAAATCCCTAAAATCCGATCAATCGACTAGTCCTGTCAAGTCCAAGAACACAGAGCTCTCAGCAACCCTTTTTATCATATATATACTAGAGACCGGTGGCTGAGCGTCTTAATGTCTTGGGTATGATGTTAAATTGTATCTGATGGTGAGGCTCCAATTCTTGAGCTCTGGAGTATGTGGAGTACTCCTTTATTACAATTTCTCACAGGTCCAATCTGACCCGTAGAGGAAGTAACTGTTAGGGTCCCATCTATGGGTTAACTAGAAAATAAAATGCTTTAAATATGTGTTTAAAAATTGAGTTAAAAAATTGAATACTCATCTAGAATGAATAAATAAAAAAACCTCTTCTGCATAAAATAACCCAACAAGGGCTGAGATGCCTTAAAATCCAACCAACCAGCCAGCCAAACAATCATCCAATCAGAATCAACAATAGGTCGTCGGGGTGACCTAAAGTCGGTACCAGCCAGACAGCGCTAGATCAAGGAGATTATTTTTGCGTCTGAGGTGGAGCGCCACACCTACCATCACCTCCTTACTTTACCGCACAGATCGCTGTGCTACTCATACGCTGAGTCGGCGAGGTCCGGTATCGAATTAAGAACCTTGTGGCTCCTAGTCGAACGCTCTACCGACTGAGCTAAACTGCCCCCCCCCAAAAAAAAACAATAATCGATCTTGTAAAGCGTGAATTAATAGAATCGCTTTTGAATTAGACGAATAATTCTACGCCCTGTCGGCTGGGGCGTTAGAATGCACCGACTGCTCCTCTGCAGAGGGGTAAGACTACCCAAATGGGGCCATCTGTTGGCCGTGGGTGACTTCCCGTGATGCTTAAGGATAGAGCCCGGGTGGATGAGCAGTTCATGACATGCAATACTCCACTTTGGTCCTATCTTGGGCTAGACGGGCGGTCGGAGAGGCCCCCTCCGATCAATCGGCTGGTCACGTCAAGCCCTAGCACCTATATAATTTTCCCAACCCTATTGCCCTTATGGCAAGACCCAACCCCTTTTTATCATATGGGTGCTAGAAGGCGTTGGCTGCGGGTCTACATATCTAGGGAATGACGTTAAACTCTATCTGATGGTGAGGTTCCAGTTCTGGAGGTTTGGGGAATGTGGAGCACCCCTTCATCACCATTGCTCCCTGATCCACTCTGACCCGGACTAGTAGTACCTGTTAGGGTCCCATCTATGGGTTAAGTAGAAAAATGTATTTATAAAAAAATTGTATTATCCATTAAGAACTTTCAAAACTTTATCGGCATTAAATAACCCACTGAGGTTGATATGCCGTAAAACAAAACAAACCAAACCAAACGAATACTTCTAAAATCTGAGTTGATCAAACGAAGTCCGAGTGTCTCCTATTCATTGGAATCGGTTCGGTAAAACCGCCCACTTTTATGCGATGTCGATGAGTGTTTCTTCAAACAGATAAAACGGATATTGTTCATGTGATGGACGTGCCGGCATAACCTACTGCTTGTAAAGAAGACGAAATAAAAACAAAAACAAAAAAAAGACAAATAGAAGGTTTCCGAAGTGACATGAGGATGTTTGCGCATGCGTGAACTTGTTCGAACATGCGCATCAGAATTCTTGTGTAAAATGAAAGAAAGGACAACAAACACACACACACACACACACACACACACAAACACATACAAACACCTATATATATATATATATATATATATATATCAGTCGGTAGAGCGTTCGACTAGGAGTTCGATACCGGCCTTCGCCAACTCAGTGTATGAGTAGCACAGCGATCTGTGCGGTAAAGATATATATATATATATATATATGTGTGTGTGTGTGTGTGTGTGAAGTCATTAAATTAATTAGTTCAAATGTAAGGCTAAACAAATCGAGAAAATGTCAATACAGGGATTGACATTTTCTCCATTTGTTTAGCCTTACATTTGAACATATATGCCCGCCTAAAAATTAATTAATCATTAACTGATTAATTTTCAAAATTAGGTATGTCTTCAATTAAGCACATATCCTCCAAAAATTGTCGGCTAAAAGCCATATCAAATAAACACATTGTTTATTTACTCACTCTCATATATATATATATATATGTATATATATATATGGAGAGAGAGAGAAAGAGAGAGAGAGAGAGAGAGAGAGAGAGAGAGAGAGAGAATCCACAGTATTCCCAGAATTTTCAAAGCGAACGCAAAAATAAAATATAACTTATATTTATATACTTATACAAAGTAGAGAGTGTTCGGCTAGGAATCACAAGCTTCTTGGTTCGTTTCCGGCCCTCGCCAACTCAGTGAATGAGTAGCACAGGAATATGTGCGGTAAAGTGAGGAGCCGATGGTAGGTGTAGCGCGCCACCTCAGATGCTCAAATAATCTCCTTGGTCTAGCGCTAGTGAAAAGGGGATAGACTCCCTCGCTGTCTAGCCGATACCGACATTAGGCCGCCCCGACGACTTTACTTATACAAAGTAGAAATCGGTATTCTCTCTCTGCCTCCCATTTTCTCTTTCTTTCTTTCTTTCTTTCTTTCTTTCTCTCTCTCTCTCTCTCTCTATATATATATATATATATATATATATATATATATATAGAAACTTAATATCAGCAAATCCGCGAGGGAGTCTATCCCCTTTCACTAGCGCTAGACCAAGGAGATTGTTTTTGCCACACCTACGCTCAGTTCCTTACTTTACCACACATATCCCTGTGCTGCTCATACGCTGAGTTGGCGTGGGCCGGTATCGAACCAAGTCTCACAAGCTTTTGCTTATTTATGTCAGTTTCTTTTCGTCTGATTCACCAAGTTAACCAAGATGATTTGATTAAAACCGAAACGCTTTAGCGTCGACTGTCTGTAAGTCAATCTTTAATTAAATTTTGTTGTTTTTTCAAAACTTTATATTTTATTACACTGTTGGATTTTATATCCTTTTCTTCTCTCATATTATATATATATAATATATATTATATATATATATATATATATTATATATATATCAGTATTATCTGCGTTATTCGGACAATTGTTCTCATCTTCATTGTTATCTGTACAACGTTTCGGCCGATATGCCCTCCGGCCTTCTTCAGGTATTTCTTGTCTTATTTTCCGTCGACTGAATAAAGGGTTAGGTTAAAGGTTCGGTGATGGCTCCCAATTACGACAAGAATGTTCCCGAATCCGAAAAGAAGGTTCCCGAGTCCGTGAAGGTTCCAGAGTCCGACAAGAAATACTCTCTCTCTCTCTCTCTCTCTATATATATATATATATATATATATATTATATATATATATATATATATATATATAACAGACATAATTTCTCTTTCTCTTTCTCTTTTCTGTCCCCCTCTCTCCCCTCTCTCTCTCTCTCTCCTCTCTCTCTCTCTCTATCTATCTATCTATCTATCTATATATATATATATATATTATATATACTAGCAAATATATGCACCTCGGTGCAAAGTATTTTAAATTTTAATGCAATAAAATATTGTATTAAATTAGAAAGGCTAATGAAACTAAATAAGAATGCAGATAAAAAGATTTAAAACAGAGGGAGTATAATCGAAAAATAGAAAACTGAAACATACTCTCATCACTCTCTCGTCTTTCATTGTTATTTTTCTAATTTAAGTATTTAGTTAAAAGAGGAAGTAAAGAATAAAATAACAGTTATGTTTTCTTGTTAATGGATTTCAGTTAGATTCATAGAAGAGATTTTTGCTTATATTAATTAAAATAAAGTCAAACAGTTAGAAATCAATAATATTAAGCACATATATTATTAAAATCACATTTTTAATATCAATATGCAAATTAGCTTCCATTCACACTGTAAACCGCTATTTTGTTGTATATATAAATATAATTGCATGTTATTTCTATGTAGATATGGCCAACGGTATTAATAATCTGAAACAATTTTATTAATAACTAGTTTAAATAAAAATAAATCATTGGGAATGTGATGTCAATAACTAGGAAATTGTTACTTGAGTAGCGATATAGTTTCGGTACAGACAGAAAAACACACAATCTCCATTATAATAGATATATATATATATATATATATATATCCTCTTTATTCTTTCTCCTGTTGTCATTCTTTCGCTTGTATCCCTCCCTTGTGTTAGAATTAAACGAGTTGCTATGTATAAGAGAAATATATTGAACAACACCAACAAAAAAAAAAAAAACAACTCAACGTAATGATGTGATGACGTGTCAGTTCGTATTATGTGAAAAGATAGGATGAACGCTGGAGACAGCCGACATTTCTTTTCTTATTACCTCAGCACAGGAGAGAAGAAGTAAAAAAAAAAAACTTGGTTAAATATTCACATATGTATCAAGTCTTGATATGCAGATACTTTTTCCTGTCACGCACCTTGCTTTCTTCACATCTCTAATTAGTATACGAATCATTATTGTCTTGCTATCAATTCTTTACTTCCCTCCATTCCTCCTCCCTTCCTTTCTTTCCTCCCTTCCTTCCTTCTTTTTAATTCTTTTTTTAAAACTATATTTACTTTTTTCCTATTCCCTAGCAATAATTGCACCCACCACCATCTTCTTTTTGTACCTTCTTTCTTTCTTTCTTCTTTTGCCACAGCGCCTTTTCTGATACACTCAGTCATCTGTCTGTCTATCTATCTATCTATCTATCTATATATATATATATATATATATATATATATATATATATATTTACTGACCCCTCCGCACGAGCAGGATGTGACACAAGGTCAATTTCTTAAGCGGAGTTCAACAGGTTTGAATTCAGAGTTTTCCTTCTCCTAGACCGGTTACCTAACCAAGGTTAAAGAGCACAGTCTGCCCTACTATTTACCCATAGCTGGAGAGAGAGTAGAATTCATACCTTTCCCAAGGGTATTAGCGCTAAGGGAAATGCAATTACCATGACCAGGATTTGAACTCGGGGCGACGAGTCCATTTCCTATGACTTTAACCATATATATATATATATATATATATATATAGGGTCATCCACAGACACGTGTTTCGACTTATCAAGTCTCTTCAGTGTGGCTAGACATTTTGTAAGCTACCTACAGCCGGAATTGAAATCCAGTCGGTTGAGTGTCAGTCCGGCACCTTAACCACTAGGCTGTCTTCACTTACAGAATGAGAAGGGGATTTTAAACTGTTTTAATACATACATCGCTTTGTGTGTAAAGGCCGTCACAGAAGTCCATTCCTTATAGAGAAGAGCGTTGCGTTTACGCTTGAGTTGGCAGCCAGCGAGACCCCCCCCAGAGTGTCAACCCTAGGGGATGGGGACATATATAATATATATTATATATATATATATATATATATCATGTGCCTGCAGCACGGATATCCATGACAATCTCTCGCTAACCCTCCCTAGCATCCTCGCATAGCCGGTCAATGTAGGTCCTTGCCGTCGTCACATCTGCATGTCCATGTGTTGGCTTCCACTGGAGAACGCCGCTTATGGCTCGTCCAGCAGTGTCCTGCATGCCTGTCGTCTCACTCGGATAGTTTTTGAGATGGGAGACAAGTAACCGTACAGCTGCCTCTTCGTGGGTGCTGCTTCCACAACTTGTTCAAGACTGCACGCAGCATTCTTGTGCTGCTTCCATCTAGCTTATTCTCAAGACGCCTCGTTAGGTTCCAAGTGGTGCAGCCATATAGCAGCACTGATACAACCACATCGCTGGAAGAACTGTCGCTTCAGCCTGTCAGGGAGATCGGACCTCCATATGACTGACAATTTGTTTGTGGCCGACCATGCCTTTGCTATTCGTGTATTAACATCACTCTCTGTGGATTTCATCCACAGAGAGCGATGTTAATACAATGAAAAAGAAGAATATATATATATAATCACTAAAAATCTTAGAAGCACTGCATATTAGATACAAAATCCAAAACTAAACAAAATAAACTTTGATAATACCACCAACGTTCTAAAATGCCTATAATTACTATAAATTATAATAATAGTAAAGTAATAATAATGACAAATAATAATAAAAATTCTAAAAAACAAATTCTCTGAGACTTTGAAATAAAAACGGATCACCTTATCCAGCAAGAAGACCAGACCTAGTGTTGATAACAAAAAGAAAGAATTGTCAACTGGTGGATTTTGCTGTGCCAGCAGATCACAGATATTTGTCCATTTTTCATTTTCCTTAGCTTCACCAGCTAAGGAAAATGAAAAAATGGTCAAATATCTGGACCTTGCCAGAGAACTGAAAAAGTTTGGAATATGAAAGTGAAAGTGATACAATTGTAGTTGGTGTACTTGGAACAGTCCCAAAAGGATTGGAAAGGGTCTGGAAAGTTTGGGAATCAGAGGAAGGATTGAAACATTCAGAACACTGCACTGCTGCAATTTGCCAGAATACTAAGAAGAGTCCTGGAGACCTGAGGAGACTTGCTGTCACTCAGACTCCAGTGAAAGACCATCAGCTAATGCTGATGTGAAAAAACTCAAAAGGATAAATAACACTAATAATAATAACAACAACAATAATAAGCACAACCTATATAAATAGAAAATGGAATAGCCATTGTTGTACGGTTTCAAAATACCCTGAAGATGGCCCACGATAGGGCGGAAAGTATTGGTCTATGACATATGCAATACATCAGCCAATTTTCGCCAGATATTACAAAAATAATACGGCAATACGAAAAAACAAAGGACAAAACTTGCAGACAAATAAATGGTGCATTATTTACAATATATATATATATATATATATATATTATATATATATATATATATATATACAACGCTACGCTCCCCTTTAAAAGGTGGCGACCATTACATACATAGAGATGTGTGTATTACGACAGTTAAATCCCTTTGCATTCTGTGGGTGACTATAGCCGAACGGTTAAACTGTCCGATTTGTGCAGTAAGTGAGGAACTGATTGTAGGTGTGGCGCTCCAACTCTGGCTGATACCGACTACATTACACATAAACTTCTTTCTATATGCCTATTTATCTTCTGCTTCTGTCTTTCTTTCCCTCGGTCTAGCACATCTTTGTTTTCTCTCTCTTCTCTCTCTCTCTCTCTCTCTCTCTCTCTCTCTCTCTCTCTCTCTCTCTATTTACATATATATATATACATATGCATAACTATGCATACATATGTGTGTATATTTACATATATATATATATATGTGTGTGTGTGTGTGTGTGTTTGTATGTGTGTGTGTGAGAGAGAGAGAGAGAGTATGTGTGTGTGTGTGTTTAATTTAGGATACATATACAGAGAGTGAACAGCGCTTTGTACCTTTCATTTTCTTTATGCGATCATCGAACCAAGTGAATGCACACGTTAGTCATTCCTTTACATACTTAATCAACCGGTCCGTCATGCACCACACAACAGTATATAAAGTGCGTTCACTCGGTCCGTTGATCGCGTAGGCGAGAAGCTAACAGCCATTAAGAGCCATTGACTCTACGTCTACTCTATCCTAATTTAAATATGTATGCGCTGTCTCTGATATTGAACACTTTTTATATCAATAAATATATCGAGCTATATTGTCTTCTTTATAGCTCGCCTTAATGTTTTATCTAAACAAAAGAGCATTGATCGTTTTCAAATTTCTATTCACGTATCAATTAACTAATGCGTCCATTTACGCGACGCAAACATATACCTACATTTATGTTTTTCTCTGTCACCTTAAATCCGATTTGACTCTTCTGATGTTACCTTTGAAGCTGTTTGATGATATATGGGCTGTCAACCTGTATCCATGATGTAACCCTTTTATTTCCTTCTTATAATGAGATTTGTGCTTTTCAATTATTTGTTTATTGTCTGGAGATGTTTGTTTGTCTCTTTGATGAAATATTGTAATTACATATCTAAATTATATCTAACTTTGTATGGCTATTCCAAAGGATGTATTTTGTGTAGATGGTTATGTTAGCCGACGTTAAAACGTTTCAGTTTTCATAAAACCATCATCAAGACAAGTGGGTGTTGGATTTTATATAAGGAATTGGTTCTTTTTTTATTTTTCAAAATGATAACGAAAAATGGGTAAATATTAAGAAAATGTTCTTTTTCCGTTTGCAGGTTTCTATATAAAAAATGTGACATGTTTGGTATACAAAAGAATATTTGAAATACAAATGCATTTCCCTTAACAATATGATGTAAATGTTTTAATCTGCGTAAATAGATGTAATTAAAAATAAAAATAAAATAAAGCTTAATTCACTTATAACTATCTCTATTAATAATAGAGATTCGCTTCCGGGTTTTGTCTGTAACAAAAATTCGTCACATGCTTACGTCACATTATCCCAAAATCGTCATAAAGAATAAATGCACTCAAAATTTGAACATGCAACATTTGACAGTCTTCATTGTTTTTTAAAACAAGTTTTAATAAATACATGACTGGTATTATATATTATATATAGTTTGTTTTATTTTAATACATATTTAAAGTTTACATTTGAAATTGTTTTTATTTTTAATCCTTTAATGAATTATGATTTTACTTACTTAGGGTACAAACTCGCTGACATTGAATTTTTTACTCCACCCCTCAGGTAATATGTTTCAAAAATCTATTCTTACATGCCTGGAGGGTGTTTTTTTTGTTTTGTACTAGTATTTAATATTTATCAATTCATATATTTAATAATCTTTCAACTTGACAACTTATATTTATTACTACATATGTTTATCAATAAATCTATGTTTTTATGCTTGATTTATCTACATAGATGCGCAAAATGTAATGTTGTGTCATGTATTAAAATTGGAAGAAATTTGATTACAAGAATAAAGGAATGCGTGTTATACACAAAGAAATCTATTTACACAAGGTATAGAATTTCATTGAGTTCGTGAGTTCATAAAACTGAGTTCATGAGTTTCAAAAAGAAAAGCAACATCTCAACACATGACTGTAAACATCTTAAACAGTAGAACAATTTACATAACTAGGTAGTAATATCTCATCCACAGAAAGCGATGTTAATACACGAATAGGAAAGGCATGGTTGGCCACAAACAAATTATCAGTCATATGGAAATCCGATCTTACTGACAAATTAAAGCGTCAATTCTTCCAGTTGTGGTTATATCTGTACTGCTGTATGGCTGCATCACCTGGACCCTAACGAAGCGCCTTGAGAATAAGCTAGATGTTACCTGCAAAAGAATGCTGCGTGCAGTCTTGAACAAGTCGTGGGAACAGCACTCCACAAGGGAGCAGCTGTATGGCCACCTGCCCTCATCTCACAAACCATCCGAGTGAGACGGACTAGGCAAGCAGAACACTGCTGGAAAAGCAAAGACGAGCTCATAAGCGACGTTCTCCTGGGGAACCCAAGGCATGGGTATGCTAATGTGGGCCGCCCAGCAAGGACCTACATTGACCAACTATGCGAGGATGCTGGGTACAGTGCAGAGGAACTCCCAGGTGCAATGAGTGATAGGGAAGGTTGGTGAGAGATTGTCATGGATATCCGTGCTGCTTGCGCGACGTGATGATGATGATGTTAGTATAGTTTTTTAAAACAAGTCTGCAAAAAAAAGGTGATGAGTTTTTTCCTTTTTCAATCACATTTACTTCTTTCTCTCTTTCTTTCTTTTCTTTCTTTTCTTTTCTTTTCTTTTTTCTTTTTTTTTCTTTTTTCTTTCCTTGTAATATATCTTCATTGTATTTCAAATATTTCACTTTGTTTTACTTTTTCTTCCCGGTCCATTTGGCCTTTTCAATATTTCTTTCTTTTTTCTTTATTTCTTTTGTTCTTTTTCTTTCTTTTCTTTTCTTTTTTTAAAATTTGTTTTTAATATATCTTTCCCGTAATTCAACCTTTTGTTTTACTTTTTCTTTTCATTCTTCCTTCTGCTTTCTTCCACTTTTTTTCTTTCTTCTTTCTTTCTTTTCTTCTTTCTATCTTTCATCTTTCATTCCTTTGCTTTATTCTTTCTTTCTTCACCTTTTAATTCGTTTCTTTCATTCATTTAATACCTTTTCTTTCTTTCTATCATTATTTTTAACATACATATTTACCAAACCTCCGCACGAGCAGGATGTGAACAAGGTCAATTTCCTTAAGCGAAGTTTTAACAGGTTTGGAATTCAGAGTTTTCCTTCTCCTAGACGATTACTAACCAAGGTTAAAGAGCAGTCTGCCTACTATTTACCATAGCTGGAGAGAGAGTAACATTCATACCTTTCCAAGGGTATTAGCGCTAAGTGAAATGCAATTACCACGTTGGATTTGAAACTGGGAGCGACGAGTCCTTTCCATGACTTTAACCATTACACCACGCGCTTCCTTTAATTATAGTTCCTGTAATTCAATCTTTTTGTGGTGATTCAGACCACAAGTGGTAACGTACAAGTTATAGTTAAAGATAAAAACAGAAACTTAGAATTGGAATAGACATGTATTACGTGCGTACATAACAAATAGTTGCAAACTTTATTTGTTTGCGGGAATGTTATCTAGAATAATTGTCCACTTAGCTGAAATCCTGAGGTAGGGTATTATCGGAGCCCCTTCGCTACGGCTATCTTGTCGTTCTGTTGGATATAAGAGACGCCCTTTATCGTCGTCCAACTCCGATGCTGGTCAATCAGAGAGCGAAAGAATTTGCCTCTTTGGCTTTGTCGCCAAAGAATGCTGACCCGTGATTGGCTGTTTTGATAGCGAGGCTTGTAGCAGAAGAACGATAACCCCTACCTCAGATTTCTTTACATTTTTTAAAAAAATATATCTTCCTGTATTTCAATTTCTGTGTTAAACTTTTTCTTTATATTAATTCTTTGTTTTAGCCCTAGCACTATATGATTTTCCAACCCTATTGCCTTATGGCAAGCCAACCCCTTTTTATCATATGGGTGCTAGAAGGCGGTGCTGTGGTTGTACATGTCATGGGAATGACGTTAAACTCTATCTGATGGTGAGGTTCCAGTTTTTGGAGGTTTGGGGAATGTGGAGCACCCTTCATCACCATTGCTCCTGGTCCACTCTGACCTGGACTAGTAGTACCTGTTATGGTCATCTATGGGTTAAATAGAAAAATGTATTTATAAAGAAATTGTATTATCCATTAAGAATTGATTTATTTCAAAACTTTATCGGCATTAAATGACCCACTGAGGTTGATATGCCGTAAAACAAAACAAATCAAAAATCCTTTGTTTTCTTTCATTCTTTTTTTATAAATCTTTCATTTAATTCAACCTTTTGTTTTTCCTTTTTCTTTCTTACTCATTCTTTCTTTCTTTTTAACATTTCTTCGCTATATTTCAATTCCTTTGTTTCTTATTCAATTTCGAAAACCTTTTTTATGACTTGTCCTTGACCCACTTAAGGGACAACATCTCCTTTTTCTTTTAACCCTTCCCATCCTATTGCCTTCCATTTTTTGCTTATTCAGTCCAATTCCTCATGTGTCAAACTGTGACTTTTTACATTATCAAGATATATCATGTTTTGTCGGGTCAGCTCCTTTCTCAAACGACGCATTTCTCTTTCTGTTTTCTTCCTTTTATAATTTTCCGCTCACTTTGCTCCCAAAACAATTAAAGGCGACATAGACCTCTTATCATCAAACATATTTGATAATATAGAAGAGGCCATTATACAAGAAGGCCATTACAACTCTCATGATTCTTTCTCAAATGATGGACGCTCAGTGGCAGTGATAAGGATATAATATCATTACACACACACACACACACACACACACACATATATTATATATATATATATATGTGTTGTGTGTGTGTGTGTGTGTGTGTGTGTATGTGTGTGTGGTCTGAAAACTATAGACAAGAGACTGAGCTACAGCCATTGACTTTATGTCTATGTTATCCTATCTTTTGTATATATATTATATATATATATTATATATATATATATATATATATATATATATATATATATATATATATATATATATATCGCAGTTACCATTAAATTTTATATATATATATATATATATATATATATATATATATTATATATGTGGTTATCACTTGGCAAGTTTTGATTTTGCGGTATCATATCAGTGATAGAGATGTTACACACACACACACACACACCATATATTATATATATATATATAATATATATATAATTATATATATATATATATATATATATATGCACACACATAAAAGTTGTCAGATAAATATATGCTAATATATATACATATATATACATATATATTATACATATATATATATAATATATATATATATATATACATATATATATGTATATATGATATATATATATATATTTATATATATATATATTATTACCTGAGAACTTTTATGACCTGGGTTTTATGCTTTTGCGTATTCATCAGGCAGAGTGAGAAGTTTGTTTTAATACGATTATATATATATATTATATATTATATATATATATATATAATGTTATATATATATATATGTATATATATATATATATATATATATATTATGTATATATATTTGTATATATATATATGTATGTATATATATATGTATATACATATATATTATATATATATATAATATTATATACATAATATTATATATATTATATTATATATATATACATATAATATATATACATATATATATATATAATAATAATATATATACATATATATATATATATGGTTAGCTCAGTCGGTAGAGCGTTCGGCTAGAACCACAAGGTTTCCAAGTTCGATACGGCCCTCGCCAACTCAGCGTATGAGTAGACAGGGATTGTGCGGTAAAGTAAGGAGCTGATGGTAGGTGTGGCGCTCCACCTCAGACGCTAAAATAATCTCATGGGTCTAGCGCTAGTGAAAAGGGGATAGACTCCCTCGCTGTATGGCTCATACCGACATTAGGCCGCCCCGACGACTTTACTTATATATATGTATGCTAAGAGTAGAGCGATGTCAAAATACGTATGGAAACAACTATATAAACCAAATGACGATAATAATCGAATGGGTCTTATGTTTTTCAGTCTGTACATATGCAGTCTGGGCTGAAAATGTTGTAAATGATGACATGAGATAAACAATTCTAGTTTAGATGGAATTGATAGATATGAATAGACGGAGGTAGATATATAGATAGAAGATACATAGATATATACATATGAATAGACTGGAATATATATATATATATATATATATAATATATATATTATATATATATACTTCAAATATACGCACCTACATTTGGGGCGCTGGTGGTTGTCGTCAGTGATGTAATTTGCAGGGTTCATTGGGAAGTTTCATGGGAATATTTATATATATATATATATATATATATATATATATTCTGTGTATATATTTACAAACGTCCACACGAGCAGGATGTGATACATAGTCAATTTATTAAACGAAGTTTAACAGGTTTTCCTTCTCCAAGACCGGTGGCTTAACCAAGGTTAAATAATCCAGTCTGCCTTACTATTTACCTATAGCTGGAGGGTGAGTTAGATTCATACCTTTCCCAATGGTATTAGCGCTATAGGTGAGAGAGAGAGAGAGAGAGAGAGGAGGGGGGAGAGAGAGAGAGACAGGGGGGTAGAGACAGACAGACTGACAGACAGATAGATAGTTAGATAGATATGAATAGACATTAATATACTGATAGATAGATATGAATAGCCTGGAATAGATAGATATATCGATAAATTGAGAGATTAATAGATAGATAGATAGATAGATGATAGATAGATAGATAGATAGATATGAACAGAACAGGATTTATAGATAGATAGATATGAATAGACTCTGAATAGATAGATAGACAGATTGATATGAATTAACTGGAATATATCTAGATAGATAGATAGATATGAATAGACAAAGAATTAGATAGATAGATAGATATGAATAGACTGGAATAGATAGATAGACAGATAGATATGAATAGACTGGAATAGACAGACAGATAGATAGTGATAGATAGATAGATAGATAGATATTATAGACTGGAATAGATAGATAGATAGATAGCTGATATGAATAGACTGGTATGATAGATAGATAGATAGATTACTAGACTGGAATAGACAGATAGACAGATAGATATGAATAGACTGGAATAGATAGATAGATAGATAGATAGATAGATATGAATAGGCTGGAATAGATAGATAGATAGATAGATAGATAGATAAATAGATAGATAGATATTAATAGACTGGAATAGATAGATAGATAGATAGATAGATAGATATAATGAAAGACTGGATAGATATGATAGATATGAAAGACTGAATAGATAGATAGACAGATAGATATGAATAGACTGGAATAGATATATAAGATAGATAGATAGATATGTAATAGACTGGAATAGATAGATAGCAGATAAATATGATAGACTGGATATAGATAGATAGATAGATAGATAGATAGATATTATAGACTGGAATAGATAGATAGATAGATAGATAGATAGATAGATAGATAGATAGAATAGAACTGGAATAGATAGATAGATAGATAGATATTAATAGACTGGAATGATAGTAGAAGATAATATGAATAGACTGGAATAGATACGATATATAGATAGATAGATAGATAGATAGATAGATAGATATTAATAGACGGAATATGATATAGATAGTTGAATAGATAGATATGAATAGATTGAATAGATAGTAGAATAGATAGATAGATAGATAGATATGAATAGATTAGATAGACTTAGATAGACCTGGATGATAGATAGATAGATAGATAATGATAGACTGGAATAGATAGATATGATATGAATAGAC
>CM042155.1:70445430-70465430 GCA_023376005.1 Doryteuthis pealeii
TACAAAAATAAATGTTTGCTCAAGTATTGGTTTGGTTTGGTTTTGTTTTACGGCATATCAACTCAGTGGGTCTTTAATGGATAAAATTTTGAAATACAATCATTCTTAATGGATATCTTGGTCTTATAAATACATTTTCTATTTTAACCATTGATGGACCCTACAGGTATACCCACACCCGGGTCAGAGTGACAGGGAGCATGGTGATTGAAGGGGTGCTCCCATTCCAAACTCCAAACTGGAATCACCAATCAGATAGAGTGTAACGTCATTCCCAGAAATGTAGACCGCAGCCAACGCTTCTAGCACCCATATGATAAAAGGGGTTGGGGGTTGCCATCAGGGCATGGGGTTGGGAAAATCAAATAGGTGACTAGGGCTTTGACGTGACCAGCCGATTGATTCGGAGGTGGCTCTTCCGACCGCCCGTCTTAGCCAAGATAGGGCCAAAGTGGAGTATTGGGCAAGTCATGGACTGCACATCCACCTGGGTTCTATCTTTAAGGATCACGGGTCGCCACCCACGATCAACAGGTGGCCCCATTGGGGGAGTCTTACCTCTGCAGGGGTGCAGTCGGTGCATTCTAACGCACAGCCGACTGGGCGGTCAAGTATTGTTAGTTAAATATATAGAAAGTTTTTATATTTACTATATATGTTTAAAGAGTGGGTCACATGCGAGAGGTCAATGTGTCACAAGGGTCGCGGATATTTTGCTTAAAGGAATGACCAACAGGATCAACTTCGATACAAATTTCTACTTTGAGGACAGATTCAACAGACAAGGATTAAAACTGATACTACGTCTTTCTCCATCGAGACAGGATCACGCTTTATGCCACAAAGAATATCCACTGTAAAACTGCATTCGACTATAGTCCTAAAATTTCCAAAATTTTAATTGATTATGTTGTAAAAGTTTCAAAAATGGCCATTATTGCTTTCAAAATTTGCTTTTCGGCCATGTGTAATATAATATTTCCTCTTGGATAGAATTTGTTATTTTTTTAAATGCTTATTTGTTAAAAGTTTAGAAAATTGTCAAAATGGCCTTCAAACTTTAATTTTCGGCCATGTGTAACAGAAATTTTGCTCTTGGATAGATTTTGTTATTTTTTAAATGCTTATTTGTTATTTTGTTATTTTTTAATTGCTTATTTCATAAAAGTTTAGGAAATGGCCATTATTGCCTTCAAACTTTTCGGTCGTGTATAATTTAATGTTTTCTCTTGGATAGAATTTGTTATTTTTTTATTGATTATGTAGTAAAAGTTTAGAAAATGACAATGAAATTTTGCTTTTTGGTCAAGCGTAATAAAAATGTTTCCTATTGGATAGAATGAGTTATTTTCAATTGTTTATGCAGTAAAAATTTATAAAATGGCCATTATTCCAACGAAACTTTGCTTTTTGGTCATGGGTAAAAAAATATTTATAATTTGTCATTTTTTAATTGCTTATTTGGTAGAAGTTTAGAAAATGGCCATTATTCCATTAAAACTTCACTTTTATGTCTTGTTTAACACTATGTAAGGCACACTTTATTTTTGAGTAGTGTGTGTTATTTTTAATTGCTTATTTTGTTAAAGTATATCAAATTCCGATTATTCCGTTCAAATTTTGCCTTTCCATCCTGTATAATACTAGGTAACACAAATTTGGCTCTTGGATAATGGTTATTTTAATAGTTTATGCCATAAAAGTAATGGCCATTATTCCCTTCAAAATTTTTTTTTCGGCCCTGAATAAGATTATATAACACACATTTTGTTTCTGAATAGTATGCATTTTTCAAAAGTGCTTACGCAGTAATATATAGAAAATGGTGATTATTCGTTAAAAAACTTTGCTTTATTTCTTGTTTAACACTATGTAAAAACAATTTTAGTTTTTTAGTAGTTTGTGTTATTTTTATTGCTTTTGTTAAAGTATATAAAATTGCGATTATTCCTTTTCAAATTTTGCCTTTCCACCCAGTATAACTCTATGTAACACAAACTTGGCTCTTGGATAATGTTTGTTTTGTTTTGTTTTTAATTCTTTATGCCATAAAAGTAATAGCCATTATTCCCTTCAAACTTTTCTTTTCGGCCCTGAATAAGATTATATAACATACATTTTTTTTCTGGATGGTTTGTATTTTTCCAAAGTGCTTACGCTGTAATATATAGAAATGGTGATTATTTTCTTTAAACTTTGTTTTTTCTGTAACAGACATTTTTATACAACACATATTCTATTCCTGGATAGTGTGTACTATTTTAATTGCTTATGTTGTAAAAGTATTTGAAAACGGCCATTTATTCCCTCAATTTTTTTTTCGTTCCCGATACAAGTGTAACAGACATTTTGCTCTGGATGATATTTATTATTATTAATTACTTATATACTAAAATTATAAAAAATGGACATTATCCTCTTTGCTTGCCCACTCCCGTAAGGTCTGAGAATCATGCTAGATCCTATTAAGGTTTCTCTGTGTATGGCACAAGGCCACAAAATATGGTTGTTCCCGGGTAGGCCCGACCATTATTCTACAGTTTAAAGCTATAGAAAAATGTCTATTAATTCCTTGTGAACTTTGCTTTTTCGGTCCTGAAATAATGAAATTTATGCATTAATCTATTTTCCTATTTCAAACGAATAATGTTCTTTGCTGTCATCGAAGGATGACCTGAATGGGTTGCAATAAAACATGAAAGGATGAAAAGAAACCTCAAGCCAAAATTAATGATAATAATGACAGTTATCTTTGCAAAAAGTAACCTTCACTGACACAAATCAATGGACACAGACAACAACCAATTTGAAATCAATAAATCGATATGTTTCTAATTTTCAATATTACCGACTTCTTCAAAATTCTACGATTGGATAAATCTCGTCTTGTTTTTATAGATTACTCTATGGGAGTAAAATGAGGAAAGTAATTCGACAGTATGTTGGGAAATGTAGACAAACACGGGATGTTACACTGGGGTGGAAGTTTACTATTGGTCATAGTCGACGTTCGAACGTTTCGGTTTAATAAAAAAAAAAAACCTTCTTCAGGACAATATGAAACAAGTAATGGAAAAAAGATTTTTGTTGTTTAAAATCAAGCCCTAGCACCTATATGATTTTCCAACCCTATTGCCCTTATGGCAACCCCCAACCCTTTTTATCATATGGGTACTAGAAGGCGGTGGCTGTGGGTCTACATGTCCTGGGAATGACGTTAAACTCTATCTGATGGTGAGGTTCCAGTTTGGGGGGTTTGGGGAATGTGGAGCACTCTTTCATCACCATTACTCCCTGGTCCACTCTGACCCGGAGTGGTAGTACCTGTTAGGGTCCCATCTATGGGTTAAATAGAAAAATGTATTTATAAAAAAATTGTATTATCCATTAAGAATTGATTTATTTCAAAGCTTTATCGGCATTAAATGACCCACTAAGGTTGATATGCCGTAAAACAAAACAAACCAAACAAACCAATGTTGTTTAAAAGGTGATGGATGCTTTTGAACTATGGTTGAGAGTAGAGGAAAATGTGGATATAACAACACAAACGACTATATTCAATTAATATTTCGTCTCATTATTGGTTGAGAATTCCTCAGAAGTTTATTGAATTAAGTGCTTGTATATTCTGCTTTTATAGTGAAAAGGTAAATGGATGGGGAAGGGAGAAAAAGGGCATGGGTTATTGGTGGATAGTCTCGGGGAATGAGAAGAATTACACTATGAGACACAAATATCATTCCTGAATAATCTATACATTAATACACTTGTTCCTAAATCTTCCGTCCGTTATCATCTTGCAACACCCTCTGGTTAAAAATGAGACCGTCCAAACCGTCCAAGACGAAATGCAAAAATGTAAATACTGATTATCTGGTATCGCTTTTCCAATGAATTCTTATTTCTTATGAGTGTCGTCACCTCAGCTAAATAATGGACTATTCCGTTTTTATTCGAAAGAAAGAAATAAAGAAAGAACATGCTACACACATATAAAATATTAGAAAGAAAGAAGAAAGAGAGTAGGAGAAAGATAGAGAGAGGGGTGATAACGCAAAAACAATAACGCTAATCTGTTTCAATCGATGAGGAAAAGAAGGAAAGAAAGAAAAAAGTGAGAGAGAGAGAGTTAAATCAAGATAATTATACATTTTATATATTGATCAATTTCACAATAGCTCTTAAGTAAACATATTAAACGTAATAATTAGATTATTATAATGTGGTATATCCACAGGTCCTACCAGTATATATTATTTCAGAATTGTTTATGTCTGCAAGAGACAGATGAAGACATGCCACATCGACACCAATACATGGGAGGCTTATGTAGAAGACCGTATGACCTGGCGACTCCTCGTTAAACAAGGAACGAAAAGGGATGACAAATCGAGGAAAGAAACCGCCACAGAAAAGAGAGCCAGAAGGAAGGAGAGACAACAGTATCTCCAGCAAGCATCACCGTTTGTTTGCAATCACTGCACCAGAGATTGCCATTCAAAAATTGGTCTGTTTAGCCACTCAAGCGGTTGCAGATAAAAAAAAGTGGACATTACGCCATTGTCTTTAGTAGATGCCAACTAACAAATAAAAATGGCTATTATACTCTTCAAACTTTGCTTTTGTGTTCAAGATAATGACATTAAGACATTAGCCTATTACCTTTTTTAGGAATGGGTAAATCTCTCTCTCTCTCTCTCTCTCTCTCTCTCTCTCTCTCTCTCTCTCTCTCTCCATACATCCCTTTCTATCTTTATTCTTGACAAGTCCTCTAAACGGTATCTAGTTTCCGCCAAGAACTAATAAATGTAAGTTTTAGCTGGTCGATCAACATCTAACTACCTATTTTATTCTGCCTCAGAAATTAGTATACCCGTTCACGTACCTGGGTAGCAATATCCCATCTACAGAAACTGATGTAAATATATATAACAACCCCTCCGCACGAGCAGGATGTGACACAAGGTCAGTTTTCCTGGGGGGGGGTTGTCAGTTTGACTAACAAGGGGTGTCTATGGGCACTGTCATCTTTCTCCCTTCAAACTATTTCAATGAATACATTAAACTTTATGCCACAAGGAATATCCACTGGTGATACACTTAATACCAATAGCGGAATTTAACACCGAAAATGGCTGATACCGACTTTAGGACACCCCGACGACTTTTGTTTTATTGTACAGTTAAACAAAACGATAAAGATTCAGTTTAGCTAACCTGATGAACACAAAGTAAACCTGCCTTCTTGATTATGATGATGATGATGATGATGATGATGATGATTAACGAACCCCCCCCCCCGAATGTCTGAGAGTTTCTGGGGGTGGATATAAAATTGAAGATTGTGAGCCTAACCAATGAAGGTATCAAAGAGCTCTATTTTGAATCCATGATTAAATAGATATTTCACTTTACCGCCCTGTCGTCTGCGGCGTTAGAATGCACCGACTGCACCTCTGCAGAGAGATAAGATTCCCCTGATGGGGCCACCTGTTGGCCGTGAGTGGCGACCCGTAATGCTTAAGGATAGAACCCAGGTGGCCGAGCAGTTCATAACTTGCAATACTCCACTTTGGCCCTATCTTGGGCTAGAAGAGTGGTTGGAGAGACCCCTTCCGATCAATCTGCTGGTCAAGTCAAGCCCTAGCACCTATATGATTGTCCCAACCCTTATGGCAAGCCCTAACCCCTTTTTATCATATGGGTACTAGAAGGCGGTGGCTGAGGGTCTACATATCCTGGGAATGGCGTTAAACTCTATCTGATGGTGAGGTTCCAGTTTTGGAGGTTTGGGGAATGTGGAGCTCCCCTTTATCACCATTGCTCCCTGGTCCACTCTGACCCGGAGTGGTAGTGAACTGTTAAAGTTAAATAGAAAAATGTATTTATAAAAAAATTGAGTATGCATTAAAAATGACTTTATTTTAAAACTTTATCAGCATTAAATGACCCACTGAGGTTGATATGTCGTAAAACAAACAAAACAAAACAAAATTATTTTACTTTCAAATTAAATTAATGTCCGCATTTCATGACTTTGAAAGAATTCGCACACTCGTCTGTCCTTCTCGGTCTGCTATTCTTCCATGATTATTACGATTCGATTCTAACTGCTGACTAATTAGATCATTCCGCCGTTTGTGCATGCGCGTCTGTGACTCAGGGGGATGTGGAGACATGAACAAGACGCCAATGTCATCGAAATCACAGAACACGACTGAGTTGCAATAATAATAATAATAATAATAAAACAAGAGGCGAACTAAAAGATGAAAGGGAAGAGCAGCGCCAAAATGATAATGAAAAAAAAACTTATCTTACCAAAAAAAAATGTAAGCCACCCCACGCCCTCCCCCTAACACTTATCGATCTGCATAGACAAAAATAAATTCAAATGTTCTAATCGATAGGTTATCATTTCAATAGTATCGCCATTTTCACATCTCTAGACTTGGGTAGACGAAGTTTGAGTTTTATAAATAAACTCATGTGATTATAAGAGAATCAGAACTATTCTTTAGGTAATACATATAGATAGATAGAAAGATAGATAGATAGATAGATAGATAGATAGATAGATATGAACACTTTGAGATGTATTAGTATTAGAGAGGAATATTTAAAACTATATAACTGTTAAGAATACTTTATTCAGCACTAGATAAACTAACAAAAGTTGACACACCGTAAAAATATATCATTTTGTACTCAGATAGATAGATAGATAGATAGGTAGGTAGATAGATAGATAGATAGAAACTTTTGTAAATATGTATAGACACACACACACGCATATATATATATATATATATATATATATATATATATATTATATATATATATATATAGTGTTTTGTAAAAAGTTTTTCTCTCTAAATAAACTTACGTGATTATAAGAGAATCATACCTATTCTTTAAGTAATAGATAGATAGATAGATAGATTGATAGATAGATAGATAGATAGATAGATAGACGGACTGACACAGGGGTCAAATAGATAGATAGATAGATAGATAGATAGATAGATAGATCGACTGACTTATTGATTAGATAGATAGATTGATTAATAAATAGATAGATAGATAGATAGATTGATAGATAGATATGAGGACTTTGAGATATATTAGTATTAGAGAGAAATATTTAAAACTATATAACTGTTAAGAATAATTTATTCAGTACTAGATAAACTAACAAAGATAGATAGATAGATAGATAGATAGGTATTAACAATCTTTTATAAATATGTATAGACTCACACACACGCATATATATATATATATATATATATATATATATATATATATATATATAGTTGTAAAAAAAAGTTCTCTCTAAATAAACTTGTGTGATTATAAGAGAATCATACCTATTCATTTCGTAATAGATAGATATATTGATACATACATACATATATCATTTACTCACAACGATATATATGAACCTTTCCACATACACAATAGTATATTTTTCGAACTTTTTCTACTTTACACGAACTATTTTACCTAACACCACAACATATTAATTTTAGAAATATTTTACATTTTTATTTTTTATTTTTTAATAAATTTTTCAGATTTTCCAAAACCAATGATTTTTGGGATTTTTACATCATCAATTATTTGAATGGAAACGCTAACACCGTGTGACGTTTCATTTTTACATTTTTCTTGCAGTTCGTTTGACGAGTTGAGCATTCTAAAATCGCAAAATAAGGCTCACAAGCTTTTACTTGTTTTACAAAATTTTCTTTTCGTATGATGCACAATTAGTATGTTAGACCCCGTTGATGGTTTTATTAAACCCGAAACGCTTTAGCGTCGACTGTCTGTAAGTCAATCTTTGATTTAATATTATTTTTTCAAAACTTTATACTTTATTACACTGTTTGATTTTATATCTATTTATCTATATCTTCTCATCACACACACACATACACACACACACATATATATATATATATATATATATATATATATATATATATATATATATATATAGGGTCCAATCTCACAGACATGTTAAAGAGACAGTTCTTCCAGGCCGTTGTCGTGTCAGTACTGCTGTATGGCTGCACCACCTGGACCCTAACTAAGCGACTAGAGAATAAACTAGATGGGAGCTGCACAAGAATGCTGCGGGTGATCCTGAACAAGACATGGAAACAACACCCCACGAGAAAGCAGCTGTACGGCCACCTACCACATATCACCCAAACCATCCGAGTAAGACGGACAAGACACGCGGGACACTGCTGGAGAAGCAAGGACGAACTCATAAGCGACGTCCTCCTGTGGAAGCCAGCTCATGGACAAGCCAGTGTGGGGCCGACCAGCAAAAACGTACGTTGATCAGCTCCGTGCGGATGCAGGATGCTGCATAGAGGACCTCCCGAGAATGATGAGCGATAGGGACCGATGGAGAGAGATTGTCATGGATATCCGCGCTGAAAGCGCGACATGATGATGATGATGATATATATATATACATACATAGACAAAGGGTGTGAGAGAGAGAGAGAGAGCGAAATTAATGCTTCCGAAGTGGAGGTTTAAATAACTTTTCATAAAGTAGTCACTCAATACTCCACTGTATATCTTCTTATTATAATGGAGATTGTGTGTTTTTCTGTCTGTAACCGAAACTATATTAATACTCAAGTCATAATTCCCTTAGATATTTACGTCATCTTCTCAATGATTTTATTTTTATTTAAACCTCAATTATTAATAAAATTGTTTTACATTATTAATACTGTTGACCATATCTACATACTTATAACATGCACTTGTATTTATAGATACAACAAAATAGCGGTTTACAGGGTGAACGGGAAGGCTAATTTGCATATTAATATCAAAAAATTGAATCTAATAGATATGTGCTCAGTGTTATTGATTTCTAACTGTTTGGTTTTATTTTAATGAATATAAGCAAAAATCTCTTCAATGAATCTTAAATGAAATCCATTAACAAGAAAAAATAACTGTCATTTTATTCTTTACTTCCTCTTTTAACTAAATACTTAAATTAGAAAAAATAACAATAAAAGACGAGAGTGATGGAAGAGTAAGTTTCAGTTGTTCTATTTTTCAATTATACCCCCTCTCTATTTCAAATCTTTTTATCTTCATTCTTATTTAGTTTCATTAGCCTTTCTAATTTAATACAATATTTTATTACATTAAAACTTAAATACTTGCACCCGGAGGGTGCAAATACTTGCTAGTAGCTTTAATACAAATAGGTTTGATGGGTTTTTTTTATATTTTATTTCAAATAAATTACTCGATTCATTGCATAATCTGTACATATATAAAGGAATGTTGGTATGTATGTATGTATGTATGTGTGTATGTATGTCCGGATTGAATTACGAAAATAAAACAATTAAACGACAAATTATATATATATATATATATATTGGTTAGGAGGTAGATTTAGAAGGCCATCACAATGCAGTTTGGAATAAATAAAAAATAATAATACGGTAACAATGGTGGTGTGTGTTGACCTGTATTTTTTTTTATTATTTCTTGAATTTTCGAGGTAATACCTCTTTATCAAAAGAATTGAACTGAAGCAGTACAGCTATGGCATTTCTTCCTAAATGAATTTTTTTTTTTTTGAAAATGACGTTATTTTTGAAATAACTGTATTCCCGTGTGAGCGTGAATGCGTTTATTTTTATTTTTATTTTTTTTTTGTACGTGTGCGTATGTTGTAATGCGCGTGACATTGAAAATGCGTGTTGGCTGTGACGTTAAGACTGTATCCTAGCGCGGGATTTTGTACGTGGGTATGTGCGAATGAAAAAGTGTATTTGTGTTTTGTGACGTTTCCTGTTGGATTTTACATCAATTTAATCATTTAATATTATTAATATTATTATTATTATTAATATTATCATGATTATTATTGCAACTTACAAGAACAACTTCACTAGCAAAAATAGCACCCTACCAAGTTTTTACCATCTAATAAAAACACATAAAACCAATTCAACACCGCAAATTAGACCAATAGTCTCCAGTGTGGAAGGACCACTATATAAGACATCATGGCTCCTTTCAAAAATACTGAAACCAATATTAGCGACTCTCCCTGGACATGTCAGCAACTCTGACGAAGTCATTCACAAACTGCAACAAACCCCATCAAATATACTCGAAAATAATAAATACGCATTTAGCTTGGACGTTACCGCTCTATACACATCAGTACCAGCTCAACCAGCGGTCGACCTGTTGACTGAACGGATAGCATCATCCGGCCTATACTGCTACAACCTCACCCCTCAAGACATACACCAACTTCTATCAATAATCGTAGACAACACATACTTCACGTTTCAAGAACGAACATATAAGCAAATAAAGGGCCTGCCGATGGGATCCAGCCTCTCGGGCTTACTGGCCATCTCCTACATGGACAGACTTGAACGCCAAGCACTTAATATTTGCCGCTCTTGTGCCTTCTTCACCAGGTATATAGATGATATTCTCATCCTCACATCTTCCCGTGAAGAAGCCAACAAAATCGCATCAACATTCAACAACATAGACAACAACATACATTTCACCATAGAACATCCTGACTGCACAGGATCATTATCACTGTTGGATTTCCGACTTAAGGTATTAAACAAGGGAGAAATCCACACCGACTTCTATAGAAAATCGGCCAGCAGAGACTTGTTCGTCCACCACAAATCGGCACTCCCCCTTGGGGCAAAGACTGGATACATAAAGAACGAACTTGCCCGTATCCGAAACAAATGCAGCAAGAAGCAGGACCAGATCACACACACCAGACAATTTATATCCACACTAAAAGACAATGGTTACCCCACTTCAATCACAAAACGACTCAAGCAAACAGAATCCACAAAACACCATCTCACGTCCAATGCCTGTTTTTTAAGGTTACCACATTTCAACGAAAATATAACCACAGCAATACGTAGGGCGATACGGAAGGAGGGCCTGGACATACAACTTGCCCATTACGGACCATCACTCAGGAGAAAACTCTCCAAAAGCCGCCATAAGGAGGCCACTAGTTGTACACTAGCGAACTGCCCCATCCGCGACACAGGTATGTGCCACGAAGTGAATGTGGTATACCGCACAAAATGTAATATATGTAACCAATTTTACATAGGTAGCACCACAAGACCACTACACATTAGAATCAAAGAACACTTACACACACAAGCATCCACTTTCCGTAAACACTTAGTTAAATGCAACAACACAGAAAGAAATATAACAGTCAATATAGAGGCTCGAGAGAGAAATTTGGGTAATCTCAGAATTAAAGAGGCCTTGCTAATCGCTAGATTACACCCAGAGATCAATAACAGGAGTGAACTCAGCGCAGAGTTCATCATACAATAAACCCACAACCTACGCACACATGTAACAGTATATGCACACACACACATAACACATACCCACATGCACAATGGAGAATTACTAATGAAACAAATCTACAACGAGAAGACTAATACGAAACACGCACTCAAATCTATAGCCCAACATCTCGCCCACACATACAAACACACAAGCCATTGCACACTAGTTGTTAAGGAAAATAAATTAAATAAATAAATAAATTAAATATATATATATATATATATATATATATATATATATATATTTAAAAATATTATAAAATATAAAAAGATAAATTGAATTAGATATAAATAAGTAAATAAGCAAATAAATATGATAATATTAATAATAATAATAATATTAATAATATTAAATGATTAAATTGATGTAAAATCCAACAGGAAACGTCACAAAACACAAATACACTTTTTCATTCGCACATACCCACGTACAAAATCCCGCGCTAGGATACAGTCTTAACGTCACAGCCAACACGCATTTTCAATGTCACGCGCATTACAACATACGCACACGTACAAAAAAAAAAATAAAAATAAAAATAAACGCATTCACGCTCACACGGGAATACAGTTATTTCAAAAATAACGTCATTTTCAAAAAAAAAAAAAATTCATTTAGGAAGAAATGCCATAGCTGTACTGCTTCAGTTCAATTCTTTTGATAAAGAGGTATTACCTCGAAAATTCAAGAAATAATAAAAAAATACAGGTCAACACACACCACCATTGTTACCGTATTATTATTTTTTATTTATTCCAAACTGCATTGTGATGGCCTTCTAAATCTACCTCCTAACCAATACATACACAATGCTTCAAGCAAATTATGAAACTCTCTTATATATATATATATATATATATATATATATATTATATATATATTTGGGGGATATGTGCTTAATTGAAGTCATACCTAATTTTGAAAATTAATTAATTAATAATTAATGAATTTAGGCGGGCATATATGTTCAAATATAAGGCTAAACAAATCAAGAAAATGTCAATCCCTGAATGTACATTTCGACCTATTCAGGGACTGACATTTTCTCGATTTTTTTAGCCTTACATTTGAACATATATGTCCGCCTAAATTCATTAATTATTAACTAATTAATTTTCAAAATTAGGTATGACTTCAATTAAGCACATATCCTCCAAAAATTGTCGGCTAAAAAAGCCATACCAAATAAACACATTGTTTGTTTACTTACTCTCATATATATATATATATATATATATATATATAATATATATATATATATTAATTATTACCGGTTTTGCTTTTTGTGCAAAAATGATGAAAATTTGATTTATAGTTGAAGATATTTAAAAACTAAAATATACGTAGAAGTAACATTGAAATTCTACTAAAAAAATGTCCAGCATTTTTAAATCTCAAACGTAAACAAATCAATACTCCAGAATTTTTTGCCCCTTCCTCTACCCAGTTGCCGCTGGGTAGCTGCTTCTAGTAAACAATCTATCGTAAACATTGATTGTTTGTGGCAGATCAACTTTGATGTTTTGTTGTTTGATTTGTTTTTTATTTTAACGGGCATTTTTTTTTTTTTTTTTTTTTAGTTTTTTGTTTTATGTTGTTGTTTTTTTTAATTTCAGAAAATTTTCCGTTTTGAAAATCGGCTAGAAAAACATCTAGGTCCAATTTTAGAAGAGGAAAAAAAAAAAAAAAAAAAAAAAAACGCGCTTGTAAATAAACCGTTGTTTCATTTTTTCTTTTCTTTTTCTTTTCTTTTTTTTTTTTTTTTGTCAATTCTATCAATAAAATCAACTTCGATTAACTGACGTAAAAAAATGAGTTATTAGAAATTAGTGAAATATATCATTAATTATGACAGAGCCTATTCCAGTAGTGACCACTCCAAGCGGAGTTTTAAGTTTTTCTTTCTCCTAGACTGGTTGTCTCACCAAGGTTAAAGAGCACAGTCTGCCCTACTATTTATCCATAGCTTGAGGGAGTGTTGAGAGAAAAGTTCCCGAGGGTTTTATCGCTATGTGAAATTCAAAAATATTTGTCCAGAATTTGAACTCGGATCGACGAGTCCATTACCTACAATTCTAACACCAACACGTCTTCATAATTCCCCCAATGTAAGGCGTTGAGCCTTAAACACCAAAAACTGAAGCGGGCTATTAGAAAGCGTAATTTTCAGCCCAGCAACATTCAAAGTGGAGAAGTTCCAACATGAAGTTAATGTGGAAGAGTATGTCTCTCCAGGGCTGGCCTGGTGAGTCATCTGAGAAAACACAAGGATAGAGTGTCAAATGCTACAAGCACCCAACTTTGATTTAAAAAAAGGAAATGGTCTTACTCGAACACGAGTTAACAGCCATTATATTATGTATGTATGTATGTATGTATGTATGTATGTATGTTTGTTTGTTTGTGTAAAAAGTGAACCGTATATCCAACTATAACCATTCATGGTACTTATCTGAATGTTGTTCAATCTTTCACATATTTGGGAAGCACACTGACTTGTGATGGCTCTTTGGATGCTGAGATTCACCTGAGCAGTACGTAAGACCAGAACAGATGTAGGTATATACGTATATTGACTCGTGAATTATTTTTAAAATATCATTTTAAATCATATTAAAAAAATCCAACCGACCATCTAAAGAAACAACTACATTGAAATATAATTATCAATATAGTAAAGTAAAGTCGTCGGGGCGGCCTGATGTTGGTATGAGCCAATCAGCGAGGGAGTCTATCCACTTTTCACTAGCGCTAGACCAAGGAAATTGTTTTTTTGCATCTGAGGTGGAGCGCCACACCTACCATGCTCCTTACTTTACCACACAGATCCATGTGCTACTCATACGCTGAGTTGGCGAGGGCTGGTATCGAACTAGGAACCTTGTGGTTTCTAGCCGAACGCTCTACCGACTGAGCTAACCCAGTCCTTGGTGATTCCCTAACCTCTCGGCATAAAATATTCCTACACAGGTTGACATAACGTTAAAATCAATCAGTAGAGCCTATACCTACTTTTTTACCCAATATGAATTGCTAGGTTCCTGGTTCGATACCCGTCCCGGCTAACTCAGCGCTGGAGTAGCATAGAATAGGTAATCTGTTCTGTACGGTAAGTGTGGAGCTGACGGTATGTGTCACGTTCCATCTCACTAAAAAAAATCTACCTGATCTAGCGCTAGCGAAAAGGAAATAGATCCCCTCGTTGTTCGGGTGATACCGACAATAGGCCATCCTACTAACTTTACTTACTATATATGTACGACGTTGGAGATATTGGTAGATGCGTAAATTAACTTGTAGATTCTTTTTAAAAAATCCAACCAACCAACCATCTAAAGAAATAATTATATTAAAAATATAATTATCTATGTACAAAGAACGTGATTCTCTAACCCCTAGGCATAGACTAACCCTAGATGGGTTGACAGCAATCAATAAAATCTATACTTCCCTTTTTAACCAATTTATATATGTAAGTAAAAGTAGCTCAGTGGGTAGAGCGTTCGGCTAGAAAGCACAAGGTTCCGGGTTCGATATCGGACTTGCCAACTTAGCGTATGAGTAGCACAGGCATCTGTGCGGTAAAGTTAGGAGCTGATGGTAGGTATGGCGCTCCAGCTAAGACGCCCAAAACAATCTCCTTGTGCTAGTAAAAAGGGGATAGACGCCATCGCTGTATGGCTGATACCGACATTAGGCCGCCCCGACGACTTTACTTTTACTTATATATATATATTGACATTGTTTGACATTCCAAACGGCTAAGACGCTAAGACGCCCAAAACAATATCCTTGTGCTAGTGAAAAGGGGATAGACTCCATCGCTGTATGGCTGATACCGACATTAGGCCGCCCCGACGACTTTACTTTTTTTATATATGTAAGTCGTTGAGCAATACGTAATGTTGGAACATATGTACGCATATGCTTATATTGATTTGAGAATTTTTTAAATTATTTTTTCTCCATTTTTATTTCTTTGTTTTTTTATTTTTTTGTCGTTGTTTTTTTGTTTTTTTAATTTTTTTTGTTTTTATACTTTTGAGTTTTCTGAAGAAGATAAATTTCTCTTCATTCTATTCCACATGAAAAGATTTAGTTTGACAAATTCTCCTCGACAGTTCGACAAAAGAGAGAAAAAAAAGAAAGAAAGAAAGGAAAAGACATTGGCAAGATTTCCGATACGCGGAATATTCCGTGCATTTTCCAAGCGAACAGCTTCCAACTTCCTGATTAACATTTTCCTCTCATCATTTGATAACATTGGGCGTTGCGTAAACCTTTTGTGTGTGGTGGCGTAACAATCACCTGAACAACGTATACACATTGGCGAAATAAATATTGTGTGTGTGTGTGTGTGTGTGTGTGTGTGTGTAAGCATGGGAGCCACTTTTCCGTTTGAAAGAGGCGAATGATAGAACGTTTATATTTGATTTAGGTAGCGTGGACATGAAGTCAACGCTTGTTTACTGGCATTTTCTCGCCTATTCTATCTTCAGACCAAATGGGGAAATTGGTTTCAAGGTTTGTTTAAATACCCCGTGGTTTGGTCCATCCCTCAGTAAACCATTGACTTTTTGACTACTCTAACCTAATTTCAATATATATTCTCTCTATTACCGACATTGAGCACTATTGATGAATATAGCAAATAACACACACACACACACACACATATATATATATATAATATATTATATATATATATATATATATAAACAAATATGGCTATTTTCAGCCGACAATATTTGGGAGAATATGTGCTTAATTGAAGTCAAACCTAATAATTAATCATTAATGAATTAACTTTCAAAAAAATTAGGTTTGACTTCAATTAAACACAATATTCTCCCATATATATATATATATATATATATATATATATATATATATATATATATGGGGAGAGGGGTAGGTGGAGGTAAACAGATATAGATTTAAAGATGTAGATAGATAAATAAATAGATGGATGTCAACGGAATAGACCATGATAGATAGATAGATAGATAGATAGATAGATAGATAGATAGACATGAGCAGGCTGATAGATAGATAGATAGATAGATAGATTGGAAATGGCTGAGGTAGATAGATAGATAGAAAGATATGAGCAAACTGATAGATAGATAGATAGATAGACAGATAGATAGATTGGAAATGGCCGAGGTAGATAGATAGATAGATAGATTGATAGATAGTTAGATAGATATGAGCAAACTGATAGATAGATAGATAGATAGATTGGAAATGGCTGAGATAGATAGATAGATAGATAGATAGATAGATAGATTGGAAATGGCTGAGGTAGATAGATAGATAGATAGATAGATAGATAGATAGATAGATTGGAAATGGCTGAGGTAGATAGATAGATATGAGCAAACTGATAGATAGATAGATAGATAGATAGATAGATTGGAAATGGCTGAGATAGATAGATAGATATATAGATAGATAGATATGAACAGACTGATAGATAGATAGATAGATAGATAGATAGATAGATAGATAGATACCTGTTTCTGTGTATGATTCCTTTGAATAAATGTACTGGTCGATTGATTCTATCATGTTCTAAATCAGAATTTGTTGCGATCAGACTTCGATGAAAATCTATCAAATTTCGTGTATTGATTTTTACCTCAATCAACTAAATTCTTCCAACTTCTTCAATCAGAATTATTTTTTCCTTCTAATTTCTTTTCAACTTTCATTATATAATTAAAGCCAAGATGTACGTTCATATTGATACATATTGATATATTCACATGTTAAAACGCAACTATGTGCATACCATCAAAATACGTTTCTAAAGGTGTTATCCAGGTCACGTTCGGAATACAATTATCAACAAACATCTTTAACTGTAGACAAGAATATTTATTCACCCAACCTCTCCACACCCTTTTTTGTTTTAAACTTTCTTACAAAGGATTAATCTCAACTTTTGATAAATTATTCTTAAGTAATTAATTTAATAATAATAATAATGATAAATAAATAATAATTTATAGTGTTGTATTGCCCCCACGTATCTTGTCATTTACCTCATAGATGAATTTATTGATAATTATATATACTAGCAAATATATGCACCCTCCGGGTGCAAGTATTTCAGTTTTAATATAATAAAATATCATGTTAAATTAGAAAGGCTAATGAAACTGATTAAGAATACAGATAAAAAGATTTGGAACAGAGGGGGTATGATTGAAAAATAGAACAACTTTGAAACTAACTCTTCCATCATTTTCCTTTACTCCCGTCTTTCATTGGTAAATTTTCCTAATTTAACTCTTTAGTTAAAACAGGAAGTAAAGAATAATATTACAGTTATTTCTTCTTGTTCAGGGATTTCTTTTAAGATTTATCCCCGAGATTTTTGCTCATATTCAATAAGATAAAACCAAACAATTAGAAATCAATAATACTAAGCACATATTTATTCAAATCAAAGTTTTAATATTAATATGCAAATTAGCCTTCCCGTTCACACTGTAAACCGTTATTTTGTTGTATATATAAATACAATTGCCTGTTATTAGTATGTAGATATGGTCAACAGTATTAATAATGTAAAACAATTTTATTAATAATTGAGGTTTGAATAAAAATAAAATCATGGAGAATGTGATGTAAATAACAACGGGAATTGTGACTTGTATAGTAATATAGTTTCGGTTACAGACAGAAAAACACACAATCTCCATTATAATAAGATATATATATATATGTCAAATAAATTATATATCAAATTAAACCAAATTAACTTTTTAATGTAACTATCAAATTAAATTATCATAATTATCAAAATAAATTATCATAATTATCAAATTAAATCAAATAATTCAAATATATTCAAATAAATTATATATCAAGTATAATCAACTAAATATTATTTCATTAATAATAAATATTAAGATAATTATATATATATTTTATATATATATATATTATATATATTATATATATATATATTATATATATATATTATATATATATATATATTATAAATAAATTATATATAAAATTAAATCAATTTAACTTTTTAATGTAACTAAATCAAATAATCAAAATATATTCAAATAAATTATTGAATATAATAAATATATAATAAATTTATATATCAAATTATATATATATATATATATATATATATATATATATATATATATATATATATATATAAATTTATGGATAAATTTATGATCGTAGATAAATTTATTCGCCCAACCCCTCCACACCCTTTTTTGTTTTACACTTTCTTGCAAAGGATTAATTTCAACTTTTAATAAATTATTCTTAAGTAATTAATTTAATATCGCCAGTCAACTTTATAACACTATTATAGTGTTATTTCCTCCCCCCACGTATCTTGTCATTTACCTCATATATAAATTTATAGATAATATAAAAGAACAAATTGTGCAAAAAAAATCAAAGAAAAATATCTTGAACAGTATTGAGACAGCAGTATGCGACACAAGGTCAATTTTAAATCGGAGTTTAATAGGGTTTAATTAAGATTTTACATTCTCCTAGACAGGCTAAAAGAAATCGATTTATCCTTAATATTAGATTATTCCAAAATGTATATACCATTCATTCATGCTAAAAAATAACAGTGTTTTTATTTTTATAACCCAGACAGTATATATATATATATAATATATATATATAATATATATATATATATATATAAGATTTTGGATGTTTGTTTGTTTTTTAGAAGCATTGTTGAATAAAGTATATATTATATTATATTTTTGCTTGAAGGCAATTACAATGCGTATATCGCATAAAATTCGATAATTATAGAAAATAATCTTGACAAGGGAATCTCGACAAAGAATTGTTCGGTGTGTAGAACATCGTACAGGCTGTTTCAACTTTATTAAGTCTCATCAGCGATGTATACTAACGATTTCCCTCCGACAGAAATCGATTTCTGTCAGAGGGAAATCGTTAGTATACACAATAGAAATAGTATAGTATAGATAAATAATGATATATATATATATATATATATATATGTGTGTGTGTGTGTGTGTGTGTGTGTGTGTGCGCGTAAGTATATATATATAATTACTTCTATGTTATAAAAATCGTCTCGTTTATAATAACTGATAAACATCTGATACAATAAAGAGATAAAATGTTTCCTTTTATTTCCTGTTCTTTTCTGACCAAATTGTTGTTGTTATTTTCCTGGTGGTGAAGATTTCTTATCGAAATGATTCAAAAGAAATTATCTAATGATGCCGGTGTGGGTGAATACCTAACAAACCGTCCCCAGTCGATACACACGCTAAACCCTCTCCCATTCACCCCCTCCCGCGCACTGTTTAATGTCATTTGTCTTATGTCCTAGCTCCACCCGTGTCTCTTTGTTGGCATAACAAGCCTTACCAGATTTGACGCTATCAACAACATTGATTTGATTTTCCTTTCACTCTAATATATATATATATGTATGGCTGTATGGCTCATACCGACATTAGTTCGCCCCGACGACTTTTTTTTTTATATATACTAGCAAATATATGCACCCTCCGGGTGCAAGTATTTGAATTTTAATG
>CM042155.1:70470430-70502930 GCA_023376005.1 Doryteuthis pealeii
GGGAACGCACCTGAACGGCAAAATAGATTACTAACTCTAATATCGCAAACTAACAATTATTTTAAGAAAAAATGATTTATCCGTCCAGTGAGTCGCCCATTTTGTCGGCATAAGGATACACTTAAAGGTGACCTTAAGCAAATGCAATTTTGACTTTGAGACATGAAGAGAAACTGACAGAAAACAGACACGAATGCCACATAACAATGGAGAACCTTGCGGCACAAAAGGTTGAATGGCAATGATCAATTACGTGCAAGCCTGAAACATCTTGAAACATCTTGTCCCTGTGGCGAAGAGACATCAGTGATATTATTGTGAATTATTGTTACTCACAGTCAGGTGGGTCTGGTTCATTGTGTAAAAGCACATGATAGACAAAGTTATTGAATTCTCATTCCATTGTTATCGATGAGAGAGATTCCACTATATATATATATATATATATATATATATATATATATATATATATATATATATATATGTGTGTGAGGTAGGTAGAGGATGGTGAACAAGAAATGAAAACTCATACCCCCTCCCTTAACCCACCCCTGTGCCCAGCCACTCCTACCCTCTCTCCACTTCCTGTATACTACCCTCACTCCCTTCACTTCCGCTACTAACTCAACTTCCTCACCAAATTCACATGTACTTGCACGAAATTGTGCTTTCAATAAAAATCATTTGACCGATGATGTCCGTATGAATTCGGACGAAACGTTTCAACTCTTAGACTTGTTTTGAGTTTTCATTTCTTGTTCACCATCCTTCTACCTACCTCATACTGTCGGATTCTACTACATCCATTATATCTCCATATATATATATATATATATATATATATATATATATATATATATATGATGGACTCTCCGTCGATCGACGTATGAGTGTTCATACAATGAACATCCACACAGTGATTTGTTTATAGTGGTGAAGGCTTGTGTTGGACCATCCACACTTTTTGGTACAGTCGATAGGAAAGAATTGGTGCATCAAGGGTTGCCACAAACCCAATCAACGACCGACCTCAGGAATTTTGAATTCAGAGTTATCCTTCTCCTAGACTGGTTACCTACCCAAGACTGAAGGGCCCAGTCTGTCCTACTATTTAACCCATAGCTGAAGGGAGAATATATGGATTCATACCTTTCCCAATGGTATTAGCGCTATGTGAAATGCCAATATATATATATATATTCTTTGTTCGGGTATCAAGTTTCTTGGTACAAGGTGTTTCTAGGCTGGTCCTTTTCTCTACCAGTAGTTTATTGTAGAATTTAGGTTCCGTATGAGAGCTCAATGCTTAATTTTTATAAACAGAGCATATTTATTTATGAATAAAAAGGCCTTAAATAACAGGGATATATATATATACTTTGGTGTGGTGCCAAGTTTCTTGGTACAAGGTGATTCTAGGCTGATCCTATTCTCTACCAGTAGCTTGTTGTAGAGTTCAGGTTCCGTATGAGAGCTCGATGTTTAATTATTGTAAACAGAGGAAAGTTATTTGGGAATAAAAGGCCTTAAATACCATGGGTGTCGTGGTTATGGACCATTTCCACTAGATACCCACGAATGGAAATGGTCCATTACCACGATACCCATGGTATTTAAGGCCTTTTTATTCACAAATATATATATATATATATATATATATATATATATATGTGTGTGTGTGTGTTATAAAAAACTAAAAGGAATTAAAATCTCTCCTTTTTACTATAGTCTCATTATTACAAGTTTCATGTATTAACTATGAAAAGAGGATACAATCATTAAATGAAACATAATTTTCATCTGTCAAGCTCATTACCCTCATGGCTATTGGTGACTGTCAGTAAGGAGTGGAAAATTAATTGATACAAACTTACAGGGTTTATGTTTTTACAATTACTAGAGAACTCAAGTCTGTAAACAATAGGCGAGTAAATACATATTCATACATATATATATACATATGTATACATACATACATCTATATACAAACGTAATATATATATATATATATATATATATATATATATATGTTTATCTCTCTATCTATCTATCTATATATATATATATAGAGAGAGAGAGAGAGAGAGACAGACAGACAGACAGACAGGCAGACAGACAGACAGAGACAGAGACAGAGAGACAAACAGACAGACAGAAAATGGCACGTCCCTTTGTATGACTCCGACTTGTTAGAAGTATTCTGATGAAGGGAAATTTCATCCCGAAATATTAAGAAAAAATCAATCACAGGCAAATGAACAACATACTCGTTACCTCATCTTTCTTACACTCGCATCATAATAGGTTTTAGAACTAAACCAAAAACCAAATATGCACACAACGCTTCAACCAAATAACAAAACTCTGATATATATATATATATATATATATATATATATATCATCCACAGACACGTGTTTCGACTTATAAAGTCTCTTCAGTGTGGCTAGGTATTTTGTGAGCCACCTACAACCGGGATAGAAACCCGATTGATTCAGCATCAGTCGGACAACTTAACCGCTCGGCTATCGTCACCCACAGAATGCGAAGGGGATTTTAATTGTTTTTAATACACACATCTGTATGTATGTAAAGGCCGCCATAGAGTGCTCCATTTCTTTTATAGGAGAGCGTTGCGTTTACGCTTTTGTTGGCGGTCGTCAGCGAAATCTCCTCCAAAGTGCTCAAACCCCGGGGGGGGGGATGGGATATATATATAAATATATATATAGAGAGAGAGAGGGACAGACAGACAGACAGAAAATGGCAATGAGTGAAAGGAAGAGGGAAAGGGGGGTTAGAGAGAAAGGCTCACAGAGAGAGAAAGAGAAAGGTGATGTTAAAGTGAATCGAAACCAGATGTGGATATTAGGCTTAACTCAGTTGTAGCACAAGGCCGGAACTATGGAGCACCTAGTGAGAATCGAACTCATTAACAATGGTCTTGTAATCTAGTTTGCTATTCCTTACGTCACGTGAGGTGCCCAATCGTCGAGATGGTAGTTGTAAGATTCAAGGTTGATAATTGAATAACATACAAGTCTGACACGTTGTGAGACAAAACATTTAATATATATAACAGCACATGTAAACGATAAGATACATAATGTACAGGAGAATAGAACATGTAAATACATATACAATATTTAGGTATAAACAAGATACCCAAATGTACGTAAAATAAAGATGTTACAGACATGGAACTAAAGGATAGTCCATGCTGTATAAGGGACTTACAGTAATGCAAGGAAGGGCAAAAGCCCCACCGAGAAGGGGGTAGATAGACTCTAGCCCATAGCAGTTCTTGAGAAGATCCAGCTAAAAAGAGGAAGCAGCGTTTTGAATGAACGCACATAACTACCAGAGGTCCCCCTAGTGGGAACAAACAGCAACGCAGCGAGGAGATAACTCTTCCGGCAAAAGGAAGATAATTCCCTACAGTAGTATATATGTTCAAGCCTTAAACCCCCCCTGGGCCAGTGGTTCCGTTTTAAATGTGTTAAAACAACAGTCTGGTGGGCCAGACGTGCAATTCTTGGCTGATTTATTTTCAGTTCTTCCGGAATATCGTTCGATAAAACTTGAATGACCCAAGTCGTTCTAATTATACTATTCTCTGTGACCAAACCGATTAGATAGCGCCCCCTGTTGTCAGTCACGAACGCAAAGGCTACTGGGAAGGGCGTCAGTTGTTCAAAGTAACACCGTCGGGGGCGGAGGGGGACAATCAGATATACATAAAAATCGATCTTTGATCTCCAACATTGTCCAGTTGGTGAAATACTGATAGCGATGCTTCTATATTGTGATTAATATTGATCTGCAGAAACGGTGTAGCTCAGTCGGTAGAGCGTCGGACTAGGAACCACAAGTTTCCGGGTTCGATACCGGCCCTCGTCAACTCAGCGTATGAGTACCAATCTCCTTGGTCTAGCGCTAGTGAAAAGGGGATAGACTCCCTCGCTGTCGACTATAGGCCACCCCTTCGACTTTTTTGGTTGGTTTTGTTTGGTTTGGTTTGGTTTACGGCATATCAACCTCGATGGGTCATTTAATGCCGACAAAGTTTTGAATTAAATTCATTCTTGATACTCAATGTTTTTTTATAAACTCATGTTTTTCTATCTAACCCATAGATGGGACCCTAACAGGTACTACCACTTCGGGTCAGAGAGTAATGGTCATGAAGGGGTGCTTCCCATTCTCGAAACCTCCAGAACTGGAACCTCACCATCAGATAGTTCTACGTCATTTCTAGGGCATGAAAACCATCAGCCAATGCCTGCTAGCACCAATAGGATGAAAAGGATTAGGGCTTGCCATAAGGGCAACAGGATTGGGACAATCAAAAAGGTGCTAAGGCTTGTGACCAGCCGATTGATCAGAGTGAGCCTCTTCAATCGCCCGTCTAGCCTAAGTAAGAGTTTAAGCGGAGTGTTGCATATCCTTAAGCATCACGGGTTGCCATCCACGGCCAACAGGTGGCGCCGTTTGTGTTTGTTGCGGGGGGGGGGTCTTACCCCTCTGCAGAGGGGTATTCTAAAGCCTCAGCCGATAAGGGCTGACGAACGTTCTTTGCGAACAATGACGTCACATAATTAACCTTCACCGAGGCAATATTTTGATTTTTGCGATTAGGTAATGTTGGTTAATATCCATTAGGATTGAACTCGGATCAAATTTGTCGTTATGGGACAGTAAAAATAAACGGAAAACAGAGAAATCTTATTATAATGGAGATTGTGTGTTTTTCTGTCTGTAACCGAAACTATATTACTACTCAAATCACAATTCCCTTAGTTATTTATATCACATTCTCCATGATTTTATTTTTATTTACACCTCAATTATTAATAAAATTGTTTCACATTATTAATACTGTTGATCATATCTACATACTAATAACATGCAAATGTATTTATATATACAACAAAATAGCGGTTTACAGTGTGAACGGGTAGGCTAATTTGCATATTGATATTAAAAATTGGATTTTTATAAGTATGTGCTTAATATTATTGATTTCTAATTGTTTGGTTTTATCTTAATGAATGTGAGTACAAAACTCGGGGATAGATCTTAAAGGAAATCCATTAACAAGAAGAAATAACTGTAATTTTATTCTTTATTTCCTATTTTAAATAAATAGTTAAATTAGGAAAATTTCGGAATGAATGCGAGAGTGATGGAAGGGTAAGTTTCAGTTGTTCTATTTTTCGATTATACCCCCTTCTGTTTCAAATCTTTTTATCTGTATTCTTAGCTAGTTTAATTAGCCTTTTTAAATTAATATGATATTTTATTACATTAAAACTTAAAATACTTGCACCCAGCGGGGGGTGCATATATTTGCTAGTAATATTTTTATAAATTAATCAAATACAATAGATATAGAAAAATATAATAAGAAAAAAAGCAAGAGAGTTGGGGAAAAATATAGAAAATAGTGTGGAAGTGATAACGCTAATTTGTTTCTATCGAATATACTGAAAAGATGAAGAAAATTAATCAAATACAATAGATATAGAAAAATATAATAAGAAAAAAAGCAAGAGAGTTGGAGAAAGATATAGAAAATCGCGCGGATGTGATAACGCTAATTTGTTTCAATCGAACATACTGAAAAGATGAAAAGAAGGAAATAAAGAAAAAAGAGTGAGAGTGACTTAAATCAAGATTATTATACATTTTACATATTGAATTATTTTTTTCCCAATAGCTCTTAAGTAAACATATCAAATGTTGTAATAATTAAATTATCATACTGAGTATATTCACAGGTCCTGCTAGTACTATAGATATTCTTCTCTGTATTTTGTGGGGATGGAAACTTGATTTTTATTTTGAATCCGAACTGTCGGTATCTCTACAGACTAACAACATTTCTTTGTTTTCCCCGCTCTTCAATTTAAGAAAACAAAAAAAAAAGCTGCCATGAGATAACAAAATATCACACAACGAATATTACAATTCGATATATCGATTTGAACGTTATCTTTTGGGCTGGGGACATTAAGCGAACGTAATAATACATTGACTTTTCTTAGTAATCTTAAATCCTTCTTGTTACCATGGAATCAGCAGATCTACACATTGTGTTAAGAAGTTAAATCAGCACTGTACACATTCCGGGTTTTACTAAACAAACTATTGAGTTGTCTGATAATAATAATAACTTGAAGTAGTAGTCAGAATATTTGTTTCTTTGTATGAAGGTTTGATTCATTGCTTAAACAGTTCTAATCTCAATTCAACTCTAAGATTTCCTGTAACACATTCCGGGTTTTACTAAACAAACTATTGAGTTGTCTGATAATAATAATAACTTGAAGTAGTAGTCAGAATATGTATTTTTTGTATGAAGGTTTGATTCATTGCTTAAACAGTTCTAATCTCAATTCAACTCTAAGATTTCCTGTAACACATTCCGGGTTTTACTAAACAAACTATTGAGTTGTCTGATAATAATAATAACTTGAAGTAGTAGTCAGAATATGTATTTTTTGTATGAAGGTTTGATTCATTGCTTAAACAGTTCTAATCTCAATTCAACTCTAAGATTTCCTGTAACACATTCCGGGTTTTAATAAAAAAAAACTATTGAGATGAGTCGTCTGTATTCTCTTAGATATGTATATTTACCAACCCCTCCGAACGAGCAGGATGCGACACAAGGTCAATTTCTTAAGCGGAGTTTATCAGGTTTGAATTCAGAGTTTTCCTTCTCCTAGACCGGTTGCCTAACCAAGGTTAAAGAGCCCAGTCTGCCCTACTATTTATCCATAGCTGGAGGAAGAGTAGGATTCATACCTTTCCCAAGGATATTAGCGCTAAATGAAATGCAATTACCACGTCCAGGATTTGAACTCGTGGCGACGAGTTCATTTCCCATGACTTTAACCATTACACCACGCGCTTCCTATTCTCTGAGATATAGGCTTGATGTGAATAATTTTGATGTCCACTGTTCATGAAGGAATTTCATCTTTCTCTGAACATGAAGTGAGTATTCTTTACTTTAATCTTATTATAATGGAGATTGTGTGTTTGTCTGTCTGAAGCCGAAACTAATCACTACTCAAGTCACAATTCCCTTAGTTATTGACGTCACATTCACCATGAATTTATTTTTATTTAAACCTCAGTTATTGATAAAATTGTTATACCTTATTAATACTGTTGACTTTATCTACATTCTAATACATGCAATTGTATTTATATATGCAACAAAAATAGCGGGTTTACAGTGTGAACAGGAAAGGCTAATTTACATATTGATATTAAAAGTTTAATTTTATTAAATATGCGCTTGGTATCATTGATTTCTAATTGTTTGTTTTTCTTAATGAATATGAGCAAAAAACTCGGGGATAAATCTTAAAAATTCCTTTAATATAAAGAAATAACAGTAATTTTATTCTTTACTTCCTAATTTAACTAAATAGTTAAATTAGGAAAATTCAGCAATAAAAGTAGGGAGTGATGGAAAATGATGGAAGACTTAGTTTCAAAGTTGTTCTATTCTTCGATTATACCCCTCTGTTTCAAATCATTTTATTGGATTTTATTCTTTACTTTAAAAAGTATTTCAAATTTAACATATTTCATTACATTAAAATTCAAATACTTGCACCCGGAGGGTGCATATATTTGCTAGTTATTATAATAATTATAAATAAATAATTAATACTATAGAATGTTTGAGATGAGGCTTGAAGATTAGTATTATCTGCGTTATTCAGACTATTGTCCCCATCTTCATTGTTATTTGTACAACGTTTCGGCCGATATATCCCACATATTTTCCACTGGCCCCCTTGATTCTAAATATGAGAGACCTGTTTTGATTTCTATCTTATAGTGTCTGCTAATAATTCATGACACTATAAATTGTCACAGTGGTATTTCAGTAAATAAACTTACCTGATGCAGCCGCGGGCGTCGGCTTTGGGGCATGACGCTAAGTGAACTAAAAGCAACCAGCCACCCACTTACTCAGGCGACATCATTTAGCACTAGCAGCATTAGAAAGTGCGTTGTTGATTCGGTAGACTAAGTTTGACGAAATTCCAAATGAAAGTGTCACGTGATTCTTAAGCGAAGTGTCAAAGAGTGCAGCTGTTTTTTTTTCCAGAATGCAGAACATACATAACACAGAATGACTATTATTCCGCATGACTGCGCATCTTGTTGCACATGTGAACAGGCAGCAGCTGACGAAGTGCAGGTGCAAGACGGGAAGATCCTGTTTGACCTGACCTGCACAGCACTGTACTGCACATTAATGCAAATGTCTTTTTCTTAGCAATGCCGTTACTTTTTTTAAGAGAAAAATCTTTAGCTAATAAGAAAATACTAGCAGTACCTGTAGATATACCACAGTATGATAATTTGATTATTACAACGTCTGATATGTTTACTTAAGAGCTATGGCAAAATATATTCAATATGTAAAAAGTAATAATAATCTTCATTTGCAGGACCTGTGTATATACCCCATTATGATAATTTGATTATTACTACATCTGATGTGTTTACTCTCTCTCTCTCTCTCTCTCTCTCTCTCTCTCTCTCTCTCTCTCTCTCTCTCTCTCTCACACACACACACACACACACACACACACACACTCTCTTTTTCTTTCTTTCCTTCTTTTCATCTTTTCATTCGATTGAAACAGATTAGCGTTATCACTTCCACGCGCTCACCTCCTCTCTTTTTAACTCATCGACGTGGTTGTTTGAATTGTGCATAGCCCTAATAAAGTAAAGTCGTCGGGTGGCCTAAAGTCGGTATCAGCCAATTACCGAGGGAGTATATCCCCTTTTCAATAGCGCTAGCCCAAGGAGATTGTTTTTTCAGCGTCTGAGGTGGAAGCGCCACATCTACCATCAGCTCCTTACTTTGCCGCACAGATCCCTGTGCTACTTATACGCTGAGTTGGCGAGGGCCGCTATCGAACAAGGAACCTTGTGATTCCTAGTCGGACGGTCTACCTACTGATCTAAACCGGCTCCTGTATAGAGCTATATATCAGAGTTCAAATCCTGGACGAAGCTGTTTTCATTTCTCATTGCGCTAATACTCGTGCGAAAGGTATGCATCCAAACTACTTCTCCTCCACCTATGGGTAAATAGTAGCGCAGACTGGGCTATTTAACCTTGGTTAGGCCACTTGTCTAGAAGGAAAACTGTTCTACTCATACGCTGTTGGCGAGGCCGGTATCAAACAGGAACCTTGTTGTTTCTAGTCGAACGCTCTACCAACTGAGCTAACCCGGCCTATCAAAATAGCCATAATACACTTGGAATAGGAATTCAATTATTACGTATGTAAGTGTTGTAAAATTGAAGGGTATCCTATCAATTATGCACGGTTAGAGGAGATAATATAGTTAAATTCAAGCGGTTACAGAGATTGATGGACGCCTCTTTTTGAGCAGCTGTATTTTGAAGAAGTGCTAGATAATCAACGTAGGCTGTGTCAGTGATCGGTTCTTTGCGATATCACCTGCTTCTGGCTTTAAACTTTCCAAAAATATTGAAATTGTATCCTGAAATACTTTTTGAACACTTTATCTGGATCATATAAAGATAATTGGATATAGTCGCTATTTTGACGGCCATTTTGAAAATCTACGGCCATATTGGATTTTCGCCTGACCGACATTCCAGCGTACTGTTCATGTCCGAAACCACCCTGGCAAAACACCATACAATCCAAGAGTTCCAGAAGAAAGCGGTGGCAACAAAGCACCGGCACACCAACATCAGGGATAATCTTCATATGTGACATCTGTGGTCGAGAATGTTTTTCGAACATTGGACTTCTCAGTTACAGGAAATGCTGTAACTTCAGGGTCACAAGAACTATATGGTCTTCCGAGACTGCAATGCCAATGATATAGTCGCTATTTTTGACGGCCATTTTGAAAATCTACGGCCATATTGGATTTTCGCCTGACTGGAATGAATTTCTTAATAAGCATCCCAAAGGTGGATAAGATGTGGAATTTTACGCTTCCTTCACCATCCTAAAGTTCTATCACTTAACTGTTCCACTATTTAGGTTCACGTCACATCAGAAATAATTGTCTTGTGGTTTTAAGAATTTCTTTTTCGTTTCGTTTGTAGAAAGAGAAAAATTCGATTCTGTTTTTGCCTCGACAAACCCAGATTAGAAATCGATTGATCTCATCGATAATCTAACAATTGGTTCGCCTTTTTCGTCATCTTGAAGGACAAGAATTTTCCAAATTGCATTGATATACAAGGAGACGCGCCCCCGAACTTTTGCCCGGCGGGAAAATAGTGCATGTAATAATTGAACTTAATACAATTGGTCTTTCTTTTTCCCCTCGGCTGACGGATCCCACCGCAGAATTGAGTGAATGAAGTTAGCTAAAGAAAAAGAAAAAAAACTGAAGGAAAAAAAATATTCAAAAACAAAATGGCGGCGTGAAAAGGGGATAAAAGCGATGAAAACGCGGGAAGAAAAGGTATGAAAAATCTTCAGTAAATAAATAAACAAAATGTTGAAAGACGGGAAGAGAGAAGTGGTTCATGGCTGCCTTCGGGTAGAAACGTAGTCCGTAAACAAGTTTAGATTGAGCATCCCTCGTTCAAACGGCAGCTCCAATTTGCATTAATACCAGTATGGATAGGCGCATATCCTGATGCCTGCAGCTATTTTTTGCATTAGTTCAGAAGCAAATCAATACTCTAACCACATGAAAATAAACCTATGTGATATTGAACATCTGTTGATAAGCAAAATAAATGCTTTTTCCAGAAGAAAGAATAAAAAATACTTTGCGTTATATTTTATTTGCGGATTTATTTATTTATTTATCTTAGATATAAATTTCTCACCTAGAAGAAGATTTTGTGATGAAGTTTGGTATCTGTGGAAAAAAACAGAATAAATATTCTACTTACATGAAAAAACATCTAGTGTCATATTATACATTGCAAAAATAGTTATCCACCCGCATAAAAAAGGTCTGATTCTTTTCATTTGATCAAATGTAAAACTAATGCTGTACCTCCCCCTCCCCATAAGAGATGTCAAATTTTTTGCATCAATTGATAAGAAAATTCAAGACTCTACCCCCATAAAAGATGTCTGATATTTTGTATCTGTTGATCAGCACAAGTGATACACAAATTTTGCAATATGTTTCATATTTAAATTTCCAAAATTAATCATTTTCATAAAATCAATCCTCTACTGCCAATAAAAGACGTTTGATCTTTTGAAACTGTTAAGCTAAATCAATTCTCTAGCCTCATAAAAAGGCGTGTGATATTGATAAGAAAAAGCAATGCTCTATCCCAAGACCTCTAGAAAAAGACGTCTGGTATTTTACATCGACGAGCATGCTCTATCTACAATAACAGACGTTTGATATTTTACATATGTTGATAAAAAATATCAAACGTCTGTTGATAAAAAAAAAGCAATGCTCTATCCCAAGACCTCTAGAAAAAGACGTCTGGTATTTTACATCTGTTGATGAGCATGCTCTGTCTCCAAAAACAGACGTTTGATATTTTACATCTGTTGATAAGCAAAAGTTCTGTAAAAGATCTAATAAAATAGAGTCCAACCTGCAGCGTTTCCACAACAGTAATTGATTCTCTGTAGCAACTAGCAATTACTCGAATTCGACTGTGTAGTCCGTATCATTTATTTGTTTCATTGGACGAGTCCAACTTCCTGTTGGGTAAAATATCTTCCCTGACAACAACCCCACGACTGATTTTCCTTATCTCTGTTTCATCTGGGTTTTTTCTCAATTTTATAGAGCTATATAAAAGTCGACGGAGTGGGGTAAAATCAGTGTCAGACAGACAGCGAGGAGGTCTATCCCCTTTCAATAGCGCTAGACCAAGAAGATTGCTTTGGCGTCTGAGGTAAAGTGCCACACCTACTATCAGTTCCACACTTTACCCACAGGTCCCTGTGCTACTCATACGCTGAGTTGGCAAGGACCGGTATCGAACCAGAAACCTTGTGGTTCATAGTCGGACGCTCTACCAACTGAGTTAAACCGGCCCTTCTATATATATTTACCAACCCTTCCGCACGAGCAGGATGTGACACAAGGTCAATTTCTTAAGCGGAGTTCTGCAGGTTTGAATTCAGAGTTTTCCTTCTCCTAGACCGGTTACCTAACCAAGGTTAAAGAGCCCTAGTCTGACCTACTATTTATCCATAGCTGGAGGGAGAGTAGGATTCATACCTTTCCAAGGGTATTAGCACAAAGTGAAATGCAATTACTACATCCTCGGATTTGAACTCGGGGCGACGAATCCATTTCCCATGACTTTAACCATTACACCAAGCGCTTCCTACCGGCACTTCTATAGAGCTATATATCAGAGTTCAAATCCTGGATGAGGCTGTTTGCATTTCTCATTACGCTAATACTTGTGGGAAAGTTATGCGTCGAACTATTCCCCCTCCAGTCATGGCTAAATAGCGTCACAGACTGGGATATTTAACTTTGGTTAGGCTACGAGTCTAGGAGAAGGAAAACTCTGAATTAAAACCTATTAAATTCCGAACCATCCGTATGAGGCGAACAAGACCCGCTGGGCATTGCTGGAGAAGCCAGGATGAACTCATAAGTGACGTTCTTCTGTGGAAGCCATCATATGGGCACGCCAGAGTCGGTCGACCAGCAAAGACGTACATAGACCAAATCTGCGTTGATACTGCATGCTGCACAGAGGACCTCCCAGGGGTAATGAATGATAGGGACGGTTGGCAAGAGATTGTCAGTGATATCCGTGCTGCTAGCGCGACATGATAATGATGATGAAATTTCGCTTAAAAACTTGACCTTGTCTCGCATTCTACTCTTGAGGAAGGGTTGGTATATATATATATATATATATTATATATATATATATATATATGTGTGTGTGTGTGTGTGTGTGTGTGTGGGTGTGTGTGGATAGATAGATAGATAGATAGATATGGTTTGTAGTCGAGAATATTTTTCTAACATTGAACTTTACAGTCACAGGAGGCGCTGTAACTTCAGGGGCACACAAACTATTGTATAGTCTTCCGAGACTGAAATGACAATAATAATAATAATAATGATAATAATAATAATATATATATATATATACATATATATATTAGGTTCTACCTTTTTATCATAGCACTATGTTTGGGATTTTTTTTAAATTTTGGTCGTTGGGACCCGGACATCCTAACGCAGATTGTAAAAAGAAAAAAAAATGAGTTTTATTCGTGAGCAAATTAATATTTCTGAAAATAATTTTCTCCCGGGCAATGGCGAATAACCTAATTTTATCAAAAAAAAAAGTAGGAAAAAAAAACAAAGAAAAAAAATGGCAATGAATCTTTTGAAGAACAATTCGAGAACGGAAAATCTAAAGACCAATTAAGCGCACGTGAATTTCACATAAAATAATTTGGGAAATTCGCACCTGCTTTTTGGTCTCTTGAAATTTACGCGCTCAAAAAAATAAAAAAATAAATAAAAATAAAAAAAATAAATAAAAACTTCCAATCATGAAAGAAATTATCAATATTTTTATTTTTTCTGTTTTTTATTTTATTTATTTATTTTTTATTTTTTTTTTTTTTTTTGAAATTTTATTCGTCGTATTTTCTAGGAGTGGTTTCGATTTTAATGTTTTGCGCATGACCGGATTTTTTACATCGCTCTACACGCAATCCGCATTTCATTTGTGGGTTTTTTTTTCAAGACGAACTACAATATTGTTAGGGGAGTCCATATATGGCTTGATGGCTAACGTGCTGGGCTGAGACATCACAGTAAGCGAGTCTGAACACTACTACGCTCATTTTCGGACTAATACACTCGGGAAAGGTATGAACCCTCTCATCCCACCGTCTAACTATGGGTAAAATATATATCTACCAACCCCTCCGCACGAGCAGGATGTGACACACAATCAATTTCTTAAGCGGAGTTCTGCAGGTTTGAATTCAGAGTTTTCCTTCTCCTAGACCGGTTGCCTAACCAAGGTTAAAGAGCCCAGTCTTCCCTACTATTTACACATAGCTGGAGGGAAAGTAGGATTCATACCTTTCCCAAGGGTATTAGCGATAAGTGAAATGCAATTACCACGTCCAGGATTTGAACTCGGGGCGACGAGTCCATTTCCCATGACTTTAACCATTACACCACGCGCTTCCTACAACTATGGGTTAAATAACACTACTACTCTTCTTTTACGGTGCAAGATTGAGCATTAAATAACCCACGAAGATGAGTATGCCTTTGGATGACCCCCGTCATTTTCTTATCGTTCACTAAAGATGTTTAAAAAGAAAGAAATATGTTTATTCTCACATATAAAATTTTTTTAAAATGTGTGAAGATGATAACAATTAGAACTGAGCCTAGTCTAGTAGTGAACCACCTTTGCTATTTCATATGTTTACTTTATCATTCAACAGTTTAAAATATTAATAGCACGACTTAGTAGTAGTAATAATAATAATCTTATTATAATGGAGATTGTGTGTTTTTCTGTCTGTAACCGAAACTATATTCCTACTCAAGTCACAATTCTCTTAGTTATTGACATCACATTCTCCATGATTTTATTTTTATCTAAACCTCAATTATTAATAACATTGTCTTACATTATTAATACTGTTAACTATGTCTACATACTGACAACATGCAATTATATTTATATATACAACAAAATAGCGGTTTACAGTGTGAACGGGAGGGCTAATTTGCATATTAATATTAAAAAATCGAATTTAATAAATATGCGCTTAGTATTATTGATTTCTAACTGTTTGGTTTTATTTTAATGAATATAAGCAAAAATCTCTTCAATGAATCTTAAATAAAATCCATTACCAAGAAAAAATAACTGTCATTTTATTCTTTACTTCCTCTTACTTCCTCTTTTAACTAAATACTTAAATTAGAAAAATAACAATGAAAGACGAGAGTGATGGAAGAGTAAGTTTCAGTTGTTCCATTTTTTATTATACTCCCTCTGTTTCAAATCTTTTATTATACTCCCTCTATTTCAAATCTGTTTATCTGTATTCTTATTTAGTTTCATTAGCCTTTCTAATTTAATACGATATTTTATTACATTAAAACTTAAATACTTGCACCCGGAGGGTGCACATATTTGCTAATAATAATAATAATAATAATAATAATAATAATAATAACTATAACAATAAATATGATTATAACAATAATAATAATGATAATAACAATATCACAATAAATATGATATATATATATATATATATATATATATTTCACTCTTTTTCTCTCTTTTCTCTCACTGTCGCTCTCTCTGTCTCTCTGTCTCTTTGTCTACCTCTTTCTCTTCCACTTTCTCTCAATCTCTCTATCTATCTATATCTATTTATCTATCTTTATCTCTCTATCACTCTAGTTCTTTGTCTGTCTGTCTGTCTGTCTGTCTGTCTGCCCCCCTCTCTCTCTCTCTCTCTCTCTCTCTCTCTCTCTCTCTCTCTCTCTATCTCTCTCTCTCTGTGGGTAATCACAATATTTTTAGAGGATTCCACATGACGTAATGGTTAACGTGCTGGGCTGTGATATAGTAATAAGCGAGTAATAACTCCAATCGCTCTGTTACGTTAACTTTCAGATTAAAACACTTTGGAAAAATATGAACCCCTCAACTTCCCAGCTCTGAGTTAAATAGTACCATTGCTACTCTTCTACAAGGATGGCTTGGCACTAAATAACCCACAAAGGTTTATATGCCACTAAACAAAGTAACCAAACTAAACCAAGTATTCCTATCTGACACAAATCATCATCATCATCATGTCGCGCAAGCAGCACGGATATCCATGATAATCTCTCGCCAACCTTCCCTATCACTCATTGACCCTGGGAGGTCCTCTGCGCAGCATCTAGAATCCTCGCATAGTTGGTCAATGTAGGTCTTAGTGGGCATCCTACGTTAGCATGTCAATGTGTTGGCTTCCACAGGAGAACGTCGCTTATGAGCTCGTCCCCGCTTCTCCAGCAGTGTCCCGCATGCCTAGTCCGTCTTACTCGGATGGTTTGGGAGATGGGGGGCAGGTGACCATATAGTTGCTTCCTTGTGGGGGGCTGCATCCACGACTTACTTTTTGTTTATAACAAAAATATGTTATTACACAACCATTATAAACAAAAAGTAAGTTACAAAAACACACACAACTATCAAATATCTGAAATCACACATATACATATCCTGCCAAAATATAGTTATTCAATGCTGAAGAAGATAAAAGATCTGAAACACGTGTCGCATATGTAAGTTAATAATAATTTTTTTTTAAACATAATCCTTTTTGCAAACATTCTTTTTTATAGAATATCTAATTTTCTCCCGTTGGACCCATAAATACACTTTATATATATATATATAAAATATATGTAAGTATATTGAGAAAAATGAAAAAACACAGGTTTAAATGGGTTAAGTGGTGAGTTTATTGGCCGACGCTGCAGTGTTTCGATCTATTAATTAGATCATCTTCAGGGCATTTGTTGGTATGTGGAAGGTGCTAAGAAATTATTTATCACAGAATAACGAGAAAAGCGAGTGGTAGTTATTGCTTTTCTCGTTATTCTGTGATAAATAATTTCTTATCACCTTCCATATACCAACAAATGCCCTGAAGATGATCTAATTGATAGATCGAAACACTGCAGCGTCGGCCAATAAACTCACCACTTAACCCATTTAAACCTGTGTTTTTTCATTTTTCTCAATATACTTACATACCGTCGGATTCACTTCCTTTCTTCATATATATATATATATATATATATATATATATATATATATATATATATATATATATTGATTAGGCTTTAGTCCTGAATAACAGTCGACTTTCTAGAATAAACATGTTTTCTGAAGCCATACATAGAACCACAATGAGTCGGTTACATCATCCATGTAAAAGAGTTTGCAAACATTTTTCGATTCCTCCCGAAACGATTAAGGCGATTTTTGGTAGACGGGAATTTCTGTAGAAATTCCGACCATGAAATGTACACGAAAATAACGAAGTTATGTAAAAGAGATTATTTGTATGAAATATTGAACGACAAATAAAAAAGATATAAAAAATAAAATAAAAACAAATATTTATCCGATAATAATGTTGTGTATTGACACGCATCTATGAAGAAGGCGAACGAAAGAGAAAAAACGTCGATACGTAATCTAATTCGCATTCACTCAAATACAGCGAAATAATAATAATAATAATAATAATAATAATAATAATAATAATAATTAGAAACATAAAAAGGAAAGGGTAAACGCATTTATGGAGAGGCACACGCCAAACAGAGAAACAAAATAACAAAAAAAATGTTTCGTCGCCCACACTTTCGTGAAAATCTATTAGGTAAATAGATTCCTATTCCTCTCCCGATGGCTGGGTGGTCGAAAGGAGAAGGCATCTGCAGTCAATACGTATATATATATATATATATATATATATATATATATATATATATATATATATATATACCCCTGATGGATAGAAACATATCTTGTTAAACAGCTTTGCTCTCACGTGTGGAGTTTTACTCGCCGATAGGATAACTTAATAAAAAAAAACATAAATTCTTGTATATCATGTATAATGAAATGTATCTAAAAGAGATTTCGTTCTCTCTCTCTCTCTCTCTCTCTCTCTCTCTATATATATATATATATATATATATATATATATATATATATATATATATATATATATATATATATATATATATATATATATATGAGGTTAAGTAAACAAACAAATGTGTTTATTTTTATATGGCTTTAAGCCGTCAATTCAAAACAAACGAAGAATGTGGGAATGGCAAGCTGGTGTAACGGTTCGAGACTTTACCTGTGAGCATGACAGTCGAGGTTTCGAGTCACACACGGAGCAGTCCCATGTCTATAACCTTGCTGATGAGACCTAATAGGTCGAAATGTACATTCAGGGATTGACATTTTCTCGATTTGTTTAGCCTTACATTTGAACATATATGCCCGCATAAACTCGTTAATTATTAACTAATTAATTTTCAAAATTAGGTATGACTTCAATTAAGCACATATCCTCCAAAAAATAAATATATATATGTGTGTGTAGTAAAGAATAGAGGGAAAAATGTGGACAAAGGAACAAAACTCAGACGAGTATATATAGGAGATATATTTCGCCGTGCATTGGACTTGGCTTCATTAGTCGAACTCAAAGCACGGCGAAATATATCTCTTGCATATACTTGTCTGAGTTTTGTTCTTTTTTCCACATTTTCCTTCTATTCTTTACTACATTCTGTCGGATTTACTCCAATCCTCCTATCCTCATATATATATATATATATATATATATATATATATATATATATATATATATATATATAGTATAGATAAAAGGATATGAAAAAAACACAATATGCTGTTAAAGTGAAAATAGTTTATATCATATTCATAGCTAATATTGAACAATATTTCGATTTATAAAAATCATCTTCAGAGCGTGTTTATACTCCAGACTTATCAATAGTGGAGACGAAAATAATATGATGAAAATAATATGATGAAAATTCGATTTTTTTTAAAATTCGATTTTTAAAATGAAAATTCGATTTTTTTTAAATTGTTTTTTTTAAATAAAAATTTCGATTTTTAACAATCATCTTCAGAGCTTGTTTATACTCCAGACTTATCAATAGTGGAGACGAAAATAGTATGATGAAAATGATATGACGAAAATAATTTTCGTCTCCACTATTGATAAGTCTGGAGTATAAACAAGTATATATATATATATATATATATATATATATATATATATATATATATATATACCCCTGGTGGATAGAAAGATATCTTATTAAACAGCTTTGCTCTCACGTGTGGCGTGTTACTCGCTGGTAAGGAAAACTTAATAAAAAAACACGAATTCTTGTATATCATGTGTAATGAAATATATATATATATATATATATATATATATATATATATGTGTGTGTGTGTGTGTGTGTGTGTGTGTGTGTGTGTGTGTCATTTATTTCCCTCATCATTCATGCTTCGCATTAAATTCCAAAATTGGAAGATCACATTGGCGGGAAACTGTCAGTGTTGATTCCATGTCCACTTTACCTTAACTTATATATACTAATACAAAATAAAAAAAACGCCCCCCGGGCGATGTAAAAATAATTTTGAAACATATTGCTTGAGGGGTGGAGTAAAAAATTCATGTCAGTGAGTTTGTAACCTAAGTGAGTAAAATCATCAAATTCATTAAAGGATTAAAAAATAAAACAATTTGAAATGTAAACTTTAAATATGTATTAAAATAAAACAAACTATATATAGATATATAATACCAGTCATGTATTTATTAAAACTTGTTTTAAAAAAACAATGAGGACTGTCTAATGTTGCATGTTCAAATTTTGAGTGTATTTATTAAATAAATACACTCAAAATAACATAGAATAAATTTTATTCTATGTTATGACGATTTTGGGTAATGTGACATAAGCAGTGATGTAATTTTTGTTACAGACGAAAACCGGAAGCGAATCTCCATTATTAATAGATGTATAAACCAAAATACACTATTCCGACAGTGAATTATTACGGATTTTTTTGGTTTGTTTTGTTTTACGGCATATCAACCTCAGTGGGTCATTTAATGCCGATAAAGTTTTGAAATAAATCAATTCTTAATGGATAATACAATTTTGTTTATAAATACATTTTCCTATTTAACCCATAGATGGGACCCTAACAGGTACGGGTCAGAGTGGACCAGGGAGCAATGGTGATGAAGGGTGCTCACATTCCCCAAACCTCCAAAACTGAACCTCACCATCAGATAGAGTTTAACGTCATTCCAGGACATGTAGACCCGCAGCCACCGCCTTCTAGCACCCATATGATAAAAAAGGGGTTGGGGCTTGCCATAAGGGCAATAGGGTTGGGATCAAATGTTGAGTGTATTTATTGAATAGATACACTCAAATAACATAGAATAAATTTTATTCTATGTTATGACGATTAATGTGACGTAAGCAGTGGCGTAATTTTGTTACAGACAAAAACCGGAAGCGAATTTCCATTATTAATAGATGTATAAACCAAAATACACTATTCTGATAGTGAATTATTATGGAGATAGTATATTAATATGTAGCTGTTTTTTTTTTTTTTTGTTTTTTTTTTCTTTTTTTTAGTGGGTTTTGCGAGTTTCAGGAATTGAATGGATGAAGAATGTTGCTAATTATCGACAGAAAATGCATTTTGATAACGGGGTAAACCATTATTTTCAATATTTTTTCTCGCCTTAAATCTCCGTATTTTAATTTCATCCAATCTATTCTGCTGCTGTTTAATTCCTCTGTAAAAACTAACAATGTACCTCAAGTGAAAACTATTGAATCATACCATTGCTCTCGTCTCTCATTTCTTTTTTCCTACGTTCTTCACTCTCTTAGAGCGAAGGAACAAGAGAGAGAGAGAGGAGAAAGAAGGAATGAGAGAGAGAGAGAGAGAGAGTAGAAAGTAGAAAAAAGAGGAAGAGAAGAAACGATATAAGAGAGAGGGGAAAGAGAGAAGGAATAAGGGAGAAGGAAGAATGAATAACAGAGAGAGGAGAAAGAGTGAGAAAACACTCTTTCTCCTCACTCTGTTATTCATTCTTCCTTCTCCCTTATTCCTTCTCTCTTTCCCCTCTCTCTTATATCGTTTCTTCTCTTCCTCTTTTTTCTACTTTCTACTCTCTCTCTCTCTCTCTCATTCCTTCTTTCTCCTCTCTCTCTCTTGTTCCTTCGCTCTCAAACTTCTCTCACCTCTCTTTATTTTTTTCTTTCTCCTTTCTCCTCTCACTTATTCCTTCTCTCTCTTTATTTCGTCTTACCCCCCTCTTTTCGTCTTTCTCTTTCTCTCTCTTTCTCTCTCTTTCTTTCTTTCTCTTCTCTTTTATTCATTCTCTCTCTCTTTCTCCTCCTCTCTCTCTTATTTCTTTTTCCATCTTTCTTCTCTCTCTTATTTTTCTCACTCATTCTCCTCTCTCTTATTTCTTATTTCTTCTTTCTGGAATAAAAACAGAATGATTGAATTTCACCTCGATATACAAATTACGCGCCTTCACTTTGACGAATTCATTTCATTACTACCGTATTTCTCCGAAAATAGGACAGAGCTTTTATTAATTTTCACTCCCAAATATTAAAAGGAAAAAAGAATGAGAAGAAGAGTGACAAAACTAATAAAAAGTGTAAAAGATTCCAGTTACAAGAAGAGATCGGAGTAATTAGGATTAACTCGGCTTAGCTCGGTCAGTAGAGCATCAACCTAGAAACCACAAGGTTCCGAGTTCGATACTGGCCCTCGCCAACTCAGCGTATGTGTAGTGCAGGGATCTTTGCGGTAAAGTAAGGAGCTGATGGTAGGTGGGGTACTACACCTCAGATGCAGAAACAATCTCCTTGGTCTAGCGCTAGTGAAAACGGGATAGATTCCCTCGCTGGTTGGCAGATACCTCTAGGCCACCCCGACGACTTTAATTTACTTTTACTTCAATAAATATAAGAATGCGACAGGCATGGTGTGTGTATATGTATATATTTGCCTAACCCTCCACTAGTGACACAAGGGCAGTTTTTAAGCACTGTGCATCTGATTTGAATTCCTAGACTGGTTTTCTAACCAAGCATAATTGTCCCTGTCTGTCTTCCTAATTACCAATAGCTAGGGGGAGACATCCAGTCGAAGACGAGAACAGTCAGTGCCAATTTGAAAAAAAAAAAAAAAAAAAAAAAAAAAGAATTATAAAACTTGTCTCGACACTGAACGAGATATTTTTGACGAAACACAAGTATTCCGAAACGTATACAGATACACGATTTAGAGTAGCGAAGAAGACCGCTATACAACACTTACTACTCACATAAATCCCTAATACAACCTGGCGCTACAGTACAAGTACTGGGGCTTCCTGAGACAGCACCCTGCAGCAATCCGGCAGTTCAGTCGTCTCACACTTCCCCCGGCCACTAATCAAACTGTCGGACTGCCGAGACAGTGGACTGAGAATCGTGCAGTCTCTTTTCACTTAAAATTCTTCACGCACAAGTTTCACTCCATTAAGTGACGTCATCGTCGGATTTCTATATATATTTACCAACCCCTCCGCACGAGTAGGATGCGACACAAGGTCAATTTCTTAAGCGGGGTTTATCAGGTTTGAATTCGAAGTTATCCTTCTCCTAAACTGGTTACCTAGCCATGGTTAAAGAGTCCAGTCTGCTCTGTGCAAATAATCTACCCTCTTTTTATAATTCCGCCTTGTCAGTGAGGCTTAGAATATGCTGACTGTATTCTACTGCAGAGGGGTAAGACTCCCCTCCCAGGGGGTTCCTAGGTATGATACCAAACTGCATCAAATGGTGAGGATCCAGTTCTGGAGATCTGAGAAGTAACGTGTATCTTTTCATTGCCATCACACCCAAGTCCACTCTGACCTGGAGTGGTAGTGCCTATTAGAGTCCCATTGTGGGACAAATAAGGAGGTGCCCATGGTGTAATGGTTATACACAACGCGTGACCTAAGCGATAAAATCTAAAGATGCGGGAGACATGAAAAGAAATACAACAGCGGTGTTTCACACCATAAAAAAGGGTTGGTTGGATTTTATGGCATTTCAACACTTGCCGGGTTATTTTATGACGAAGATGTTTTCTTTTAATCATTCTTGATCAGTATGCAATAGTTATTTCAAAATCAATATTTGTAACTCAAATTTTTTAAACTCAAAAACATTTTTAAACTCTTTTTTTTTTCAAATTAATCCATAGATGGATCCCTAACATGTACTACCACTCTGAGTAAGAGTACACTTGGAGTAATCGTGATGAAGGGGTACTCTACATTCCCGAAAACTCCATAATTGGAACTTTACCATCAGGTGGAGTTTAACATCATGCCCAGGACACTAAGACCCTCAGCCACCGCCTTCTAGCACATATATGATAAAAAGAGTTGGGGCTTGCCATAAGGGCAATAGGGTTGGACAATCACAAAAAAAGAGCAAGGGCTTGATTGATCAAAGGGAGTGTTCCAACCGTCCGTTCAGCCTAATTAAAGGCCAGGTTTAGTGTTGCAAGTCATGGACTGCACAGCCATGAGGGTCCTGTCCTTAAGCATCGCAGCCGTCGCCCTCACTTGGAGGGGGGTTCTTACCCCCACTGCAGAGGTGCACTCAGTGTATTCTACATTCCAGTCGACTGGGCGGATATAAAAAAAGGGTGCTTTAACCAATGGGAAACTCGCTGGAATACAGCCTTTTTTTTAAAGAAAATCAACGTTTCGTTCCTTGTTCTTTTCTGTCTCGATAAATGCAGCTTCAGTCGCTATATTTTCTGAATGCGCCTCCTATGCGACTGCTCTGTTGAGAAGTCGCCTCCTCCACCGCAGCCCGCGCCTCTGCCACTGCCTCTCTTAAAATAATGATCAACTCTATCGATTTTCTGCCACCGTAGCCTGGTGACAGCGAGTTTAGCTGATCAGCCATCCTAGCCTGACGCCCTCGCTTACCAGCAGCTTTTTCTACTATTCGAAGCTTCCATATTGCTAATGTCTCTCCAGTAATACGTTTCACAGCAGCAGCAACAACGGCGGCGGCGGGGGCGACGGTGGCGGCCAGGGTTGGCATGTGTCATGCAGTGGCTAATACATTGTCGACGAAGGTAGGGGGGGGAGATTGATAGGCCTTAAGCCTTATGCAATCCGGTTGTGAATATTCATTTATCAGGCATTCATTGTGTTATTGCTACATAATGATAGTCGTGTTTCTATACAGGAAAGAGTGAAGGATTCTAATTAGCATTTCATAGTCATCATCATCATCATCATCATCAAGTCGTGCTGGCAGCACGGATATCCATGACAATATCTCTCCAACTATCACTATCTACCATCGCTCCCGGTAGTCCTCTGTGCAGCATCCAGAATCTACACAGAGCTGAACGATGTAGGTCCTTGCTGGGTGGCCCACACTGGCGTGCCTATGTGTAGGTTTCCACTGGAGAAAGTCACTTATGAGTTCGTCCTTGCTTCTCCAGCAGTGCCATTATTTATACATATGATAAATTAAAGACACTGAAGAAGAAAAGGGGGGTATAATAAGACTTACTTGCTTGCTTATAGAAATCCGACGAGGTGTGGTCTAATGGTTAGAGTCGTAGGAAATGGACTCGTCAACGCGAGTAGGGCTAAATTAAGACTGGTCGGAGCACCTCAGCGTGTTAGCAACAAGTCTCTTGAGACCAAACCTCTCAAACCAATAATTACTAAGTAGAAGGTTCTATTTTCACTAGGAATCCTATATGTTTTGCCTTTGTGCAAAAGTTCAGCTATGTCTATTCTTAGAGCGGCACTTTGTCATCGTCTTATGGTTAGCACGTGAGTCTCAATACACCATTAGGTTCAGGTCAGGTCAGGTCAGGTCACGATAAAAGTACCAATTCCCAATGGATCACCAAAGTTATGTCGTCATGAGTTAGTTCAATACTTAATTGGATGAACACCTAAACAACAACAGTACCGTAAGAAGTCTGAGTCCTTTGTTTATCAAAAATGACTTGTTTCGGCATTAAATGACCCGAAAAGCGTTGATATGCCGTAAAACTAAAACTCCCTGTTCAATGATTAAATCAACCCAAACCAGATACATCAACTGTTTTTAACCATTTGTGTTTCTGGATATAAAGTGAGGGATCATGTTGGTATTATAACCAATTTGTAAACTGATCCCTCTTTTCTGGACCACATCAAATTAATAAAGAGTTATGCTGTTCAACAAACCATGGTCATGTCATACTGAAAGCACCGCTTCCTGCTAGATCACCGAAGTTAAGCAGCAATGATCATGTTTATTACTTAATTGGGTGACTATTTAAGCAACGACAGGTAATGTAAACAAACTGAGTCCGTTGTTTATCAAAATGACTTGATTTGGCATTAAATGACCCGAAAGAGGGTTGAATGGCCACAAAAACCAACCAACCAACCTCAGTATACCAATGACAAAAAAGTTGTGAGTCTGGTCTTTACCTGTCGGGCAATTCCATTTCAAATCATCCCAAAAAAAAGTAAAATTATCACCCACCCCCTTCAATTTTTCTGAAATTTTGTACAGACGTAGAGTGTGTTAAAGTTAGACATTCCCCAAAATTTAAGCTTCCAATTCTAAAAATGGCGGAGTTATGTCGATTTTTTTCTCTCCAAATTGGTTGAATTTCAGACTTTTCGATAGCATTTTTGGATTCCTTGAGCAAAAATGCTTTGACAAACCAATTTTTAGGAGTAGGAAAGCTCTAGAACAGACAAAACTAGATTACAAAAAGTTGCCATTTTTCGCAAACCCCTTCAAACTTGGAGAGCTAAAAATCAACATAACTCCGGTAATTCTTGGAATTAGACGCTCAAATGTTGGGATCGTCTAACTTTAATATAATCTACACCTGGAAATTTTTTTCAGAAATATTGAAGTGGGTGGGTGGTGACATGGCCTGAATGATTTGACATGGAATTACCCTGTGACTTTGTGTCAAACTCAGTTACTCTTCTGAAGATGTGTCTTTTGATTCGCGCTTTTTACCGAATAATGTGAATGTGTATTTTTCGCATTACATCATTTTATTTGTACCATGGAACTATCATATCCGGCGTTGATCTTTTCATTTTAATCTCGACTGTTGCTATTCAACGCAATATAACAAATAAACACAGCTTTATATAATAATAATAATAATATAATAATAATAATAATAATAATAATAATAAGGAATTGTATTTAGATATATCAGTAGGAACATGGCTAACCCTTTGAAAATAGTAGCCGTGATTATCATTAAACGGTGGCGATTATGATGATATTTGTGTTGTTGTAGCAATAGTTATTATAGAGACAAAGTGACGGTTGTAGAAGTCGCTGAAGCAGATATTGGCTTTGTTGTGATTAGAGAGAGAAAGAGAGAGACAGAGACAGATACAGAGGAGAGAGACAGACAGAGAGAGAGAGGGGAGAGAGAGGGAGAGAGAGAGAGAGTAGATCGCGCAAGGTGTAAAGCAACAGTAGTCATAGCTGTGACGCAAACAGAAAATCGTACTCAAATAACCAAAATGTCGGCAGAAACAAGAAAACTGTTTTTTCTCAAAGATGAGCACAATGAATATTATTAAAGTAAATACCAGCACATCTCATTTTTTGTTTATCTATCTATCTATCTATCTCTCTCTCTCTCTCTCTCTCTATATATATATATATATATATATATATATATATATATATATATATATATATGGGAGTAAATATGGAAATAAATCCGACAATATCAAAAAATTTGAAAAAACAAGTGTTCCAAAAATAAGATGAATTTATTTATCGACGCTTAAACGTTTCGGTTTCTTTAAACCTTCATCAGGATGTATTATGGGGTGAAGAAATTGATGGATGTTTTATAAATGACAGGAAATAAAAAAAACTCTTTCAAAAATATAACGCTGAACAATACAGTTACACACAACAAAAAAAATTATAAAGATTTTTTTTTATCTCCTGTCATCTATAAAACATCCATCAATTCCTTCACCCCATAATACATCCTGATGAAGGTTTAATGAAACCGAAACGTTTAAGCGTCGATAAATAAATTCATCTTATTTCTGGAACACTTGTTTTTTTCGAATTACTTAATATATATATATATATATATATAATATATATATATATATATATATATATATATAATATTGATTTTATTGTCCCTGTTATAACGTTTCGGTTTTTGCAACCTTCCTCAGAACATGAGGTGAATTTTGTGTGGATGGTGGCTGACTTACGGAATACTTCGTGTTTTTCTATATTTTTCTGCACACACACACACAGACACACACACTCACAACACACACACACACACACACACACACACACATATATATATATATATATATATATATATATATATATATATATATATATATATTATATATATACCCTTAATTTTTTGGATCTTTTTTAGATTATTTCTTCCAATCTTTCTAACAATTGTGTCTGGGTTTTTTTTCATCTAGGAATGTTGTAATGAATTGTCCGAAAGAGTTTTCCTTAGCAATCCGAGTACTTTCCATTTTCTTCTGAATCATTATCAAGTACGTTAAAGTATTTTATCATTTATTATTATTTGTCTAGATTAACGTTTTTTGTTTGTTTGTTTGATTTTTTCCCGCTAAGGTGACGCTAAATAACGCAATTTATTAAGGTTTATTTTGTAAGATTTAAACATAGTATTTAGATATATGTAACGTGTTCGAAAAATGATTCAAAACCAAACCTGTTCTATTTATTTGAAGAATTTGAGAATATTATCGTTGGTTTCATAGTTTATTCTATTAATAAAGGGAGTAAACCCCGAAAACAAATCCGGAGTCCCTAAGGTGTAGTAACGTTAAATTTTAGTACTACACATTTAAAAGATAAAGGTTGTTGACGCACAACCTGGGATTATCTAAAAGGTAATTGCTTTAAAGTAATAGTTGTGCAATTCTATGATACAACCTATAGTGGTTCTTTGGAGTTGTGTGTCCAGTGGCTTCGGCCCAAGACCGTAGAAGTAATTCACAGGAGGCCAACCCCAAGCAACACCAGCCTCCTCGATTTAAAGGGCAGGGCCGGATTTATTGCGCGGTGCCTGAGGCGCTCCTCTTGAGGGAAATGCCGATGGGATCAACGCATTTTTTGAACCCGCTTCCCATGAGCTTTGGTTCCTGGGTGGTCCCATATCAATAGGAACAAAATAATATTACACATATAATTTTTTTAAATATATTTTAAACTATTTTTTCGGTTAATTTTTCTCAAATATATCCTAAACATGGCCGCCAGAAATGACGTAAAATACGTATTTTACAAAATAAATTTAGCCACCCAATTAAAAAAAATACAAAATCATCAGGCAATTATCCGATTTTAATGAAATTTTCAGTGTCGATTTATCAATGATTTTGCGGCAACTTTGGCAGTTCCGACAACAATCTATCCTGAGCTCAATGGGTGACTCAACAGGTCACGTCTTTTCTAGTATATATATATATATATATATATATATATATATATATATTGTAAACAAGGTATGTTTGGAATGGCTTTTTTGCCGACAATTTTTGGGAGAATTTGTGCTTAATTGGAGTCGTACCTAATTTTGAAAATTAATTAATTAATAATGAATTAGGCGGGAATGCCTATTTAAATGAATATTAACCTACTCTAAACAAATCGTAAAATCTAGGAGGTCCGTTTGCAGGTACCATCTAGCTTATTCTCGAGGCGCTTTGTCAGGGTCCAGGTGGTGCAGCCATACAGCAGCACTGATATAACCACAGCCTGGAAGAATTGTGGCTTTAGCTTGTCAGTGAGATCGGATCTCCATATTAATGATAGTCAGTTTGTATATATATATATATATGAAGCTGATACTTAATCTCATTTTGTGATTATTTGTCTTGTTCTAACAACAAAGTAGTTGTTGTTGATGAAGATGATAGAGTTCTGAGTGAATGGGAAAGCGTTTTTGTCAGCTCATGTCGACGAAGAAAAGAAAAGAAACAACAGCAGCAGCAGCGACGGTGGTGGTGGTGGTGATGGTAGTGGCGCTTGTGGTGTAGTCAAAGAAGTAACATGATCAGTTGTGTGAGGATTACGGTCGGGCGGCCCGGACGAGGGGGGGGGGTCGTCTTCTTCATTTTGTTTCCTTTACGATTATCAGTCATTTAGAGGGGAAAATCCTAAAACCATTTCTCAAGACCAGGGAATTAGAATTTGAGTTTTAGGGAAAAAGTCACGTTGTAATCTGTTTGGCCATTTGCAACCGGAAACCGGAAGCGTGTAAATGATACGTCCATTAATATGACTCACTTCCGGTAATATTTTTAATCTGATGGCGACTGATCAGAGAATGCTTTTGTATTTCATTTTATCTTCTATGCTTTTCTTTTTGTATTTTATTTGTGTGTCATATACATACATACATATATATATATATATATATATATATGATTAGAGTCGTGGGAAATGGACTTGTCGACCCGAGTTCAAATCCCAGACAAGGCTGTTTGCATTTCACATAGCGCTAATACCCTTGGGAAAGGTATGAATCCATATATTCTCCCTCTAGCTATGGGTAAAATAGTAGGGCAGACTGGACGCTTTAACCTTGGGCAGGTAACCAGTCTAGGAGAGGGAAAACTCTGAATTCAAAATTCCTGAGGTCAGTCGTTGATTGGGTTTGTGGCATTCCTTGTGAACCAATTCTTTCCTATCGACTGTTCCAAAAAGTACGGATGGTCCAACGCAAGCCTTCACCACTATAAACAAATCACTGTGTGGGTTGTTCATTGTATGAACCCTCATGTGTCGAAATCGACGAGAGAGTTCATAATATATATATATATATATATTATATATATATATATAATATAGTGTGTGTGTGTGTGTGTGTGTGTACAGAAATAGCCTGTACACACTATAATAATAAATCTGCTCTACTTACGTATTGAGTACTTTATATTTGTTATAACGCTGACTTATCCGAGTAAGTAATACCAACAAAAAATTGAGACCAAGCCAATATTTTTACCGGTAAGTTATTCCTTTACACACACACAATCACACACATACACACACACACACACACATACACATATATATATATATATACATATATATATGTGTGTGTGTGTGTGTGTGTATTTGGGCAGCATTCTTTCATTTATACATGTAGAATTAAACAAAAGACACGTCTCCTGTTTAACAATTTTATTTTTGATCTTTTCGAATTTTCTGGCCAACTTTTTAATATTTGGGTGGAATTCGTGGATAAGTCCACCAAAGTTCAAGTCCCGAGTACTTTCGGCACTTCGAAGTGACATCATCAGGGGTGATGTGTTCCAGAAGAATTGATGAGAAAGGTGCTATAGGCATTTTAAAATATGTGTACTGCATTGGAAATTAATTTTGTTTAAGGATGGTTTGTATTGTTTTATATAGAGAGCTTCTAGTATTTGGAGTTTTTGTTTATTTATTCTATAACACCTTTCTCATCAATTCTTCTCCTTCCAGCCTCCACATTAATAAATTTTTTTAAAACTGAAACACATCACCCCTGATCATGGCACTTCGAAGTGCCGAAAGTACTCGGGACCTGAACTTTGGTGGACTTATCCATGAATTCCACCCAAACATTAAAAAGTTGGCCAGAAAACTCGAAAAGATCAAAAATAAAATTGTTAAACAGGAGATGTGTCTTTTGTTTAATTCTACATATATATATATATATATATATGTGTGTGTGTGTGTGTGTGTGTGTGTGTGTGTGTGTGTGTGTGTGTGTGTGTGTGTGACCAGTTACTACGCGTACGCAACCTTTATGCTGCCCATAAACACTCTCATACATTCAATTAACCTTCACATACATCATTTTATCCAATCATACGCATCCCGTGTCTATTGAATTTTTTGAAATTTTTTGTAATTTTTTCGATTTTCCTTACATTTGAAACATCTTCACCTGATGATTGCATCGCATGAAACCAATATGGCTGTGAATGTTCCTTTGTCACCTAATAAATAGATATGTAAAACTTTTATATATTTATCTTATATATATATATATATATATATATATATATATTATATATATATATATATATATATTACTATGTTTTAATGCTGTTGACTATAGATTAAATACTCATTGATTAACTTAAATCCTGAAAAGACTGTGACGTAAGCAGTGATATTGTTTTGGTTGCCAAGGGCAAGAAATCTCATGTCTTAATCCGTTAACACAGACTCAATTTCTGACCTCTCATCCCTCTTTTCTCCTCTTCGCCACGCACCATTCGCTCGTCCAATCAAACCACGTCATGTGTCCATGCCAAATCATCACTTAAACTTTTCTGTTCTAACCCCCACATCAAGCCACCCACACAGCTCCACGACACGCCCATTACGTAACACATTTATGTTCTATATGAACACTCGCTGCCGCCAAGAGGACTTACTACGACCGATGGTCGATAGGGACGGATGGCGAGAGAGAGAGTTAGTGGAGTTCGTTGTATCATGATGATGATTTTCTAAGGTGAACTTAGCTTTACACAAGTTGGGGGCACCCATTGAGAATCAGACCCAATAATCATGGTCATTAGCGTAGGCTCATTAACCATTACACCATGTGATGTGCCCAAAGAAAACATGACTTTAAATAAGATAGATATGTATCAAGGCAAAAGGGTCGATGATACAAAATGATTATATTCATATTTTATAATTTCTTTTTGTATTTCACATCTATTAATAATGGAGATTCGCTTCCGGTTTTTGTCTGTAACAAAAACTACGTCACTGCTTACGTCACATTACCCAAAATCGTCATAACATAGAATAAATACACTCAAAATTTGAACATGCAATATTAGACAGTCCTCATTGTTTTTTAAAACAAGTTTTAATAAATACATGGCTGGTATTATATATCTATATATAGTTTGTTTTATTTTAATACATATTTAAAGTTTACATTTCAAATTGTTTTATTTTTTAATCCTTTAATGAATTTGATGATTTTACTTACTTAGGGTACAAACTCGCTGACATTGAATTTTTAACTCTCACCCCTCAGGTAATGTGTTTCAAAAATCTATTTTTACATCGCCCGTATTTTTGCTAGTCTAATTAACATTCACTTACATCTTTTGTTTCCTTTCACCATTTCTCCTTTTCCATGGGTCTCCATATTACTTATATATTTACCAACCACTCCGCACGAGCAGGATGTGACGCAAGGTCAATTTATTAAGCAGATTTTAACAGGTTTTAATTCAGAGCTTTCCTTCTCCTAGACTGGTTACCTAGCTATGGCAAAAGAGCCCAGTTTTTTTTAGATATAAGGTGTGTGCTAAATTCCCGCTCTTACTTATAGACTAGGCCAGAATAATGTGATCTAACTCTTGGCCAATCATTGGCAGTACTCTGAGGCTGATACAATACTTAACCGACCCCACTGGTCATAATTATGCCAACATTCATGGACGACGGACATAGGGTTAAATCACTGGACCTTTACCAATACGCAGGATAGGACTTATACGCTTAACAAAGGATCACCAAAGGATTCCATAACATAGGACTTTCTTTAAGCCCTTTTCAATTGGCCAAAGATGGCACTTAAAAACTTTACAAGCCCAACCCGCCATACTATTGGAGGGAGAGTAGTATTCATACCTTTCCCAAGGGTATTAGCGCAATGTAAAATACAAACAGCTTCGTCCAGGATTTGAACTCAAATTGACGAGTCCATTTCCTACGACTCTAACCAGGCACCTCTATGTTTATTAGAGCTTTG